>CAMZMU010000056.1:2134314-2284288 GCA_947311845.1 Poa pratensis | reverse complement strand
ATGGTCTTCCTCTTTTCCAGCAACCTCATACCAGCCCGTCGGTATAGTTGCCTATATAAAACATCTCCATTTTCTTTTCAAATCTTAAAACTTTGTAAAACTTGCACATGGTCAGAGGACAGCCTCCCAACTGTCCATATCCGAGGACTCGGCTATTCGAATAGTTTTGCACTCTGTAGAGGTAGCACGCTTTTCCCACATCCATCCGGTAACTCATCGTGTCAGCCACGTCCCGCCATACAAGGTGTATGCGAAGTTGAGTCACCGACCCTAGCCTGTCCTTTGCTCATGCTAGTATAGGATCCTGCCCATATGACACTTTCCATCAACACTTAACCCAGCCCGTCGGAATCTAAGTGTGAGGACTCATAGTTTTGTCCGACGGTGTATAGGGGACATCCTTCTATCCACCACATGTGCGAGGACCATCCTCCACATGTGCGAGGACCCGGGTCAGGGGGTAGGTCACCGAACCATCCCCTCATGCATAACGGAGTCTTCTCCATCGATGAGGCATCCCATACTAATAAAAGCAAATTATCTGACTAAGCCCTTTCCCATATGTGGGTAAATGTGGTCGCACAGGGTAAGATTGGTCGTCATAGTACTAGGACACACTGTGCATTTTTCATAAATATCTCCATTCTCCATTTCTCCACTTCAACACCGACATCTCGGCATTCCATAACCACACAAGTATTTTCAAAGGAGTTTTGAATAAACCATCTTTTTATTCCCATCCTATAGTTTTGTATAAACTATCTTTATATCTACATCGGTGGCAAAATAGTTTTTCATATGCTTTTTGAAAAGGTTTCAAAAATCATTGCCTTAAGAGTAAATCATGTTATCAAAGTAGATGCATATATTTGGGGTGCAAGCTCAGAGAGTAGCTTGCCTGATTTCAGCATAATGTTCCTGGACTCTTCTCACTGACCAAAGGAATAAACTCTCATCCTTCTTCGATAAATCCTCTCCAAATACCACTCCGGTAGCGTTTATATCTAGCGTCGCAACATGAAAATAAAACAACACTCAATAAGTAAACCAAACCACAAGTGGTATACAAACAAGGAATCATACCAAAACATAGCACTAATTTAATCGAGCAACAAACTAAAATCTACTCTAAGAACACTTCAAGGAAAACTGCCTTAATAACAAGCCTAGCACAATTTATTTACTAAAGCTACAACAATCATAAATAAAGGATACAAGTTAAACTAAAAGCAAACACTTAACAACAATCACCACACTTAGCTAGATGCTAACAAGTAATTAATCCAAACAAGCAAAACAGCACATAACCACATGTTTAACTCTATGCTAACAAAACAATTAACTTAACAAGCCAATTTACCCAGACAACATCCAAAGGGAATTATACTAGCAGGAGTATAACACCAAACACATGCTAAAGACATAGAGCACCAAGACATCCTCTATTAAAGGTACCTAACAAACATTTTTCCCTAAACAGGAAATACTTCAGACAAAAGTTAAGTCCTTAAATATTATCTGTAGGTTAAACTCTTTACCAAGCTAGGTGTTGATAAAAGCAACTAACAAGCAGCAAGCATGGTGCAAGATTAGTATCTAGCAAACATGCTTGGCAACTCATAACACTATTTATTTTATTACAAACATGGTTAAGGTAGTGATTAGACATCTTTTAGGGATTACCTTCAACTTGCAAGGCTAAGAATTATTAACAAACGTAATCAACCAGTAGCTTAGAATTTTAGTTGAAAGTGTTGATTCATCTTATAAAAATTATCGAACAACCCAGACATCATTAAACAATGGTTAAAGTTTTCAAACATCACTTAACAACGCATGCTTAGCTCTAAACAAGTTTAATTCTAACCACTAACAGTACTAACATATTATAACATGATAAACAATAATAACATGCAAGCAACAGTACCAAAACAATCATTACCAAGCATAAAACACAATCTTGTAAACAAAGCATTTAGATTCTTTTCTTTTAGATAGAGGCAGAAACATCACTTTTACTAAATTTTACACCTAGAGAGTTCTGTTAGTCAAACAATCATGCCAAGCTAGATTTGGGCTTTCTGATACCATTAGAAACTATCACAATTGGATTTGCTCCAAAAATCATTTCACAAAAATTTACAAAAATCATCAAGATGATCTCTGGTGGTTTTAGTAAAAAGAATAGAACTTTTGTTTTAGACTTCATTTGCATATAAGACCAATAGATCTGTAAAGGTATCACTTCAGGCTATCCGCAGAATTTTAGTTTGCAAATTTTGGAGTTATAAAACTCTAGATATTAAAATTTAGTGAAAAGATACTTTTTACCAGATTTAATCTAGACAACAGTTAGAAATATATTTTTGCAAACAGCCAGTTCTACCTAATTAAGAAAACAGATAGGAACTCTACAAAATTTGAATCACTCAAATATCTATCACAGATCTACCACAAATGAATTAAAACTACACTGCAATTATCACAGGAAACTAAAAAAGAAATAGATCTACTAAAGAAAAACATGAATGGGCCAGATCTGGCCCAGATCTGGCCGTGCAGCGCCAAAACTGGCCCGGCCAGCGGCCCACGCGCAAAGCGAAGCGGTACGCAACCTTCTTCTTCCTCGTCGACACGCACAGAGGTGCGAGGCGAGCTGGAGCTCCGGGCGAGGACGGCGTCGGCGACTCCGGTGTTCCTAAAAGAAATGGTGATGTCCATGAGATAGCCCGCGATGAGGGGATCTCAGAGAAACAAAAATGGAAGAGAATGATGGGCGAAACTGCTCGCGAGCTTCCCGGCAAGGTGGCGGCCGGAGCGGAAGAAGATGGAGTATTGCCGTCGATTCACAACTTCCCGCTTCGATTCCTTGCTCGAGGAAGAAGAGGGAGACGAGGCGGAGAGATTGATGTGCTTCGGTCTGCTCTGGGAGGCTTCAATCGACGGCGGTGCTCGATGGCGAGCTCGGCCGAGGTTAGGGTTTCGGGTCGTGGAGAGGAGCACAGAGAGAGAGAGAGAGCAGGTGGGATGTGAGAGGAAAAGTTCTGGGGGAGAGAGGGAGAGCTTCGGTGTCGTTCTTATCCACCACGCGTGGCCGGAGGGAGCTGGGGCCGTGTCGAGCGCGTCCACTGGCGCCATGCCGCTCCACTGGAGCTACAAAGACGACGACCTAGGTTTTGCAGATAGCCCCCTGGACTTCTCTAAAATCCTCTGTTTCATTTTCTTTTAAAACCAGAAGCATTTTAGAGATTTAATTGAGGCCTTTAAACTATTTCACAAATTCTGAAATTATTCATGTAGCCTCCCCAATACTTGTAGAAGCTCCACAAAAATTGGTTTTGCAAAATAAAATGTTTTGAACCACATTTGTTCATAGAGTTTAAATATTTTATTTTTGGATAGAACCAATTTGACAAATTGAAATATCTTTGTAATTGGAGATTAGATATTTTGAGGAGAGAGTAATATGATAATGAGATGGTTATCATCTCATTCCTGGATTTTATAAGATAAAATAATTGTTATAACTAAATAGAGAAATAGGTAGACAGGGAAATTAAATAAGATCATTTCTTTTAATCAAGATTTTATTTTGAGGGTGTGAGTAATCATAGAGGTCTTGTTTTGTTTCAAGTCACATTCCAAATTTGTTATCAAGTGTGTTTTATTTGAGTGTTTAAGCACAACAGAGGAATTATCCACACAAGCAACAAACACAACAAGATCAAGATCACAACCAAGACCACACAAATCAAACCACAGACATAAGGTAAGCAACCAATTTCAAAACCTTCATATATTTATGTGATAGAGTGATCACACCTAACCATGACAAGATGTTGTTAAGGATGCTCAACCAATAATTTTATATGTCAAAAGGTTCTGCTAAAGAAAATATGTGGGATGGTATATTCCCCCTTGTATTATTTCCGAAGAGAATGAAAGTATGAGTTTAAAATAAGAGCTACAAATACAAGGGAGACATCAAGGTTGGAGATAGTATATAGATCTCCATAGTTTTAGAAAGACTCAAATTTGGAAATACTTTTATTTTCCCAAGTAATAGATATTTTCGGTTGTTGCTAAAACCAAAGCATCTTTGAAATGGAGTTTGGCCAAAATAAGATTGGAAAAGATATATGGAATATTTTCTTGTCATGACATGATCACCAAGGTTAAATTTATTTTTAACTTAGGTTGGGTGCTTGGATTATTATTTACTAGTCAAACAACTTAAACAACAAGTAACATAAGTTCAAACATAGCAATGGGGATGAAACCACCACCCTTAGGGAAGTACTTCAAAAAGTTTTTGTTGGTTCTGAATTTTGGGTCTTGTAAAACTAAGTTTTTCTAAGTTCCAAAATTTGGGATGTGATATCCCACCAGCTGGCAAACAACACAGCACAACACCAGAAGGTAAACCCAACAGAATACACCGAAGTCGCAACCCGAGTCTCCCCGAAGCGAGTCCACGCATCGTAGCAGTAAAAATTGAATGACTGGCCTCCGGAGGATAGGTGTCGGCCGAACAAACAATCGCGACACGCGTCCAATAAATGGGCGAGTCCAGTCTCCTCCGCACAAATCCACACGTCACCGTAGAAAAAATCTCGTGCGCTAGATTGAGGATGATGTTGTTCCCACGTGTGTATTGATCAGTTGAGTTCTAGGGGGGTTTTGTCGTTCTCTCCACAGGGATCAAACCACTGGTGTTCTTAGTTTCCAGAAGCTAGGCCAAAATCGAAAGGGTTGGATTATACTGACAGAAAAAGGGTTTAAGCAAGTTTTAGACAGGGATGGAACACTTGAACATAAAAGTAAAGGACTTTCTTGCTTGTCAGGCAAGAGAACTAGCAAAAGGAGGCTAAGGAAGAGTTTTGACACACAAGCATGCAGAGGATTACTTCTCAGGTCACAGATCAAGCACCAAAAGAGCAGAACAAGCTGGTTTCAGAAATAACACTGAACTGTGTCACTCAATTCACTGTCATAACCAAACAAGCTCTACACACAGATGGATGATCCACTAGTTTCTAATCAATTACAACAGAAAATTGGAGAGATGAGCCTTTGTGTTCTTCACTGAAGCTGTCGAAGCAGGGGAAGCATGTAGTACTGCATCCAGAATAGGAATTGTGATCTGCACTTCCTTCATAGTCTCTAGAAACTTAGCATATTGCTTTTCTTCCTTTGTTTTTTCTAGCCTTTCTGGGAATGGAACTTTCTGTGCAACACGCTTCTCCACTATAGGTGTTACTATTGGTTCCATAGGTTTTGCAGGTTCAGCTATAGTGGGTTCAGAAGGAGTTGGTTGCTGGACTGGCACTCTTCTTGGAGGGGCAACATAAGTGACCATAGGAGGTGTTTTCAAGACTGGTTCAGTGTTCACTCAACTCCTAGTGGTTACAGCTTCAGTGGTTAATATTGCACCACACTGTTTGGGATTTTTCTCTGCTTGAGCAGGAAGTTTATTCTCTGGCTGATTTCCCAGAGCACTTGAAACCCCAGCTATGAGCTGCTGCATTGTTTTAAAAAACAATTCTGATTGCATTTTCTGTGGCGCCCTGACCTGACTGTTATACAGTGATGCTGTGTGTCACCGGTTAAGCGATACAACCGGAGGTTACGGGTTTACCAATCCCCGGCCAAAACCTTTGGCAGGCGTTGCTCGGAATGGATCATCGGCAACGCAACACCCCGATTGATGCCTTAACACAGGCACAACCCTCAATGCATAATAGAGAGACCAAGACTTGTGGAACAACTGGCACATCACAGACTCTACGACACAAAACATATAGTTCAAGTCTTATAGTAGAGAAAGATAGCAAATTACAACCAGAGGTCACAGACCCAACATTACAACATGCGGGAGCGAATTAGGTTGTTCTAAACAACAAGATCCAAAATATGGCCTAAGAGGCCTACAAATAAACATCACAGCGCTAGCTGATCCGGGATGTCCCAAGCTGCCACCTGGGAACCCAAGACTACTCGTCGACGTCCACAAAGAACCCACCGTCGAGGTCGGTGAAGTCCTCCTCTGAAACAAAACAAACGACGTTGAGTTCGACGAACTCGCAAGATTATATATAGAGCATTAGCTCGATGAAGCTTTCAAGGTTTTATGGCTGTTTTGCATAAAGCTGATTTTATTTCATAAAAACATAACTCAAAGGCATCGACTATTCAGAGTATTTTAAAAGAGGTAAGAAGTACTCTTTCTTTCATCCCCTCTCTCAACATCAACCATCATCAACCATTGTACCTGTTCACCAAAGGCACCTCCCCGAATCACCCTCGAGGAAGCTCACCTTACAATCTTGTAGTGGTACCTCTAGTACCCAGTTTTTAATCATTCAGTTAAAGTTATTCTATGGTCTTATCGTCCTTTCCCAAGTTGTCCGTAACCGTGGACACGGCTTTTCGAAAAGATTTAACCCTGCAGGGGTGTACAATGTTTGCCACGCGTACCGTCCGGCCCATTACCTGCGCATTAGCTCTCTTCCTTGGAAAGCCGGCTGGGTGGGAGCGGTGTCGACTTGTCCCTCGTTAAGGACTCTCCAGGATCATCAGTGGCGGTAGGACTGCCAGGATCACAACACCCCGCCCCACAGCCACTCATTTTCCTAACACCACCATCCTCATCTCAGTTCAACCACCATCATCACGCACGCGCAAATGGAAGCCCGAACTAGAGGACCCTGGCTAGCCCCGCTCGAGTTATTTAGTCTATGAGGGTTCCTGCACTGCGAATGCATAGGCCTCACGCATGGTTGCACGCTCAGTCTTGGTTCGGGAGGTAAAGAACTCGCACCTAGGCGGCGAGAACGAGACAAAGCACCACGACCACAGTGGCCTCTCATCCCCACCTTTTAGCATCTTATTACCTGTTACCACAATTCTCCACCATCATCTGAACAATTAACACCTGTTTCCGACATAACACATCCATTGGACGGATAACATGTAACTAAGCATGGCTAAGCATCAACATTGCATAATTAAGTATCTCCGGCCAACAATACAGCCCTATGGATAATAGGAGGGGAAACAGGTAATTGGCATTGGGAACTTAATGCAGCTATAGGATACTCTATCCAAGCAAATTGACATTTAGAACCGCATGCAATATTATAGTGGAGAAAATATTTGCGGAAACATAGGATAAGATATGCTCAGAGGGGGGATTACGCTTGCCTTGATCAAGGTGCTGGTAGTACGGATCCTCGGGGTATTGTGGAGTAACCCCGGCTGCTTGATCTATCGAAATATAGCAACGGAGGAGCAAATCAATCACCACACATGCTCTAACAAATGCAATGCTCAAACACATGATGGCATGACATTTTTAATGCACTCGAATTATTATCACAAGTTCTACCAATTTAAAAGGGGTGTGAGATAATTATTCAACAAGGGAGAAAATAAAACTCCTTCTTTGTTTTTATACTTTCCTGTGCTATATATTATTTAAACATGCATGAATATGATGCTATGGATTAATGCACAATTTTCTGAGCATTTTGATATGAAGAACACATTTTTCGGAGGTCCCGATAAAAAGTCGTCATTTTATTAACTTCTTCTTTTTGAGTTTATCCTTTTAATAAAATTTAAGTACTTTCAACAACAATAATAATAAATAGTCGAGTTCTAGCGTGGGCGATGGAACTCGAAGGAATCATCGAGTTTCGATTACCCTAGAGTCGCGAGGGAGTAGCGGGGAATCATCGCTAACAAGGAAGAAATGAAAAAAAGACAGGAAAAAAAAGAAACTGTGTAGCCGGCCTGTGGCCCGGCTGGGCCGGTGGTGAGGCCGGCCTGCTAACAGAGCCCACCGTCTCTCAGCCCGGTTGGGCTGGCTGAGAGGCCGGCTATGCGGCAGAGCGGTCCGGCTCGTGGCCCGGTTAAGACCGGGCCCAAGGCCGGTTAGGGGCCCGAGCCAAACGGCACTGAGGCCGGTTCGACCGGTTCTGCGGCCGGTCTCGCGTGGAGAGAAAAAAAAGAGTGACGAACGCCGGCGTACGGCGGTGGAGCATGGGCGAGCGAGGGAGGGAAGGGGAAATGGGTACCACGGCACGGAAACCTCACCCTCGAGCACGTACGGGCAGCGGGGACGGCGGAGGTGCACGGAGATGGCCGGAATCAGGCGGCGGAGCCGCGGCGGTGGTCGGCGAGGAAGCGGCGGCACGGTCAAAGTACAGCCTCCCCGGTCGATTCCTTTGGCAGGGAGGTGGAGCAAGGCACGGCGGAGATGGTGGTGGTCAGCGATTCACTCGGGAGCTCCTCAAACGCCGGCGACAAGCACGGCGAGCATGGCGGCCATGGCGGTTCGCGGGAGCTCGGGGAAGGAGAGAAAAAGGGGAGGCACGGGAGCGGGGAGCGAGTGGGGGCTGGGGGAGCAGGGGGCCCCGGGTGTCCTTCTTCTCCTCTCCACGGCAGAAGGGCGCGGCACACAGCGACGGCGGGTCCGGCGCGACCTCGCTCCTTGGTCGCTACAGGAGAGAGGATGAAGACAGCGAGAATTGCAAAAAGGCCCCTGGCAGATTTTGTGCTATCATAGATGGGTCCTTCTCCTTTTAAAAATCCAGCAGCTTTTGTGGAATTTTATAGAGGCACCTAAACAATTTATTAAAATCTGCAAAAAATTTGGGTAGCCTCCCATTAACATGTAGAGGCACCACAAAAATTGGTGTTGCAAAATAAATTGTTTTTGACAACATTTGTTCATAGGCTTCAATTCGGGCAATTTTCTAAATTCAAAAAGGTTGCTCTTTTGGAAGATTTATTGCAATTGAGAAATATTATTTCCAAACTCTTGGAACTTCCTTGACAAATATAAGATGACAAGGATTTGTATTTTGCGAGTTGAATGCTCTCATGATTGTGAAGTTGGTTGAATCAAGTTTGGCATTTGTTTGTAATTGTGGGTGGGTTAGCAAGTTGAAAGTGGATGCCTTGATGCAATGCAACGAAAAGCGAAAATTTTACTCGGGTTTTCGGGGTTCACAACTTCGGGCTGTTACATTTTCATTGTCTCCTCCATACCACTGAACATTTCCTTTTGAAGCGTCATCATTTCACTGATGTCTGCTTGGCTACTTGAGGCAGGATTAGATTGTGCTGCAGGTTGCTGCTATTATGAAGCATTAGCTTGTGGCCTATAGCCTTGGTGAGTTGCAGGTGCAAAATTTTGCTGATTGGCTTGAGGGAAGTTGTGCTGAGCTGCATTTTTATAGGAAAGGTTGGGGTGGTTCCTCCAGGAAGGGTTGTAGCTCTGAGAAAAGGGTCCCTGATTCTGAGTATAATTTACTTCTGCCAAATGATTTTCAGTAGGAACAAACAAGGAACACTCCTGAGATGAATGACCCTCATTTCCACAGATCAGGAAGTGGCTAAAACTTGGTTTACATGTACTATTGCCTTACTATTCTTCTCCTACATAAGCTGTGATATCTGGTTTGTCAGGCTATCCTGCTTTGCTTCTAAGGCATTCTGACCACTCAACTGAATCATAGACTTATGGGTTGGATGAGTTGCTCTCTCATTGGTCCATGAGAAATTATGGGCAGCCATACTCTCAATCAGCTCTGTGGCTTCATCAAGTGTCTTGTTCATGATACCTTTACCAGCAGCTGAATCAACAAATGATCTAGTCTGCTCTGTCAAGCCCTTATAAAAAGTCTGCAGAATTAACCACTGCTCCTGGCCATGGCTGGGACACATTCTAATGAGACCTTGATATCTGTGTCAGGCATCATACAAACTCTCATCATTGTACTACACAAATCTTGTGATTTTATCTCTACACTCAGCTGCTTTGGTGGGTGGGAAGTACCTCTCAAAGAAAGCCCGCACCAAATGCTCCCAAGTGTCCCTACAGCGTGTTGGCAAAGCATGAAACCAGATTTTTGCACTACCTGACAAGGAAAAAGGGAATAGCTGCATTCTAATTGATTCAGGTGGCACTCCATTGTGCTTGAGAGTATTGCAATACTCCAGAAAATTTCTGATATGCTCATGAGGACTTTCAAAAGCAGAACCTTTAAAAGGGTTGTGCTGCACCATGTTAATCAAGGCTGGCTTAATTTCCTAGTTGTTTGCCTGAATGGCAGGCATAACAACTTCGGCATTTAATACCTGATCCTTGGGGATCCACAAATCTCTCAACTTTTTGTCACCCATGTTGCTAACGACCACTGTTTCTTCTATTGAGCTTCTGAAGCTGCTCTTCTCCTATTTGCAAGAAAAGTTCTCTTAGGTTCAGGGTCAAAAGGAGCTAGAGGTGAATCTTTAGACGACTGCATTCACAGACTCCACAAACTGCATAAAGGAGATCATATTTTCTATACACACAAGCACAAACAAGTACTTTATCAAGGGTTAGTGAACTAAAACCCCTAATAACAATTTTAGTTGCAGAATTACTAAGCCAAAAGTACCACAAAGAGCAAGATCCTACACTAAGTTCGAAAATTTCAGAGAAACAACACAGCCTAGTCTACTGTACTCTGAAGAACAATCAATATTTAATCCCCGGAAACGGCGCCAATTTGATCAGTTGAGTTCTAGGGGGTTTTGTCGTTCTCTCCGCAGGGATCAAACTACTGGTGTTCTTAGTTTCCAGAAGCTAGGCCAAAATCGAAAGGGTTGGATTATACTGACAGAAAAAGGTTTTAAGCAAGTTTTAGACAGGGATGGAACACTTGAACATAAAAAGTAAAGGACTTTCTTGCTTGCCAGGCAAGAGAACTAGCAAAAGGAGGCTAAGGAAGAGTTTTAACACACAAGTATGCAGAGGATTACTTCTCAAGACACAGATCAAGCACCAAAAGAGCAGAACAAGCTGGTTTCAGAAATAACACTGAACTTGTCACTCAATTCACTGTCATAACCAAACAAGTTCTACACACTAATGGATGATCCACTAGTTTCTAAGCAATTACAACAGAAAATTGGAGAGATGAGCCTTGGCTGTTCTTCACTGAAGCTGTCGTCGAAGCAGAGGTGTAGACAGGGATGGATGCAGAAGCAAGGGCAGCAGAGAAGTAGTCAAGGGTGGATGCAGATCTTGTGCTTCAGTTCATCACGGCCATCTCTCTTCTTCTCCTGGTCTCCATGTTCATCTTCTTCTTCTTGCTGTTCTAGATGTTCTTGGTGGTGGAAGAGGTGCTGTGGTGGCTGAGGAAAGGTGGAGAGAGTTGTGTGGCGGATGTGTCTGTCCAGGAGGTGGTCTTGGTGCTTTATAGCCTTTTTCCCTTTTGGTGGAGTAGAGGTGCGTGGTGGTTGAGAGGGAAGCTTCCCCCCTTCCTCCACAGCTCACAGTGCACATGGGGTGTCCCCCCTTTTTCCACCTTTTTGCCTTTTGAGCTTTTCTTCCTTCCCAAGTTGATCTCATCTTTGCTTGTTCAAACCTCCTCTTCTTATCTCATCTTGGGTCACTTTCTGCTAGTGTTGGAGAAGAATGTGCCTTGGCGCACTGATTTGCAAAATGGACTCAATGCTGTAAAGTGCAGCTAAAACCTTTACTGAATGTCTGAATGTGAGCAAGGTTTAGTGTTTAAAATAGTGTGCATAATTCAGAGTGATCATGTGTGGAGTCCGAAGATGTCACAGGTGTCTCTCGGTGAAATGTCACGTGCTCAGCCTCCCCCGTGGCAACGCAGTCATGGTATCTTGAAACCAAAGGCTAGACGCTTCGCGAGGCATGCTCGTACTCATCCTCTCCCTCTTCCGACATGGAAGGTACAGTCTGACACACCTGACAAGTTTTACTTGAGGGATGTACTTAATTAATACGGAAAATAGTGTGAGGTTTGCTAAAATATTGTTAGCACTTTGTGTTTATTTCTTTAAAATCTATGTGTTAGTGTTCATGAATGTGTTAGATCCAACATGTCTCGTCCCACTTGACCAAAACCATTTGTTAGATCTATAGTGTGTGCTGCAATTTTTATATGTTCTCGTATTTTACTATAGATAACAGCGATCCTATTTCGGAAATACTGCACGTACTCCCGTTATATGTACAACGTGATTTATTTGATAATGTTTTCATATATGAGTATAGTTAATGACTTACAGCAGAGATCTTATGTTGGTGACGCTGCGAAGTGGGAGTCTCCCTATTGCTGACAACCGAAGTGAGACTCTCCCTTTTGCTGACTCTCATGACCACCGTAGTGGGAGTCTCCTTATTGCATGAACACTGAAGTCGGTGTCTCCACTATTGCCGACTCCCGTGGGAGTCTCCATGTTGCCGACTCTCAGGACCACGGAAGTGGGAGTCTCCCTTTTGCCGACTCTCAGGACCATGAAAGTGGGAGTCTCCCTTTTGCCGACTCTCGTGAGCACGGAAGAGGGAGTCTCCATGTTGCCGACTCTCAGGACCACGGAAGTGTGAGTCTCCCTTTTACTGACTCTTAGAACCATCGAAGTGTGAGTCTCCCTTTTGGTGACTCTCATGACCACCAAAGTAGTAGTCTCCATGTTGCTGACTCGCGTGGGAGTCTCCATGTTGCTGACTCCCATGGGAGTCTCCCTCCTGACACTCATGACCACCGAAGTGCCAGTCTCCTTGTTGCTGACTCCCATGTGAGTCTCCCTTTACTATCTCTCATGACCACAGAAATCGGAGTCTCGCTGAGTCTCAAGATCATCAAAGTCAAAATCGTTGTGACACCTCCTCATGTGGCTCCTCCTCCGTCATCACTGCAGAGGGTCGGTGGAACCTCCCCTCTGGTTCCCATATCACATATGTGAACATAAAAAACGATACAAAAGGGGGAAGTAATAAATAAACAAATAGACTACCCATTAAGAAAACTGAAACCTGAAGACCATAGGTGCTTCCCAATGAATAAGTACCAAAGGTGAAAGTAAGACTAAAGGTGCATCATACCATGTACACATTGAAGTCACTCTGACTTCTTTGTTGCACTAAAATCAAAATTTCCTAGTAGCCAGACAACTCATTTTTATCATCTGCGGTACCAGTCGCTATGACAAAGCGGAAAAATCAGTTGCAAAGAACTACATGCCGATCTTGTTTTTTCAATAAAACGGTTATTATGCTCGTGCAACACCGGAATTCAACCAGAAGAACATCTAAATCACGTGTCAGATCATAGTTTAACAAAATCATAAAATTTCATAATTACAATGGCAACCAAACATAGACCATAGTCATACTACATATCACACCACACGTCTATAAAATCACCCATTAAGCAACTCTAGCATATTTCGTAGAAGGGCAACCATCCAAGTACAAGATAGGAACATCTCATTGGTTCTACGAAAACAACCATCATTTAACTTTGGTAACATGAATGAGGGATGCACCAGCAATTCCACCCGGTTCCGGTACCCTGTTAAAAACATGGAAACCACCGACATGCAGAAGGTAGTTTAGCTAGAGGAATGCGTGTTGTGGTAGATGCTTGTTTGGTTTTCATCCACAGTAATCAGCCTGGTCACTCAAGGACTGTCGAGTCTCCTCTTCATCTTCACTGAAAAAAATTCTCTACTTGGTAAACTCCATCACCAGCAGCCTAATCTGTTTGGGACTCTCCATCGTCTTCTAACGTGCTTACCTCAGATTTTTTTTTGACTTCCAAGATACTCCTCGCCATAGACAGCTTCATCCCTGATGTTGCCCGCCGCAGTCAAAGTTTGGGTCAATGTCCGAGACATCCGCAAGAATATCTAGTCTGTACTTTTGAGATATTTTTCTCAGACGGGACCTATAGTGGCAAAATGCATGTTAACATGCTGAGCAGTCAGAATCGAATGTCCTCATGGAAAGATCAGCAACACAAGAGCTGCCGTTGATACCTGTAACACATGTAGGTTGACCACATGAATGGGAATTTTTTAGGGGAAATAATAATAGCACAAGCATAGAGAGGTTATCAGAGAGAACCGATGTACAGTTGAAAATGCCTTATAAAAACGACGGCGTGTACTCCTTCGTGCATTGCATGCACCTATTTGAGCACGAAGCACTTTATTATATATTGATGGTGGCTCATATGTTAAACAAACTATGCAATCTCTGTACTTACCCCTACCCTCATATTCAGCTATCAGCACCTATTCCATGTTCACCTGAATGTCACAAAGCAGGGCTATGAAATAACCAGTCGTCACCAAACTATATCAGAAGAACACTGTTTTACTACCTACTGAATAAATTAAACAAAAAAGACGATAAAAACATCCAACAACAGTCATTGCATAGAAATTGTAGGATTCATAGAACACCTCGTGAAAACTGAATATGGAATCTTCCTTGAGCTCATCTTGACCCAAAATACGAACACATATATGAAAATGCATTAATAAAAAGGACGGTTCATGTCACAAAATCACAAGCATTTGTCGCGGGTAAAAAATATAAACAAAAGGAGTAAAAGGAATAGATAACTCATCTGTTCCCAAAAAGATCGGATAGAAACCATACATCTTACGTTCATGAATTCATCTGACCTTGTGGTGTCGTAATACTTCATACCAGCTTGGTGTACATAATTTGTTGCAAGATAGGAAGGTAGGAATCATGTGGCACACAGATGGGCCCGGGCACGCACGACGCGGGCATGTCTTTCCAGCAAGGGTATCCACGACAGAGAGCCTGAAATTAAAAAGACGATAATAAATACAAACTGATTAAGGCACGACGACTGTAGTGGCGATATTCATTCGGTAATTTTCTCATACTTATGTTTCTTAGTCCAAGCCTTTAAGCCGTACCACGGGAAACTGGTAAGCCATGCACAGCCCTGCAGCTTGCTCGTGGTTGTCTCTGCCATCTGGCCGTGGGAGGCGAGGCTCCCGGATGCTGCTACGTACTCTGCGGCAAGGCCAACAGGTTTCTGCAATTGCAAATCATCTTTCATGAACGAAGTGTATTATTTTTAAACTGAAATAATGCTGCATATCTGCAGTCTAAAAGTTACCCAGAATTCCAGTACAGACACGGACCGAGATCCAGTGCCTCGCTATAGGCAAGGCACAACTTGCCTTGAGGCCCCGAATCCACCATCCATCCCCCATCCGACGGTCAAAAGAATCCACCATCCATCCCCCATCCGACAGTCAAAACGAATCAACACCAAAAAGACCAGATCCTTCCCTCTGTTCCTCACGCGCGCAAGGCAAAAGAACAACGCGGGAAAGGAAAAACTCGCAGGCGGCTGTTCCCGGGCAGAACTCTGCCGCCGGCGCCGTCATGGGAAAGGGGATGCCTCTGTCTGAAATTGACAAGTGTCGTGCAATGGGGGAAATTGACAAGGGGATGCCTCTGTCTGAATTTGATGTTTGTTTACAGTTAACTGAATCTATGCTGTTGTCTCAAGTTAACTGAATTTTTGTTTATGTGAAGGTCCGCTCCTTCCTCGTTGCTGCGAGCTCCATGGCGCCCGTGGCCGTCGGAGCGGGACATCAGAGGCAGCGTAGGAGGACGGCGGGGGGGCATAGTAGTTCGTCGGAGAGGCCGTCGGAACGGGGCGCACGCAGCCGCCAGATGGGAGGCGGACGAAGCAGCCGGAGGTGGGGGATGGGAGGCGGACGGAGCAGCGGATTCCTCCTGTGTACGGCGCCGGAGCTCACCCTGGAGGATCAGCTGGAGCGGCCTCTCCCTTTCCCGCGATGCCATGACGGGAGCTCGCTCCGTTTCCTGCAGCGCGGCGACGTGTACAGCAGCAGAGCTCGTGCAGTCGCGTCGTTCCCCTTGCTCGCGTGAGGAACAGACGGAAGAAGCTGGTCTTTTTGCCTTTGACTCGTTTTGACCGTCGGATGGGGATGGATGGTGGATTCGGGTCCTGAAGGCAAGCTGTGCCTTGCCTATGGCGAGGCACTGGATCACTTATTGCAGAACCTGCCTCAGCAATTTCTCCGGCCTTCATTGCGTCCAAACTCGACTGTATAATGAGCTCAAACATCTGACTGCGGAATCTAACAGGGAAATAATCAGATGGTCAGATCGCTCCCAACAGCCATATCAAACCTAGAGAGGAGGAGAAGAAAGCCCAGATGCACTGAATCTTATGCAGATGAGTTAATCAGCTGAACAAATTGCGTTAGCCTACACAGAACAAATGAGAAATCTGAAAATACGCATATTTGGTTCCTATAGGCATAACAACAAACACTTGATACGCACAAAAATCACAAACAATATCACCTAATATTTTTGCATTCTTCTTCCCCTTTCCATCTCCATCCCACGTTTTATGCATCCCCATTCTCACTCGCAGGCTCCAATCACCAAACAGGTACCCGAACACAAACAATCGTAAGGCATATGTGGCACTCCTTTCACACAAACATGATGATCGCAAAAAGAAAAGAGAAAGAGAGAGATAGGCAGAAATTACAGCAATACCAGCGGCAATCTCTGGTTGCATCTCCTTTTTGTGTTTCGCCTCAGACTTACCACCAACTAAAAGGAGAAAGGAGCTTCAAGTGTGTAGATGTAGAAGGCTTGCATGCACCAGAACAGGTGAAATTTCACAAATTTAACCCTTTTGGCAAAGTTTAACGAAAAATAACCCTTTTTCAATACTATTTCCAAATCTAACCCTTTTTTGTAGCTCCCAACGGCGGGCGCTACACTCTTCTTTGTAGCTCCGTGGCAGAAGGAGCTACACGTCTGCCATCGTGGCATTATAGGGCCCACATGCCTTATGTGTAGCGCCATAACGGCTGGAGCTACACATCAGGGCGTAGCGCCCTATCCGATGGCGCTATGCTTTTAGGATTTTGATACCCGAGAGTCAGAGAGGATGCTGGCAACAAAGACTCGAAAATTTGCCAAGTCAATGTGTAGCTCCGCATGACGGGGCGCTATACTTTTTTTTGGACCAGCGAAGGGGAAACCCCCACGGTTAATTTTCCATTTTCAATAACAACCACCCGGCATCCTAAAGCAGGATCAAAGCCAAGTTCAAACAAGAACAAACATAAAGTACAAAAGGGTTGAGAAAGCCAACCCTACGAAAGGGAAAAATAAAATAAAAGCTAGAGTAGAAGCTTAGATCGACGAAACCCAATCTAACAGGAGTTCCTTTTTGGTGGGCTTAACCCTATGGGAAGTCAAGAGGATATCCTTCCTAAACCTTCCTTTCCACCTTGCAAAACTTGGTCTCTGATTTTCGAAGATGAACAGGTTCATATCTTTCCAGATGTTCCAAGCTGCTGTGACTGTTACTTCCATGCAACAGGGACTGGGAAATGTATCCTTCGCCGCATCAAACGCCTCTGAAATAGTGTCAGCCCTCAACCAAGTGATCTGTAGGTGATTCCAGCACCTGGAAGCAAAACTACACTGAAAAAAGAGATGGTCTCTCGTTTCCAAAGTATCCGAAGCACACAAGACACAGTTTGGGCCAGAGTTTAAATGCCAATGCCTCCTTATCATCATGTCTCTTGTGTTGATTCTATCGATAATCATCAACCAAGCAAAAACTCTCAGTTTTGGAATACACCTGCTCTTCCATAGCTGTCGAAAAACTCTTTGGGCCGGTATCCCCTGGAATAGGAATTTATAGTAACTTGCAGAGGAGTAAACTCCTTTATTCAACGAGTATGTCCATTTATCAGTGCTCAACCGAACCGAGTTCCTGACAACCTCAACACTATCATGGAACCCATCAAATTCCACATATGCCCGTTGTTACATGGGGAGGAAGAATAATTGAGCTAGGTGTTCCACCTATAGTGCTTTTTCGATTGAAATATCCTTGTCTAACGCAAAAGGATAGAGCCGTTAAAACTTAATTGCCAACAGCTCGTTGCCGTCCCATTTATCTTTCTAGAGTAAAATAGAATTTCCAGGACCAGGGTCACACGAAGTCACACCTCTGTATTGGTAGGACAACGCACAAATCTATTTCCACCAAAAAGATCCCACCTTCGGAGAAGCATGAGGAACCTTCTCAGAGTAGTAGGAATGCCAAATCAAGTCCACCCAAGGGATGTCAGCCCTGTTCATGAATTTGTCCATGTGCTTAAGCAATAATGCATCATTCTGCAACTCCAAGTTAAGAACTCCTAGCCCCCTTTTTCTTTAGGTAAACACACTGTCTCCCATGCAACCAGAGCCTGAGATTTTTCATCCCAATCTCCCTTAGCCCAGATACAATGCCTCCGTGCTCTATCAAATGTTTTTATTGCTGTTTTTTGGATTTTCAGCGTGCACATATAAAATGTGGGAAGCGCAGAGAGAACCGAATCCACATATGTTAATCTACCAGCATATGTCAAGAATCTAGAGCAAGCATTCAGCCTCCTTTCCATACTGTCAATTAGAGGGGACAAATCTTGTATGGTGGGTTTGGTGGTTCCAAGGGGTAGGCCTAGATAAGTGAAAGGCATTCCAGCAATTTGGCACTCTAAAATAGCTGCCAATTGAGTGGCCAAGACATCAGGGCAGTTTATTGGAATCATATTTGATTTCTGAAAGTTCACTTTCAAACCTGTAGCATCTGCAAATTGATTTACCAAGGTTTTAAGCAATTGGACCTGGTTTGGGCAAGCCTCCATCACCACAATAGTGTCGTCGGCATATTGTATCACAGGAAATTTATGGTTTGGAATCGGCACAGGAGCATTCAAATTTCCAAGTTGGAACTGATAGTTGATCATGGTTTGGAATAAGTCAGCTGTGCCTACATAAAGCAGAGGGGATAACGGATCACCTTGTCTCACCCCACTCTTGCATTCAAATTTCTTTCCGGCCACACCATTGAGTAATGCCCCTGAGAATAAGTCAGCTATACTTCATATTGTAGCTCCACGTCGTGTGGCGCTATACCCTTGAGAATTGATAAGTCGCTGGGCCGTGGGGTGGCTGAGCCGCCAAAGTGGAAGGACACGAAGTTTACGCTTCACGAGTGAGACTTGCCGCATCGAGTGATGACCCAGTTTGGTTAGAAGGGATGTCATGGTCCATGTCCTCATGCCTACAATTTGTCTCCACATCACCAATATCATTGTTATGAAGCTCATCCTCCAACGCATCGCTCTCCTCCTCCGATTCTTCATATTGCTCATTTTGAATCGGGCTTGAAGGTTGGCTCCTTTCGTGTTGGGCCATTGTTGGTTGGCTAAAATCATGTTGAGTCATTGGAGGTGGACTAGACGTTGTGTCGTACACTTCATGGTCATGAGGTGGTTCATTTTGAACCGGGCTCCTAATATCATGTTCGGAGGCACACCGGTTCAAGTCAAACGTCTTGGTGGCAAATAACTCGAGAGACTTGTCTTGAGATCCCGCCCCAACACAACTCGAAGTTGATAAGCATGGTCTTCCAACGAATATGCATTCCGAACCCAACATTATGCCTTCCCTCTAAAGAAAGTACATCATTTGGGTCCGTCCAATTCAATGCAATCCTCACTTTTTCCACAACCTCCGCATAGTTAGGACTACGGTCAAACACCACCACTTTCTCCTTCGAGTCATGTTCCACATTGCCTTTCAAGAAGGCATCCTTATCCACATGATGAACACTAACCATTCTCTCCATCTAAAAAGAAATTTTTGAACAACGCGAATGCATCAAATGATACACAAAAAATCACTAAGAAATGCTCTTAAAACGAATACAACAACAAAATCTAGCTCATTAGCTACTAACCCTTACTAAATCTAAATCATTAACTACATCTACCAGAAACCCTAACCCACCCCGCGGCCCAGCGACTTATCAGTTCTCAGGGGTATAGCGCCACACCACGTGGAGCTACAATATGAAGTATAGCGCCCCATCATGCGGAGCTACACATTGACTTGTCGAATTTTCGAGTCTTTGTTGCCAGCATGCTCTCTGACTCTCGGGTATCAAAATCCTAAAAGCATAGCGCCATCGGATAGGGCGCTGCGCCCTGATGTGCAGCTCCAGCCGCTACGGCGCTACACATAAGGCATGCGGGCCCAGAATGCCATGCTGGCAGACATGTAGCTCCTTCTGCCACGGCGCTACAAAGAAGAGTGTAGCGCCCCGCCATTGGGAGCTACAAAGAAGGGTTAGATTTGGAAATAGTTTTGAAAAAGGGCTATTTTTCGTTAAACTTTGCCAAAAAGGTTAAATTTGTGAAATTTCACCCAGAACAGGGGAAAAAGCAACCTACCAGCAACGGACGCGCGCGAGTTGTTGTTGTCGAGCACCAGCTCCATCGACTACGTCGCCACACTGCCTCCACTGGAACGCCGTACTTTGGGGCTGCACGTCCAACACCTCGGAGTCGCCCACTTTGTCCAGATTGAGCCTCGGCGCCTCGAGACCGCGCGGAAGGCGGTGAGGAATGCCACCATGGCGAGAAGCCGATGCGCCCTCATGTGTGTTGACCTGGACGCACCAGCCTCCTCCAAGAGATTGGAGAGTGAATCATGCTCGATGACGCCTCCAGCAGACGCTTCCTCCGTTCCTCCGCATGGGATGTGGAGAGGGCAGGGGAGCTCCGGCAGGGGGAGGCCAGCGTAGGGCATCGCGGTGGTGACAGCCGGCTAGAGCAGCGGCGGTGGCTATCTGAAGTCGTGGGCGGTGCACGGAGGGCCTATGGAATTAGGGATTTGGACGGGCAAAATATAATTTAGCGTGGAGGGAGAGAGGTTCGGGAGCCTACAGAGCGAACGTGGAAACTGCTACCCATCGCGGGAAGTCATCTCCTACCTCGATGCTGGAAGCCGTCTCCTACCTTTCTGCTGGAAGTCGTCTCCTACCTCGCTGCCGAAAGCCATCTCTCTCGCTGCAGGAAGTCGTCTCCATCCTCGATGACGGTGTCGTGACTCTTTCCGGCCTCCTCTCTTCTCGGCGGCATGCCTCACCGTGCGCAGGTGGCCGACGAACCTGAGGCGGTGTGGGTCGTCTGCCGGCAGTGCTTAGAGACGCTGGCTCGCGGCGAGGCGCCTGATTCTTTTCCGCTGCCCCTTCGCCATTGGGTCCTCTTTCCTCAGCTCCTTACGTCGAGAAGCTCGCCACGGCCCTGCGGCTTCTCGTTGCCGTTGCTATCCCTGTGAAAGAAAGCATCGTAAGCATCACAGAGAACAAAAGAAACAGAAAGAAGATTAAGATGTCATAGAGGGGATTTAAATAGGCGAGATTAGAGGCACGGGAGCCGGCGCTCGGAGCCTTCCAGAAACTATCCACGTATGAAGCCAACTCATGCGCTAATGACACGACTCTGTGGGGACCCCATACTAGCTGTCCGAAATTCCCTTGTGCCTACAACATCAGCGATCCCATGATCAGTGTGTCGCTGAGCACAATCAAACTGTATCAAAAGAACATCCATATATACCGAATGAATATACTAACTTGATTGAAGTCGTAAGCTTCAACAGGTACTTGCAGCGGAATCACCAAACGACGTGGAGCCCAAGTCATTTGCCGTAACCCTACAGGCAGCTGACTGGGAAGCGCCCTAGTTCGCATCGACGTCATTGAAGTCTTCTTCTCCAAACTGCTCCCCTTCAAAGCCTGGCTAAGACAATAGCCAGGGACGAAACCAATATGAGTACATTTTGAATTGTACTCGCAAGCTACCCCGAACTGACCATGCATACTAAGTTTATTGTGTTTGATAAAAACTTTGTTTTAGAAAATAATTTCTATATTTTTGTTGAAAACAAATCATTTTGGAAAGTAGTTTTTCTCTGGAAAATATAGCACCTTTATATCTTTGTTGAAATCAAAACATTTTGGAAAGTAATTTTCCTCTTATAGATATAGCATCTCGCTATTTTTGTCGAAAACAAAACCTTTTGGAAAGTAGTTTTTCTTTTATAGAAATAGCATCTCTATATCTTTGTTGAGAACAAAACCTTTTGGAAAGTAGTTTTTCTCAAAAAGCATCAAACATATTCTTCCTCAAAACTCCGCCTTCTCGACCATAGCCCTTCATGGTATTCCTCTTTTTCCAGCAAACTCATGCCGACCCTTTGGCATAGTTGCATAAAAAATCTCCATTTTCTTTTTAAAACTCAAAACTTTGCACATGGTCATAGGACAGCCTCCCAACTGTCCATTACGAGGACTCAGCTATTCGAATAGTTTTACACTCTGTAGAGGTAACACGCTTTCCCCACATCCATCCGGCAACTCATCGTGTCAGCCACGTCCTGCCATACAAAGTGTATGCGAAGTTGAGTAACCGGCCATAGCCTCTCATTTGCTCATCCTACTATAGGACCCTGCCCTTATGACACTTTCCGTCGACACCTAGTCCGGTCACCCGTCGATGACCCTAAGTGTGAGGAATCATAGTTTTGCCTGGCGATGTATGGTGGCACCTTCTATCCTCTTTCTTTGTTGCAGGACCCAGGTCAGGGGTAGGTCACCGAACCATCCCCTCATGAAACAGAGTCATCTCCGTTGTTGAGGCATCCCATACTAAAATGAGCAAACTACATGACTACGTCCTTTCCCATATGTGGGTAAATGTGGTCGCACAGGGTATGGTTGGTCGTCATAGTACTAGGACACAATGTGCTTTTTCATAAAATCTCCATCTTCCATCTTCATCTCCAATTTTCATAGCAAAATAGTTTTTACCAAAACTTGGGTAGAACATAATCTCACCCAAAGACTATCATAGACGGCTTTTGAGCAAAAACAAATATGTCCCCATTTAGAAATTGATGTATACTACTATCACCTCTATATAGGTGTTTTATATTTTTGTAAAATGTTTTTAGAAGTAGGGTTTTTAGTGGTACACACCACTTAAAATCACTTAGACGTTTTCATAGGTAAAACATGTAAACTAAAATAGCAGTTTATATTGCAAGATCAAAGAAGTAGCTTGCCTGGTTTCAGTATACTGTCCCTGAACTTCTCCTCACTGATCAAAGAAATAAACTCCGATTTTTCTTCAATAAATCCTTTCCAAAGACCACTCCGGTAGCGTTTATATCTAGCGTCGCAAAAATGGAAATAAAACAATACTCAATAAGCAAACCAAAATACAAGTGGTATACAAACAAGGAATCATACCAAAAATATAGCACTAATTTAATCAAGCAACAAACCAAAAGCTACTCTAAGGACACCTCAAGGAAAACTGCCTTAATAACAAGCTTAGAACAATTTATTTAATAAAGCTACATCAACAAAAATAAAAGATACTAGTTGAACTAAAAACAAACACCCAACAACAATCACCATACTTAACTAGATGCAAACAAGAAATTAATCCAAACAAGCAAGACAACACATGCTACTAACACAAGCATAATATACTAACCAAAGACTAAACATCATAAATTAAAAACATAAGTTTTATAATTTAACCCCAACTCTAAACAATAATCACCACTTGTCTAACTAAAACCTCATACTTAAACTACCCAACAAGTCAACTAATCAAGACATAAACACAAGGGCATTATACTAACAGGAGTATATAAGCAAACACAAGCAAAAAACATGAAGCATTAAATATCTTCACTTAAAGGTAATTAACAAACAATTTTCCTTAAACAGGAAATACTTCAGACAAAAGTTAAGTCACCAAATATTTTCTGTGAGTCAAAACTTCTTACCAAGCTTCGTTATGATAAAGGGCAACACTAGGAACCTAGAAAAAATGGATTTCCTCCAAAAAGCATTCCACGAAAATCTACAAAATTCACCAAATTTCTCTCTGGTGGTTTTAGTATAATGAATAGAAATTTTGTTCTAGACTTCATTTGCATACAAGACCAAACCAACTAGGAAGCTAACATCTCAGGCTATCCAGGGAATTTTAGTTTGCTAATTTTAGATTTATAAAAGTCTAGATATTAATTATTTAGTGAAAAAGACACTTTTTACAAGATTTTATCTAGACAACAGTTACAAATTTATTTTTGCGTGTAACCAGTTCTGCACGTTTAAGAAATCACATAGCAACCCCCCAAAATTTAAATCAACTAATTTGCATGCTCACAGATTAAATGGTGAATTATTTTCTAGGTTAGATCTAACATGGATTAATAAACAGAAAAAGATTTAACAGAAAAAAGTTAAACATGCCAGATCTGGCCCAGACCTGGCCGTTCGGCGCGTAGGCGGCCCAGCCTCGCGTGAGATGAAGTGGTACGCCGCGGTCGTCTTCCTCGCAAGCGCACGGACGCGTGAGGTGCGCACGGAGCAGGGCGAGGACGGAGGGCTAACCTAGGGGCTCTTCACGGCCACGGTGGGGACGGATTCGAGGTGCGGAGGGCATGGGGAGGTCGTGCACGGGCCTGGTTCGCGTCGACGTGCCCTGGAACGGTGGCGAGGTCGACGGCGTCCGTGTTTGCACGGACATGCCGTGGTGGCTCCGGTGCTCCCTATGCAAGAAAAAGAGAGGGAGGGAGGCGTGTGAGTACGCGGAGGCGACATAGATAGAGTAAGCAGAGCAGAGAGGCAGAGAGGAGGGAGTGGACGGCACGGCCGTGTCATCTTCAACCTTGAGACGGCCGAGCGTGCACGCGCTCGGCACTACCGCAGCGACACGGCGGTGGCGCACCTGCCCTCCTGGCGGTGCAGAGAGTGAGTGGAGAGCAGAGGGGAGAGCAGTGGTGCGGTGTGGCGAGAAGTGAGGGCTTAGCTGGGTTTTTATAGGCCGGAGGCCGGTCCATGGTGGTCGTGGTGCACGGGGCAGCTAGGGTGCGCGGGACACGCCATTGGCAGACGGCGCGGTGCAGAAACGGCTAGAGACGTCGTTAGGGCAACGGAGAGAGAGGTCATGGCGAGCTCGGGGTGGACGGCGTTCGGTACGGACGCGAGGTGCTCGACCGTTTGCTGGCATCACGGCGGGCCACCGGGGGTGACGCGAGCGTGTCTGCGGGGTCCAGTGGAGGCAGGGGAGTGGCTGCGTCGAGCGGTGCTTGCTGCCGTGCAGAGACAACGAAGATCGCCGTCGGCGTCCATGGACATGGCGTGCAGGGGTTGGGCGAGCTGGATTTTGCCGCAGAGGGGAAATCTGCGTGCGCGGCCGTTGTCCAATTGGCAAAGGAGGGACAGGGGTGAACAGTGGCGCCGTCACGAGCTGTGGCGTGGTCGGCTTCCTCCTGCCCGAGTGAGGTGACCGGAGAGGGGGAGAGAGAGGTGAAGCCAGGAGGAAACTCCAGGGGAAACGACCAAAAAGGCTAGCACTCGAGTGGTTCAGCTCTGCAGGGGTGTGAGGGAGGGAGAGGGCACTGGAATTGGCAAATTTTGATTGAATTTGAAATGGATTTGAGAACTGGGATTGTCTGCCCACAAGGTATTCGACAGAAGGTCTGAACCAACTTTTAATTTGAATTTTGGTGAACTTTGTTAATGGTTGGTTTTAGAAATGTGTAAGATAGCTTGTGTATTTTTCCTGGATTTTTAGTGTAGGAGGAAAATAGGGTTTTCAATATTGGGCCTAATGGTCACTGGTTGGATTAGCTCCCAAAACCATCATGGATAATTAAGCAAACAATTTCAAATCCTTTCAATTTTGATTTTATATAGAAGATGAGATGGAGTAGATGAGATATACAAGGATGCATTTCCAAAATGTTCAAGATTTAATCAAATGGTAAAGGTCTAGAAATGCTATCTGTTAAGATGAGTGAAGATAGGTCAACTTTGAATTTGAGAAGGTTTTGCTGAATTTTAACACCAAGACTCAATATCATTTTAATATTAGAGCACACACAATCCACACAAGAAATCATAAATAAGGACGAGCAAGACACAAACACAAAAGGGGTCAACAACACAATCAAGACCACACAAGTCAAACCACAAAAATTAGTCATACCACAATTTCCATAATTAACAATACAATCTTGTGAAATAGAGATCACACTATCATGACAAGATGAAGTTTAATGGTATCTCAACTCATAACTTGATGGTTTCCAAAAGGTTTGATAAAGAGAAATATGTGGGTAATATATTTTCCCACTAGTGTTCTTTCCAATTGAAGTGATAATAGGAGTTTATAAAATAGGAGTTGTAAACACATGTAAAATATCAAGGTTGAAAAATAGTGTAGGAGATAGTATACAGATCTCCACATTTTTGGAAATACTTTATTTTCTCAAATAATGGGTATTTTGGTTGTTGCTAAAACCAAATCATCATTTGAAATGGAGTTTGGCCAAAATAAGGTTGGAATTAATATGTGGATCATTTTTCTTGTCATGTCATGATCACCAAGGTTAAATATATTCTTATCTTGGTTGGGTCCTTAGGTTAATATTTATTGGTCAAACAACTTAAATAACAAGTCACATAAGGTCAAACAGAGCAATGGGAAGGAAACCACAACCATTAGTGAAGCATTTCAAAAAGTTTTTGTTGGTTCTGAATTTTGGGTCTTGTAAAACTAAGTTTTTCTTAGTTCCAAAAATTTGGGGTGTTACAGATTCTTACCCCCTTAAAATAAATCTCGTCCTCGAGATTTGCTAGTTGGGTACTAGGGGAGTACGAGGGACGGGTTTTGGGTTGGCTATACTTCCGAGGTCGTTGCTTCTTAAGTGAGGTCGCCATGTGAGATCTTGATAACTTGATGTTGCGGGGGCTTTCTTTGTTGATAATCTTCTTTGATGAGCCAAATTCTTGATGATAGGGGTGACTCGATGATTGATGCCGATGAAGAGTCCTGGTTGGTTGCTTCATGGTACTACAAGGCTAGGGCGCAAGGAACTACTCATTAACACGCTCTGGTATACGTAGTGCATGTCTTCCCCCTTAAAAAGGGATTTTGTATGGTCATGTTGAAGGATGCAGCTGGAGTTGACTTGGAGGCATCGTTCTTTTACTTGACGATCTTCATCCCGGTTGTCGCTCTTCAGTGCTTGGGGTTGGTGCAGATATCACTTCCTGGTATTGTCTCCTTACGAGGGTCGCAGATGGGGACGTGTTGTTATCAGGATGCGTCAAGTCTGTGTACTCGACTCTCTCCGGGTTCTAGTTAGTAGAGAGATGTTAAACCTTCTAGTTGCGTTTGAGCATGCTTGGTGGTTGATGTTGTCCACAGCAGGTGCTTCCGGCGTTTGGATCTCCTTGGATGCCTCTGGGTAGGTTGTCCTTGCTCATGTACTTCTCCGGTTGAGTAGAGGAGGAACATCATTGTTAACTTCCTTTGTTCCTTCTTGGGCTTCACGAAGATTGGTAAGAATCTTCTAGGGTATCGAGCTTCCAGAGGGTCTAAATGTTAGTTCGAGGGTCCTAGAGGCAGCTGGTTTTGTACGATGTTCAAAGAAGGTGCAAGCGTCGCGTTCTCAGTTAGTCTTAAAAAGTTAGAGAAAAAGCTTCATGTCAGTAGTCTCCATTTGTGTTCTTGCATCCTCCCTTGGTTTGACTTGTCGAGGCAGGTTGAATGAGAAGAGTGCCCCTCGGGAGGCCTTTTATCTGTTTCCTCATGTCTTTTTCGCTCTACGTCGTTAGGACCCTGCTCTCAGCGCAAATAGCGCCGCCGCTTCGGTATGCCGGAGTCAGGGCTCGACAAGGCCGGGGGTGCGTAAGGCTCAGAGAGGTAAGAGCTCTCGAGGCGCGATGCTCGGGAGCTCCCCTTTGACGTGCAAGCAGCCCATGAGGCGTAAGAGAGAAAAGAGAGGCTCGAGGGGCGACAAAACCAGCGAGAGGGAAAGAGCTCATGAGGCGTAAGTTCTGGACTTAGCTTTAGCGAGACGCCTATCTCGTAGAGGGTGTTGTGTTCCCTGGTGAGGTGTTTTCCCTCTCGAGGCTGCCTGAGGCTGGTTTGGAGCTTCAGAGCCCTGCAAGGCGTCTTGTTCCCTGCGTTGGAGAGAGAGGCGAACCCACAAGCGATGCATAGTTGTACAACTCATGCGCGCTCATAGATTTCCTCATGGGTATCTCACGAGGAGAATAAGCACCAAGGTCCTTGGTGAGGTGACGTGCATGGGAGCTAGCCCATGAGTCAGAGCTCTTTGGTGAGATAACGGTCGTGGGCGGAGAGCCACGAGTTAGAGCTCGGATCCTTTGGGTTTTACGATGCTGCTGGGATGCTCCCGAGACACAGGCACCGTGCTCAGCCCCCGCTCGCGAGGTGCGCATGGGGAAAAATGTGAGCGCGAATGAATGCAAGAAAACAAACTCACCAAGCAATATTACATAACGGCGCCGAGCGCAAAGGTTCATGATGACCTGAAATTGTTCATTACACTTGGCGAGGCCAAGACAAAGTCCGCCATGTCTGGGCATGGGGTTCCACATGGAGTGGCTGAGGCTTCCCGCGGCCCGTGGCGACGCGTTGTAGGAGCTCTCAGTGGAGATGGCCCTCGTGAAGGGAAAGCTTGGTGAAGCTGGGAGGTGAAGACGCGTGCTTCCCTCTTGAGACAAAAAATGCCTGCCGCGACGTGATCACGGGTAGAACTTGCGTAGGTGCTCGATGTTCCATGGGTTTTTGATTGGATCGCCGTCTTCCGTCTCGAGCCGTACCGCGCCAGGCCTGGCGATGTGCGCGACCCTGTAGGGGCCTTCCCACATGGGTGAGAGCTTGTGGAGGCCCTCTCTGGAGAGATCCTCCTGAGGACGAGATCGCCTGTCTCGAGGGTGCGCGGACGTATGTGGCGGCTGTGGTAGCGGCGCAGGTCTTGTTGGTACTTTGCCGCTCGGAGGGCGGCACGGCGACGTAGTCCATCGAGCAGCAGCAAGTCGTCGTTGTGGAGCTCCTCTTGATTGTCCTCGTTGAAAGCAAGGATCCGTGGGGACCCATGCTTGATCTCGGTGGGGAGGACTGCTTCAGCGCCATAGACGAGAGCGAACGGCGTTTCTCCAGTGGGCTTCGTGGCGGTGGTGCGGATGGACCAGAGCACAGAGGGGAGCTCTTCGATCCAATTCTTGCCGTGGGCCTTGAGGCGATTGAAGCTTCTTGTCTTGAGGCCTTTGAGCACTTCGCGTTCGCTCGCTCAGCCTGCCCGTTGCTTCGTGGATGAGCCACCGAGGCGAAGCAGAGCCGGTGCCAAGACTCTCGCAGTAGGCCCTGAAGATGCCTGGTGAACTGTGAGCCGTTGTCGGTGATGATGCGATTTGGCACGCCGAAGCGACAGGCCAGGCCTCTGATGAATTTCACCGCTGATCTCGCCGGGATGCTGCGCACCGCTTCAACCTCCGCCCATTTGGTGAACTTGTCGATGGCGACGTAGAGGTAGCGGTAGCCCCCGCTGGAGCGTGGGAAAGGTCCCAGGATGTCCAGCCCCCAGACCGCGAAGGGCCAGGAGAGCGGGATGGTCTGGAGCCCCAGTGCAGGCTGGTGGACTTGCTTGGCGTGGAATTGGCATGCCTCGCAAGCCTGGACAACGGTGGTTGCATCTTGAAGCACTGAGGGCCAGTAGAACCACTCCTGAAGACTTTCCCTGCAAGGGTGCGTGATGACGAGTGGTGGCCACATTCTCCACTGTGTATGTCCTTGATCAGCTGGCGGCCTTCTTCAGGGGGGACGCATTTTAGTGCAACTCCATTTGGACGCTTGCGGTACAGGTCTCCCTCGTGAAGGCAGTATGACTTGGCCTGGCGAGCAATTCTCTCTGCTTCTGCATCCTCTTCAGGGAGGACTCCGTCCCTGAGGTACTCCTTGAGCTCATCGATCCAGCCCGTCTCTTGATGCGTCATGGCCAACAGCAGGCGTTCTCCTGAGGGTGGACCGCAGCTCGGTGCTCCAGATGTTGGTGTGGTGGGAGCTCTTCGTCCGTGTCCATTCGACCGCTTCTTTTGGCTGTTTCACCGATGCCCTGGTGAGTCTCTCCTCGAAACACCTGCCTGCTGGGCTTCTCTGCGCGATGCTCGCCTGGCGATGTCGTCGGCCTCCTGGTTCTCCCTTCGCGGGATGTGCCTGAGCTCCATCCCCTTGAAGTGTTTCTCGAGCTTGCGGACCTCCTCGAGGTAAGCGGCCATGTGGCCGTCCTTAGGCGTATAGCTCTTGTTGGAGAAGTTGACGAGGAGCTGGGAGTCGCCCTTGATGAGTAAGCGCTTGATGCCGAGGGCGATTGCGGCTCTGAGCCCGGCGAGGAGGCCCTCGTACTCGGCGATGTTGTTGGAGACCTTGTCAGTCGTGAAGCACAGCTGGACGGCGTAGTAGAGCTTGTCGCCCTTGGGTGAGGTCAGGACGACGCCAGCCCCTGCGTTCGGCATGCGAATGCTCCGTCGAAGTGCATGGTCCAGTGGCTTGGCACTGTGTCTCCAGCTGGCGTGGTTTCCGCCTCATGAGGCTCTTCTTGCTGCGTGTCTGTCCACTCGGCGACGAAGTCGCCAATGCCCTCCCTTGATGACCCTGGTGGTGTCGAAGCGCAGGCCAAAAGGTTGCAGCTCAATGTTCCACCCTGCGACGCGATCAGTGGCGTTTGGGTTGCGCAGGATTTGCTCCAGAGGGAATGATGTGACCACCGTGATGGGGTGGCCCTGGAAGTAGTGGCGCAGCTTCCTGGAAGCGATGAGGAGCGCGAGGAGGAGCTTCTGCTGCATAGTGTACCGCTCGCGAGCGTCTCGCAGCACAGTGCTGACGAAGTAGACGGGATGCTCGACGAGGTTGTCGATGGTGACGCAGCACTGGGCTCCTCGGGAGCCTTGTCGAGCCTCTCTTGAGGTGGACCCTCGCGAGGGTGCCTTCTGGTTGCGCGGGCTGCATGGGCTCGGGCCTGAAGAGGGTGCTTCCTTATCGGGGGGATCTGGGCTTGGCGTGGCAGTGTCCTTCTTGGCGAGGACTGGCTCTTCCCTTTCTGCCACCAAGGCTGCGCTCACTGTTTGTGGAGTGGCTGATAGGTACAGCTTCAGATGCTCGCCAGGCCTTGGGGCAACCATGACAGGTGGGCTAGCCAAGTACTTCTTCAGGTCTTCAAATGCCTTGTCCGCCTCGGCGTCCACTTGAACGTGCCAGACCGCTTCATGAGCTTGAAAAATGGCAGCGCCCTCTCGCCGAACTTGGAGATGAAACGGCCGAGGCTGGCCATGCATCCCGCTAGGCGCTGCATGTCCTTGAGGCGACGAGGTGGCTGCATTCTTCTATGGCTTTGATCTTGTCAGGATTTGCTTCTATGCCGCGGTGAGACACTAGGAACCCGAGGAGTTTGCCTGATGGTACCCCGAAGACGCACTTGGCGGGGTTCAGCTTGATGTTACTTTGCGCAGGCTGGCAAAGGTCTCCTCGAGGTCCTCCATGAGGGTGTGCTCTTCGCGAGTCTTGACCACGATGTCGTCGACGTAGGCTTCTGCGTTTCTTCCCATCTGAGCCCCCAAGGCCTTCCTCATGAGCCTCTGGAAGGTGGCGCCGGCGTTCTTCAAGCCAAAGGGCATGCAGACGTAGCAATACACACCACAAGGGGTGAGAAATGCTGTCTTCTCCTCATCCTCCTTCGCCATCTTGATCTGGTGGTAGCCTGAGAAGGCATCCAGAAAACAGAGGAGGTCGCAGCCGGCGGTGGAGTCCACGATCTGGTCTATCGAGGCATGGGGTACGGGTCCTTGGGGCAGGCCTTGTTGAGGTCGGTGTAGTCGATGCAGAGCCTGCCGCCCCGGTGTGCTTGGGAACGACCACCGTGTTGGAGAGCCATGTGGGGTGTGGAACTTCCTGATTATGTGTGCTTCTTTCAACTTCTCTACTTCCTTGATGATGAACTCTTGCTTCTCTGGCGCCTGGCGCCGTGCTTTCTGCTTCACGGGGCGTGCGTTTGGACACACGGCTAAGTGGTGCTCGATCACCTCCCTCGGTACTCCGGACATCTCTGACGGTGTCCATGCGAACATGTCAGAGTTTGCCCTGAGGAAGGCGACGAGCGCGCTTTCCTATTTGGGAGGCAAGCCAGCGCCTATGGTGACGCTAGCCCCCGAGCCGCTGGCGTCCAAACACCTTCTTCGTGGCTGCCTGCTCCTGTGAGAACAGCTGCTTCTTCTTCGCGGGCCTCTCGAGGGGCTCCATGTCCTCGTCAGCGGGGAATGCCACGGCAGCGGCCTTGTAGGCGGTCTCGACAGAGCGCATTGCGTCCTGGACTTGACCGTGGATGGCGATGGTGCCGCCGCTGCCTGGAAGCTTGACGATGTTGTACGCGTGGTGAGTGACGGCCATGAACTTCGCGAGGGCGGGGTAGCCGAGGATGGCGTTGTAGGGCAGGCCGATGTGCGCGACGTCGAAGTCGATCTGCTCGGTGCGGTAGTTCTGGGCGTGCCGAAGGTGACCGCGAGCCTCACCTGCCCCAGAGGGTGGTGGAGCCACTTGTCACCCCCGTGAAGGGCCTAGAGGGCATCAGCCACTCGTAGGGCACTTGAAGCTGCTCGAAGGTCTCGACAGAGATGACGTTCAAGCCCGCACCCCCATCTATGAGTGTCTTGGCGACGGCGATGTTGTTGATGATGGGAGTGCACACCAGAGGGATGGTGCCAACAGCCTTGGTCGACTTGGGGTGGTCCTTGGAGTCGAAGGCGATGGTGTACTGTGACCACTTGAGGGGCTGGGATGCCTCAATCCCTGGAAGCGCTGCGTTGACCTCGCGAGAGAATTGCTTGAAGTGGTTGTTGGACTTGGGCGCCTGGACCCGCCGAGGATGCAGGCTATTGCCCCCTGAGGGGCCTGGTAGCCCCCAGGGTTCTCGTCGGGGAGGTTGCCGTTTTGCCCGCGTTGTTCCCCCGAGCCTCTGCTGGAAGTTGTGGCGTCCACCTCCGCGGCCACCACGGCCTCCGCCGCGGCCCTGGTTCTTCTCGCGCTCCTTGCTGAGCTGCTTGAGCTCCCAGCAGTCTTCAGTTGCGTGGTTGTGCCTGTTGTGGTAGATGCAGAACGGGCGATTGTCCACTTTCTTCTCTCAGCCGCCGGAGAGGCCTCGCGAGGCTGCTTTGCGTCAGGCTCTGCCGCGAGGATGGCGGTGGTCTTGCGCTTCTCGACAGGCTTCTTCTTGCTCCTGGACCCCTCAGGAGGGTCATCCTCCATTCTTTCTTGACGAAGAGGAGGCCCTCTTCAGCCTTGGCGCACTTGTCAGCCAGATCGAAGAGCTTCACCACTGAGGTGAGGGTGTCGTGGATGCCGAGCTTCTCGAGCATCCGGTGGTTCGTGACGCCCTCCCTGAAGGCGGAGATGACGTGCGAGTCCGGGATGTTCGGAATCTTGTTGCGGACCTGGCTGAAGCGCTGGATGTATCTGCGGAGGGTCTCGTCAGGCTTCTGGCGCACCGCGCGAAGGTCGTTGTAGGTGAGCGCGCGCTCGTAGGTGCCCTTGAAGTTGGCGACGAAGACCTTGCAGAGGTCCTCCCACGTGTCGATGGTGTTCTCGGGGAGGTTCATGAGCCACGAGAGCGCGGAGTCCTTGAGCGCCATGGAGAGCCAGTTGGCCATCACCTTGTCGTCGCCTCCGCGGCCTGGATGGAGACGGTGTAGAGCTGCAGGAACTCCAGAGGGTTGGTCCTGCCGTCGTACGCGGAGGGAGGTCTGGCTTGAACTTCACGGGCCAGACGACGCGGCGCAGGTTGCGGGTGAAGGCGGTGCAGCCCGTGGCGTATGTCACAGCGCCACCAGCGAGTGCGCCGCGGTTCTGGCGACCTGCAGGCAATCTCCTGGACGACGCGGTTGTGGCGGTCCCTCTGGCGCTCGATCTCCACGCGGCATCCGCTGGAGTTCGCTGCACAATCTGGCAGTCGTGCGGCGAGGATGCGTGCGACGCGGCGCGGTGGTTTGCTGCCGGAGCTGCAGCTGGAGGAGGTGGCGGAGGCGGAGGGGGAGGAGGAGCGCCGTGCGCTATGTTCCCCTCGCGTCCGGAGTGGCGCACCAGCGAGCGAGAGGGCGCTGGTGCTGCAGAGTATCGGCGGGAACGGCGGCGGCGTTGATGAGCTCCTCGAGGCGCCCGAGCCAGTTGTCGTGGCCCGCCTGCGTGGGACGGTAGCGCAGCAGCTCCTGCGCCATCAGTAGCGCAGTAGCTGGGCTGGGCGCCGCTCGGCCCTGCGTGGAGGCGCTCTCGCGCCTGGATGGGTGCAGGGAGGAAGCTCCCTCGCCCTCGTCGTCGTTGCCGCCGTCGTTGCCGCTGCCGTTGCCGCCGTCGTCCTCAGGATGCTCGACGCGCGGCTCGGCGTTGCGCTCTGAAGCGCGGTTGGCGCGTGGGCGACCACGCGGGTTGTTGTTGGCGGCGGGCTCGGTGTTGGCTCTGCCAGACGTCCGTCGCGCAAGGCGCGCAGCTCGCGTGTCAGTCATGTCGCCGAGAGGTTGAAGAAGTTGAAGACGCGCCTCAGCCCCCTACCTGGCGCGCCAAATGTCGGAGACTAGTCCCAGGAACTAGGGGTGTCTCTCAAAAGCCAGGAATCGAGTAAGGGGCTGAACACAACGTCAAACAGATCCTCAACAACCTCGGCGACGGTGCTCGTCGAGCTCGGTGAGGAACATCACGACAGAGATGGGACACGAGCCGCTACCCAGGTTCAGGCCCACCGTGAGGTGTAAAAGCCCTACGTCCTGCTAAGATATATTGCACTGCTTGGAGAGGTTCACAGTACAAGGTGCTTGCCGAGGGCACAGTTGTGGCTATGGTGGACTATGGTGGGATGAGCTCCGTCTTCTCCTTCAGACGTAGCTGCTTGGGTGTTGAGTGAGTTGGTGAATGCGGGATCCCCCGCCTAGGTCGTACACTGGCTCCTTATATACTGGCCTTGGTCCTCTTCCCCGAAAACCTCCGGCGGGAAGGGATACCACAATGCCGCAAAGATGGAGCACAGCGCACTGCGTCGGGGGCGTCCATGGACGCGGTCCATGGCAGAGAGCACGTCGTCTTGGCAGAAAAAAGCCACCGTCCATCCAGGACGGTGGCTGGCGCTGCAGAGCCCTGTGGCGTGCCCCACGGTGACGTCGCAGTTGGAGCGTAGCGGCGGCCGGCCGCTTTATCACCAAATTGGCAAGCCTTGGGGTCCGCTTTGCCTCCTCCAGCTCTGTTGACTGCTTTATACACGAGAATGGCAACTGCGGCATCTTCGTCATCGCACGCAGGCGCGCGCGTCACTCTGCGGCGGGCGCAGAGCCCATGTGCGCTCTGCAGCGTGCGCAGAAGCTTGCTTCCACTTGAAGGAACCCCGCGAGGGACTGGAGCCTCGCCGAGGCTCTGTAGCCGTTGACTCCTCGCGAGGGAAAACCTCGCGAGGGTAGCGCGGAGACGCGCCAGGACCTGATGGTCTTCTAGGAGAGGCCTTCCCGAAACAGAAGTTCCTCTCGAGGCCCCTTAGGCCGAACATCTGGTCCTTAGCAGAAATGCTCAGCCGAGCAAAGAAACCCTCGCGAGAGAAAAATCCCTCACGAGGCTCGTCAGGCTGAACGCCTGGTCCTTAGTAGAATTTCCTGCGGAGCGTTGAGGGCTGTGGCAGGCCGGCCCATGGTACCCTGGTTTCCACTGGGCCGACAATGGGCTTGGTCGCTATGAGCGCCGTGTGGGGACCCCGGACTAGCCGTCCGAAATACCCGATTATGCTTAACAAAACGATCCCGTGATTAGTCTGTCGTTGCACATAATCCGAACTGAATACCAAAGTTTACATCCATTACAGTACCGAATTAAAGTCTTACATAAATGGTCATTTAGACCAAGCCTTACATAGGTGCCTTCATGGGCCAAACCAAAATAATCAGCGGAAGCTACGGCGTAGTAGACATCAAATCCTAGCGACGACCCGACAGGCAGCTGACATATGGAGATCCCTAGTTCGCGTAGAGGTAGCCATACTCCTCCTCGGCGTAGTGCTCCTCGAAGTCTGGCTAAGACAATAGCCAGGGACGAAACCAATATGAGTACATTTGATTGTACTCGCAAACTACCCCAACATGAGTATGCACTAGTTTATTTTAACTTCAGACTTTTATTTCTTTAAAACATCTCTATATCTTTATTGAAAAAGATAAGAAGAATTTTATAACTATCTTTGAATAAAATCACCATTTTAATTAGTTTCTCCAAAACTCCTCCTTTTTCCGACCATAGCCCGTCGTGGTCCACTTTCCTCCAACAACCTCATACCGATCCGTTGGTATAGGTGTATGGAACCTTCTCCACTTCATTTTTCTTTTAAAACTCAACTCTTTTCAAAACTTGCACATGGTCTTAGGACAGCCTTCCAACTGTCCATATCCGAGGACTCGGCTATTCGAATAGTTTTACACTCTGCAGAGGTAGCACGCTTTTCCCACATCCATCCGGCAACTCATCGTGTCAGCCACGTCCCGCCATACAAGGTGTATGCGAAGTTGAGTCACCGACCATAGCCTGTCCTTTGCTCATGCTAGTATAGGATCCTGCCCATATGACACTTTCCATCAACACTTAACCCAGCCCGTCGGAATCTAAGTGTGAGGACTCATAGTTTTGCCTGGCGGTGTATAGGGGACATCCTTCTATCCTCCTCCTTATCTTTCCATAGAGTTTGAGCGAGGACCTAGGTCAGGGGTAGATCACCAAACCATCCCCTCATACATAACGGAGTCATCTTCGTCGATGAGGCATCCCATACTAATATGAGCAAATTATATGACTAAGCCATTTTCCCATATGTGGGTAAATGTGGTCGCACATGGTAAGATTGGTCATCGTAGTACTAGGACACACTGTGCATTTTTCATAAACATCTCCATACTCCATTTCTCCATTTCAACACCGACATCTCGGCATTCCATAACCACACAAGTATTTCCAAAGGATTTTTGAGTAAACAATATTTATTTTTCCCATCCTATAATTTGACATAAACTATCCTATACTTCTACCTAGGGTGGCAAAATAATTTTCATATACTTTTTGAAAAAGGTTTTTAGAAAATCTTTGCCTTAAGAGTAAACCATGTTATCAAAGTAGATGCATATATTTGGGGTGCAAGCTCAGAAGGTAGCTTGCCTTGCTCGATATAGTGACCTTGGTCTTGATCTTCAGGTTCAACAAATTCCCCTTCCTCGATAAATCCGACAGCGTTCTCGTCTAATTAATAAAACAAGCAAATACAAACAATCACTAAACTACTCAATCAAACATCACAACATTACAATCTTAAAATGCTATAAATAGCCACTGCACACATCAAACAATACAATTTGGTTTCAAATTAATTGAATTAAACATTATTTATTTATGTCTTAAATATGGCAGAAACTTGTTGAACATGTTTAATTACAGAACTTGAGTTCTGTTGGTCACAAAAATACAAACTCAAATTCTACAGAGAGCTACTGATGTGTAGAAGACAACACAATTTAGTTTGGATTAATTGGAGTTACCAAACTCCCTACATATTTGTTTTAAGCCAGTAACTTAATACTCAAGTTTTAGCTACCAATTAAGTTCTGTTGATCCTAAAATTAAATCCTTTTAGGGGTAACTAAACATGACTAATTGTGATCCAATAAAATTGGTCCTTACTCATTTGGGTTAACCATTTAGCATCTTTAATTGTTTTAGTATAGAAGGGTGTTCTAACTTCAACTTTATACTAAACAATTATTATTGCTTAATTAATTCTACCAAAATTAGGGGAGCTAATAGATCACAGTACCAAGCTAACAAAATTGGTTTGGAATTATTTAGCTTAACAGAGTATCATAAACAAACAAGTTTAGATTTAAACCTTCGGTGGCATTTTTAATAATACATTTTTATTATTTATCTAAATGAAATGAATCCACTCGGGTTGGTTAAAAAATTTCATAAGCTTTCCAGAACATTTAGATTCGATTTATTTGGATTTGTAAATCTCAAGATATTGAATTTCTAAGTTGATGCCAGTACTGAATTTCCAGAGAAACTAAATTAGAAAATTGTTCTGTTCTGGATAATGTTGAGATTGCTGACGGGTGGGGTCCTCTCGTCAGTGACTCAACGCGCGTATGGAAATGTTTAAAAATCTGATGAGCGGGGCCCGCTCGTCAGTGGCTATTCTAACCCGAAGCGGTACGCTACCGTAGATCTGTCACATCGGCGACGAATGGCGACGACCTTATTTGGGCGGCGCCGTGGCTCCGGCGACGGCGAGGTGATGGGATAGCTCACCTAGGGTGGCTCGGGGACGGTGGGGATGATGCAGAACGACGGCGGAGGCTCGGGGAAGCTCGTGGGTGGACTCGTGCTTGCTGGGGAGGTTCCTGGCGTCGGCGACGAGCGGCTGCTCCTCCGCGGTCGTGCTCCAACTCCGGCGAGCTCCCTGCGTCGCTTCTGTGCACAAAACAGAGGGAAAATGCGGCGGGTGAGTGCGGTGCTAATGGTGATGCGAGTGAGGGCTAGAGAGGAGAGAAAGGGAGGGCAGCACGGTGTGTCCATGGTCGTCCTCTACCTCGAGCACGGCCGAGCTCGGAGAAGAACGCGGGCTGTAGCGGCTTCGCAGCAGCGGCTCCGCCCTCCTGGCGGTGCACGAGAGGTGATGGAGTAGAGGAGAGGGAGTGGGGTGGAGTGGAGAGGAAGCGAGGCTCGGGTGCTCTATTTAAGCACCGAGCTCGGTCCACGGTGGCCTGGGTGCAGGAGAGGTCCAGGGGGTGCTAGGGCTCGCCATAGGAGGCGGTGAGGTGTGGCTACGGTGTCGAGGTGCAGGGGAGCAAGTTTGGTGGCGTGGCGGCGAGCCGAGCTTGCTCGTGTGGGGGACGGCCATGGCGTGCTCTGGGCGATGCTCGACGTGCACGGTGCGGCGCAGTTCTTTCGGGTGCGGGTTCCTGTTGGACGGTCTGCTGCGCTGAGAGGGAGCAGAGGAGTAAGGGAGAGAGGGGGGCACGGTGCTAAGCTACCACGGCGTCGCCACCTCCGCGGCCACAGTGCCGACCACGGCGACGTGCGTGCGCGGCTGCTGTCCCCTGGCGTTCCTCCTTGTCCCTGACCCATTTATTCGGCTCCTTCGAGCGCGGCGAGGCGAGTGAGGCTAGAGGGATTGAATGGCTGCAGAAACTTGCTCGAATCCGAACCTAATCGATCGAATTTGGATTTGGATTTGGGGAAGAACAGGGCATTGCCACCAGGTGTTCAACAGTGTCCTGAACCAAATCCAAATTTGAATTTTTGCAAATTATTTTCATATTTTGCTTCTTATATATTTATAAGGATTTGTTGTGAGGTTTTGGATTTTATTGTGCAAGTGCATCATAGCAAAATTTTGGATTTAAAAAGATAAAGAAAGGTTTTGAATTTAAATTTAGATTTTTGAAATTAATAATTGGGAGGGAAAAGTGGTGAGAATAAAAATGGGAGTGATTAAATTGTCACTCCACTGAATTTTGTTTGGAAGAAAAATAATTTCTAACTTGGAGAAATGGTGTGACACTTGTCACATGATTTTCATTATTTTAGCTTTTGTTTTATTTCTTTCCTTTTCTCCAAGTTTTTATTTAGAGCAAACACATTACAAGCAACAAGAATTATCTATCACAAGTAACAATATGCAATCAACACATATAAATTAACAAAAGTTTTTGTTGGCCCTCATTTTTGATATAATAATACTGGTTATATTTTTTGGATGTTACAGATCCTTCCCCCCTTAAAATAAATCTCGTCCCGAGATTTGCTAGGCTTCGGTGCTAAAGAGGTTTGGGAATTCGCTTCTAAGATAATCTTCGCGTTCCCAAGTTGCTTCTTCTTCGGAGTGGTTAGTCCACTAGACCTTGTAGAACTTGATTGCGTGCCTCCGGGTAAGACGAACATCTTCGTCAAGAATCTTGATGGGTCTCTCACGATAAGTCAGGTCCTTGTTCAGGTCGATGGAGAGATGGTCGATGTTCTTGAAAACATCAGGCTGGTCGGGAACTTCAAGACATTTCCGGAGCAAGGAAATGTGGAAGACATCGTGATAATCTCCTAACTCTTGAGGCAACTCCAGTTGATAGGATACTTCTCCTCGACGAGCAATGATCTTGAAGGGTCCAATATACCTTGGCGCTAATTTTCCTTTGACATGGAAACGCTGCATTCCTTTGAGGGGTGTCACTCGGAGATAGACATAATCCCCGATACTGAAAGTGACATCACGACGCTTGGAATCAGCGTAGCTCTTCTGACGGGATTGGGCAGTTTTGAGGCGTTCACGAGTAAGCTGAACTTGCTCTTCAGCTTCACGGAGGGTATCTGGTCCAAACAATTTGCCTTCTCCGGTGTCGGACCAATTTAGGGGCGTACGACACTTCTTGCCGTAAAGGGCTTCAAAAGGGGCCATTTGCAGACTAGACTGATAACTATTGTTGTATGAGAATTCTGCAAACGGAAGACAAACTTCCCACTTGGAACCATAGGATAGAACACATGCGCGGAGCATGTCCTCCAATATCTGGTTCACTCGTTCAGTTTGGCCATCGGTCTGGGGATGATAAGCTGTGCTAAACGCTAATTTGGTTCCGAGGGCTTCGTGAAGGGATTTCCAGAATCTTGAAGTGAATTGTGTGCCTCTATCAGATACAATCTTCTTAGGCACACCAGGCAGGCTTACTATTCTGGAGATATACAAGTCTGCTAACTGAGCTCCAGTGTGGGTGGTCTTGACAGGAATAAAATGAGCAACCTTGGTCCGTCGATCAACGATGACCTAGATTGAATCATGGCCTCGGTTGGATCTTGGAAGTCCGGTAATAAAATCCATTCCAATTTCATCCCACTTCCACTCAGGAATTTTCAAAGGTTGAAGCAATCCAGCGGGTCGCTGATGTTCAGCCTTGACTCGCTGACAGATATCACACTTGGCTACAAAAGAACCAATCTCTCGCTTCATTCCGTGCCACCAAAATCTTTCACGAAGGTCTTGGTACATTTTGGTTCCGCCAGGGTGGATTGAATAAGGGGTCTCATGGGCTTCCTTCAGGATTAATTCCTTAAGTTCTACGACATTGGGCACACAGATACGGCCATTGAATCTCAGCACTCCTTCAGCATCTTCGGTAAAACCGGGTGCTTTGCCGAGAGAAATCTTCTTCTTAATTCCCTCAATGCTTTCATGATCTTTTTGGGCTTCCTTGATTTGATCCATCAGGGTTGGGGCTAACTCTAAATTGGCGAGATAACCATGGCTAACAAGTTCTAGTCCAAAATCTTTGAATTCTTTGAACAAGGATGGCTGTTCGGGACACCGACCAGAACTCTCTCGACCCTCCCCTCGTTCCCCACCGAAAAAGGAAGAGCGGCGATTTTTGGGCGTCTCCCGTGCACTCCAGCTCGCCGGCGGCGATCCGCCGATTCCTCGCCCTCCGCGGCCGCTCCGGCGGCGGGAGGACGGGGGATGGACGGATCCCGCCGTGTACATAGCTAGGTGTGTGTGGGTGGTCTGCCGGTGGCGCTATGGAGACGGAGGCGCGGCCGGAGAGGCCTTTTGGAGGTGGTGGTCTTCTCCTCTTCCCTCGGCGTCGCCCTGGGCAGATCTGCCATCTCTGGCGCGTCCGCTGCTCCCCGGAGTCGCGGCGTGTCTTCCCGAGCTGGCGACCGTGGTGGCGGTGGCGGCTCCTGTACATGGGGTCCTGGATTCCCCGCCGACGTGCGGGGAGGAGCTTTTGGTCAAAATCTCAGGAAGTCTGCAGGTGGGTTCTTCTCCCTCTGCGGCGATCTCGGTGGGCGTGGTGGAAGAAGGGTGGAGGCCGGCGGTGACGGCGGCCTGGCGGCGCCTCGAAGCCGTTTTCGTTCAGCGTCAAGATCCCGGTGCTTGCGTCGGGTGGCTTCTGCGGCAGCTCAACAAGGTTGGTCGACGGCGCTGCTTCGGTGTGTGGTGTGTGTGGTGGTTCTGAGTTCGTCGTCGTCGGTGAGTTCATCGCCTGTGTTCGTGCGTGTGTGTGCTGTGTTGTTGTGATCCTGTACACGAGCTTCCTATCAAAAAAAAAAAAAGGATGGCTGTTCGGCCTGGATCAAGGCATTCAGGGTGCAAGGTTTGCGACTAAGGGCATCGGCAACTACATTAGCCTTTCCGGGATGATAATGGATTCCAATATCATAATCCTTGATTAATTCCATCCATCTCCTCTGTCGCAGGTTCAACTCCTTCTAGGTAAAAATATACTTCAACCTCTTATGATCCGTATAGATCTCGCAGCGATGTCCCGCAAGATAGGGACGCCACGTCTTAAGAGCAAGAACAACAGCAGCTAACTCCAGGTCATGGGTTGGATAATTGTCTTCATGTGGCCGCAACTGTCGGGACAGATACGACACAACTTTGCCTTCTTGCATCAGAACGCAACCAAGTCCGAGGCGTGATGCATCGCAATACACGTCGAAACTCTTGGTGACGTCTGGCATAATCAAGATTGGGGTTGAGGTCAGTCGCTTCTTCAATTCTTGGCAACTCTCTTCACACTTCTGAGTCCATTCAAATTTCTTGTCCTTCTTCAGCAGTTGGGTCATGGTCTTGGCTATACTGGAGAATCCTTCAACGAACTTGCGGTAATAACCCGCTAGTCCGAGAAAGCTTCGGATTTCTGTCACAGTGGTTGGGGCTTTCCAGTCAACAATGGCTTGGATCTTCTCGGGGTCTACAGAAATTCCTCCAGCAGATACAACATGTCCGAGAAAAGCCACTTCACTTAGCCAAAACTCACACTTGCTAAGCTTGGCATACAACTGATGCTTTCGGAGGGTCTCCAAAACTAGACGCAGGTGTTCAGCATACTCTTCTTCGGTCTTGGAAAAATAAGGATGTCATCGAGGAAAACTACCACGAACTTGTCGAGGTACTCCATGAAAATCTTGTTCATGAGATTCATGAAATAGGCTGGGGCATTGGTCAGACCAAAGGACATCACGGTGTATTCAAACAAACCGTAACGAGTGGTGAAGGCGATCTTGGGGATGTCTGACTCTCGGATCTTCAACTGATGATATCCGGTCCGAAGATCGATCTTGGAAAAGACTCGGGCTCCGTTCATCTGATCGAACAGATCCTCAATCTTGGGAAGAGGATACTTATTTTTAATGGTTACGTCATTTAGCTTGCGATAGTCCACACACAGGCGTGTGGTACCGTCTCTCTTGTCCACAAAAATGATGGGTGATCCCAAGGTGAAGCGCTTGGGCGGACAAGACCTTTGCTGAGCATATCAGCCAACTGCTTCTTCAACTCAACCAGTTCTTCCGGATTCATCCGATAAGGCCTTTGGGATATAGGGGCTATTCCTGGGATAAGTTCAATTATGAACTCAATATCCCGGTCTGGCGGCATACGAGACAACTCTTCAGGGAAAACATCTCGAAATAGGTGAACAACACGGATCTCATCTAGGGCGGGTCGAGCTATGCTCTCATGGCAGCCTGGTTGGGAATGACTGGTTTCAGACACATATTCCACTTCTACCTCTTTGTCGGTGGTGATGGATACAGCTCTTCTGGCACAGTCTATTCGACCATGGTACTTGGCTAGCCAATTCATACCAAGTATAACATCTATGCCTTGGTTTCCCAGAACGATTAAGTCGACTTGAAACTTTTCTCCTTTGATCTCAAGGGAAACATCGGAGCAAAACAACTTGGTCTCTACGGTGGATTCTGGGATTTGGATGACCATAGGTTTGGGTAAGAGACTTCCGACTAAACCTCCCTTAGCAACAAATTCTTGGGTAACAAAGGAATGGGTAGCACCAGAATCAAACAGAACAGTTGCAGGTACTGAGTTGACAAGGAACGTACCCAGGATAACATCTGGCGCATCCTGGGCTTTTTCAGCATTGATGTGGTGCAGACGACCCTTGGCAACAGCAACATGTCCGCGGGGTGCGGCATTCTTGCCATTCCCATTGCGGCCTTGACCATTGTTCGGTGCCGGTGCATTGGGGCGCTGAACATTCCTTTTAGGATTGGGGCATTCTCTGGAGTAGTGACCCTTGTTGCCGCATTCAAAGCAGACAACATTGGCATTGCGGTTGAAGTTGTTGAAGTTCCTCCGGGACGGTTATTGTCATTGGGGCGGTTGAAGTTGTTTGGGCGGCTAGGGAAATTGGGGCGTGGAGCTTGTGGTGGTCGATAGGCAGGCTTGGGGTTTTGCTGAAAGATACGAGGCTTCTGGCTGCTCGAACCTTCCTGAGCATTCATCCTCCTCTTACGACCTTCAAACATAGACTTGCGCTTGGTCTCCAGCTAGATGGCTTTGTCCACAAGTGACTCCAGATCATAGAAGTCATGGATAACCAAAGCACACTGCAGTTCATCATGAAGTCCACTCATGAAACGCTCCATCTTCTTCTTCTCTGTGTCGCTGTCATCAGGAGCATACCGAGATAAGTCGGTAAACTCATCAAGATAACCGACCACATCTCTACTTCCCTGCCTCAGCTTGCGGAATTCATCCTTCTTCCTATCAATGAGTCCACCGGGAATGTGCTTCTTGCGGAACATCTCCTGGAACTCAGCCCAGTTGATAACATGACCAGCTTGCTGGAGAGCCTTGGTAGTTTCCCACCAAGCTCGTGCAGGTCCAGCAAGATAGTGGGTTGCATACAGCACTTTCTCATTTTCTCCTACAGCAGCAACTTCCAGATTGTTGTCGATGGTGCGAACCCAATCATCGGCTTCCAGTGGGTGAAGTCCCTTGGAATAGGTAGGTGGGTTGGTCTTCTGGAAATCGCTCAAAGTGGATCGCTGGTTTCCATCGCCATTGCCATTGCCACCATTGTTGTGGTTGTTGTTGTTGTTGTTTTGGTTGAGATGGGCGGCATCGATCTGCTGCAGGGCAGCGAGATGAGCTTGACGCTCCTCTTGGGCATTTTCGCGTTCCTCCATGATAAGCGCGAGAAGTTGGGCGGGGGTTGGGTTCGGTGGTGGTGATGGTGCTCCTCCCTCCGTGTTGTTGCGACGAGTGTTCGCCATCCTGAAGCACACCGGGTATAAGAGGCAAGGCAAAAAGGTTCGACTAAGGGAAAAGGACGATTTCTCGAAGTGGTTGATTAATTAAGGATGATATGGAAAATATTTTACACAGATCAGACAAGACAACACACTTATATAACACAAACATCACATCAAGGAGTTCACAACATCAAGCTTACAACATCAAGCTTACAACATCGCCCTACATCTAAGGTACATAACACATGGTCTCCAAAAGAACCACCACTTCGACTCGACTAGCGAGAGGGGGTCAACCTAATCCTGCGGTAGTACTCAAGTCACTCGCCTACTGAGATGGAACCTCAGGCTCTGCTGCGTCAGCGTCGGACTGGTAAGGTGGCTCCTCCGGGTTCTCCTCCTCATCCTCGAGAACTGCCTCGAGTGGGTCCTCCTCCTCGTCCACTAACTCCTCCTCGTCGTCCTCCTGCTCATAGTCCATCTCCTCCAGGAAGTCGTCATCGTCACTGAGGAAAGCGTTGTTCTGCTTGCGGAGATCCTCGCCCTCCTCCTCCATCTCGTCGGTGTGGCGCTCCAGATCCTCGATCATCTCCTCCTGCTCCGTGATGACCCACAAGTATAGGGGATCGCAACAGTCTTCGAGGGAAGTAAAACCCAAATTTATTGATTCGACACAAGGGGAGTCAAAGAATATTTATAAGCCTTAACAGATGAATTGTCAGTTCAGCTGCACCTGGAAATAGACTTGCTCGACACAGATTATCAGTAGCAACAGTTTTATAGCAGTAGCAGTAGTGAAATAGTAGCAGCAGTGTAATAAAGACAGCAGTAGTGATTGCAGTAAACAGCAGGATTAAAATACTGTAGGCATAGGGATGGATGAACGAGCGCTGCATGGATAGGATTATTCATGTAATAATCAAGACAAGCATTTGCAGGTAAATAATAATAAAGCATCCAAGTACTAAGTAACCATAGGCATGTGTTCCGTATATAGTCGTACGTGCTCGCAATGAGAAACTTGCACAACATCTTCTGTCGTACCAGCCCATTTGCAGCGGGGCCTCAAGGGAATCTACTGGTAATTAAGGTACTCCTTTTAATAAAGTACCGGAGCAAAGCATTAACACTCCGTGAACACATATGATCCTCACATCACAGCCATCCCCTCCGGTTGTCCCAATTGCTGTCACTTTGGGGCCTCGGGTTCTGGACAATAATATGTGTATACAACTTGCAGATATGATCTAAAACAATGATTATCCTCATGATACAATAACATGTTCAGATCTGAAATCATGGCACTCGGGCCCTAAGTGACAAGCATTAAGCATTACAAGTTGCAACAATGACATAAAAGTACTAACAACGGATACTAGGCACCATGCCCTAACAATCTTATAGCTATTACATGAACGATCTCATCCAATCCCTTCCATCCCCTTCAGCCTACAGCGGGAATTACTCACACATGGATGGGGGAGTCATGGATGGTTGATGGAGAGGCGTCGGTGATGATGATGGCGATGATCTCCTCCAATTCCCGTCCCGGCGGAGTGCCAGAACGGAGTTTCTGGTCCCCGAAATAGGGTTTTCGATGGCGGCGGAGCTCTGGAGTGTTTCTGGAAATATGGTCGAACCCCCCGGCGTTTTTAGGTCAGAGGCGTTAAGTAGTCCAGAGGGGGCGTCAGGGGGTGCCCGAGCCGCCCTCACCACGTGGTGGCGCGGCCCAGGGCCCACCCGCGCCATGACATGGTGAGGGGGCCTCGTGGCCCTCCTTCGTCTCGTCTTCTGGCTCCGTGGATCTTCTGGAAAAATAGGATCTTCGCGATATTTTCCGGGGATTTTCCCGAAAGTTGACTTTCTGCACAAAAACAAGACACCAGGGCAATTCTGCTGAAAACAGCGTTAGTCCGCGTTAGTTGTATTCAAAACACACAAATTAGAGGTAAAACAATAGCAAAAGTGTTCGGGAAAGTAGATACATTTTGGACGTATCAACTCCCCCCAAGCTTAGCTTATTGCTTGTCCTCAAGCAATTCAGTTAACAACTGAGTGCGATAAAAGAACTTTCACGAACACATTTGCTTCATATGGTGTATATATTCTCACTATGTGGACAAGTACATAGGCAATTCATAATAAGATACATGCAAATAATGTCACCTAATAGTTATGTCAATCATGAAAAGATACCAACATACTAATAATAAACAACATGAAACATATCTATCAGCAGGATTGCAATGCTCATAATAAGATATGATAAGGTGGTATCTCGCTTGCCCGTATTTGTACAGCAAAACATAAATGCCCAGGCACCTCTGAAGTTCAAGGGAAGACTAGAAGTAAAGATTATCAAAGATAAAAGCATCAAAGTTATACCGCAGTTAACCGCATTCTGGGACTAGCACATTACACTAAGAATGACAATTATGCTCTCGAGAAGGTGCTCAAAGAAAGGATGGTGACTCAACATAAAAGTAAAACATTGGCCCTTCGCAGAGGGAAGCAGGGATTAACATGTGCTAGAGCTTTTTATTTTTAAAACAGAAGTAAAAATGTTTTGGGAGGTGGTTGTTCCTGTCAACGAATGGCAATAGAGTTTCTGTTATCTTCCATACTAAAAAAGTTGAGAGCGGTTCCGAATTGTTGATATTAAGCATTTATAGCATGCACTTATATAGTATGACACTCCTCCCAACCTTTGCTTTTCACAAACCATGGCTAACCGAATCCTCGGGTGCCTGTCAGCAATCACATACCATGGAGGAGTGCCTATTTTTATTTGTTTAGCTTTTTGATGTTATAATGGTCTAACCAGCTCTTTGCAAAATTAGTGACAAGCAGATGAAGCATGCAAGTCGGGGTACTTAATTTAGTATGGAAGATAACAAACCCAACTACTACTTCCTCATGAGCTAAAAATAGTGTCACAAAATGAGAAGTAATTTGAAGGTTTTAAAGGTAGCACATGAAAATTTACTTGAATAGTTTGAAATGCCATGCATAGGTATTTATGGTGGACTCTTTGGAATAACTTGGTTTACAGGGATTTGGAAGCACGAGCAGCATTCCCGCTCAGTACAAGTGGAGGCTAGCAATAGACAGGGAGGCGACAATCAAGAGAGCAATAACCGTCATAATCATGCTTGCGACAAAATAAAATTAACGGAGGCATAAAAATGATACAAGTACTCTGAGGCAAAGTAAATCATCGAGGCTTATTGACTTTTTGTTTTCAGTCATATGCATGCGTGAGCATGTGCCAAGTCAATTCAAATGAATTATTCAGAGGAGGATACCACAATGTCATACCCTTTTATGAACAGAACAATGCAAGCAACATCTATATAACATGCCACCCACTATTAATAAATTGGAACTGATCATAAGAGAACATAAACTACTAAGCATCCATTAAATGACATATACCTCACATGAACCAACTAAGCATGTTCACATGGATGAGTATATGTACAACAATGAAAACAAATAGAGTTCATACCAGCCTCTCACCCCAACTCGAATTGTCGTAGATCGTCATAATTGCTTTTCACTTGTGTGGCTCGAATAATATGAAATGATAACCAAGCTCCATGGAGTCATCGAAGACCGCTAAACTCTGCAGCAAACTTTACAAAACCGAAGAAGAACGACAAATATTTTTGGTGTTTTCGAATTTAAAACAAGAACATAAGGAAACAAGCAAACAAAGCAAAATCTTTTTGGATTTTTGAATAGCAACCGAAATTAAAAAGTCAAGCAAACTAATAATAGGAACTAAAGAAATAAATAGAGAGAAACAACAGAAATATTTTTGGTCTTTTTGTGTTTTGGAAAGCAAATAAAAGAAGAAACAACAAAAAGAAAGAAAGAAAATCGAAACATGGATATACAAAGTACCGACAGAATATGATATGTAAATGAGTGTGATGTCAGTGTACCTCCCCCCAAGCTTAGGCTTTTGGCCTAAGTGGAGATCAATCCCAACGTGGGTATGAGTTCCACGCCGGTGGATCGTACATGGCGTGATCGAAATCAGGCCCCAGCGAAGAAGAAGCAGAAGGTCCATCATACCCAGAGTGCTGGTGCGAGGAGCCTGCGGTGTCGGAGGACTGGTCGAGGAGGACATCGGCCTCCTCTCCGTGATGCCCGTACCTCTCTATGTATGCATCAAGTTCATCCTCTGAGAGTGACAATCTTTCCCTAGCATCAAGGTTAAACAAAAGAGGCGCAGGCAAACTGGCTAATCGATTAGACTTAATCCACCCCATCCTAATTTCTTGAAAAAGGTTATTTCATAAGACAAGCTATTCAAATCAGACCAATTAGAAACAAAATTGTGCCTACTCATGGAATTAATATCAAGCTTCTCTACGGGGAACTGAACGTCCAAATGATGTGGTGCTACACCATGCATAGCTAATAAACGAGAAGCAATGAGACCCCCACAAATTGCGCCTTTCCCGCGGTTAGTAGCAAGACGGAAAGCTATCAAGGCGCCCAAATTATAAGTTCTATCTTGTTGCAAAGCAGCTGCTAAGAAAACCATGTCATGGACAGATAATTTATTTGCAACTTTCCTAGCAAGAACGCACTTGGTGATGAAGTGAGCAAAATATCGAATAGATGGGAGTTGAATACTTCGAATTTTACCATCCTCATCTGAGAAGCTTCTCCCTTGGCAGATCTCCTTGTACAAGTCCATTAGTGGCTTTGGCTGCCCCTTTACTCTCTCTCGCGATCCCCATTGTGGCACCTTAATAGCTGTACAAAAATCATCAAAGGGAACATTGACAGCTTTATTGTAGATTTCATATCGAACCATGGGGTTAGGTGAGGACCAATCGAATTCAAAATCTTGCACAACTGACATAGTTAGTTTTGCATATTGGTAAGGTTCACCAACAACAAAATCTTCCAATCCTGCATTAGAGATTAAAGTTCGAAAATCCTGCAGAATTCCTGCACTTCTCATGAATTCGGTGCATGGATAAATGGAGGGGAATACACCCTCTTCACGGTGGACTCTCATGACTTCATGCACCTCCAATTCATGCTGGTTGAGTTGGTGTATATTCACCTCCATTCTCTGAAATTTTTGACAATCATTATAAAAATTGATTTTGAGACAACTAAATGAGGGGAACTACTATAGGAACTTGCTAGAGGACTAAACATGCATCAAAACTAATTATTCTAAGCATTGAACAAGCATGGGAAGTCACTTAACATGTCACCTACAGCAGCAAAATACTCAAGAAATACTCCACTAAACAAAATTCTACTTGGATATTCGGAGGAGTCACATACCGGAGAACAAATGCCCCAAATCTCAGCAGCAAAGATGGGCTGAGCTAGGAGATCGAAAATCGCGAGCAAGAACAGCAAGAACTCGAGTTTGAGCAATGGTGGAGTGTTTTGTCGTGAGAGTGAGTGAGGTGGTAGGTGGCTGAGTGAGTGGAGGGCCAGGTGGGGCCCTCACCATGTCATGGCGCGGCCCCAAGGCTGGCCGCGCCACCATGTGGTGAGCAGGCATGGTGGGGCCCCCTGGTCAGCCCCAGGCACTCCCACAATGCTCTTTCAAAAATAGGACCAGTGGTATAATTTTAATGAATTTTTGAAAACTTTTAAAATGCACATTTTCTGGGTGTTAAAAGTAATGATTTCAGGACAGAAAAATGATTTTCAAAATTAAACAAAACTAAAATTTTGCAAACTAAACAATACTACAGTAGGTAAAACAAGGATGAAGAAAGAAATGTTGTTTAGTTTCTCTATGCATTTAAAATGTATTTGTTAACAAGGTTGATCAAGTCTTGCCACCAAATAAATTTTATATGACATAAAAGAAATTAAACCTCATGAACCAATCATGTTACCTTGAATTCTATTGATATGGATCCAATCATAATATTTTGATATCCTTCTTGTTGTTCATATATGGGGCAATCAATACTTCCCACTTTGATAGTTCTAAAATTAGAAATTGTATTAACTCCAAATACTTTGTCCACCTTTTTGGGAAAATAAACAGTGTGCTCTTTGTCATTCACATTGAAAGTCACTTTTCCTTTGTTGCAATCAATAACAGCACCTGCAGTATTAAGAAAAGGTCTCCCAAGAATAATAGACATATTATCATCTTCAGGCATCTCAAGCACAACAAAATCAGTCAAGATTAAACAGTTATTAGTCACTTGAACAGGGACATCCTACAAATCCCAACAGGAACAGCAGTAGATTTATCAGCCATTTGCCGGCGACGAGCGGCTGCTCCTCCGCAGTCGTGCTCCAACTCCGGCGAGCTCCCTGCGTCGCTTCTGTGCACGAAACAGAGGGAAAATGCGGCGGGTGAGTGCGGTGCTAATGGTGATGCGAGTGAGGGCCAGAGAGGAGAGAAAGGGAGGGCAGCACGGCGTGTCCGTGGTCGTCCTCTACCTCGGGCACGGCCGAGCTCGGAGAAGAACGCGGGCTGCAGCGGCTTCGCAGCAGCGGCTCCGCCCTCCTGGCGGTGCACGAGAGGTGATGGAGTAGAGGAGAGGCAGTGGGGTGGAGTGGAGAGGAAGCGAGGCTCGGGTGCTCTATTTAAGCACCGAGCTCGGTCCACGGTGGCCTGGGTGCAGGAGAGGTCCAGGGGGTGCTAGGGCTCGCCATAGGAGGCGGCGAGGTGCGGCTACGGTGTCGAGGTGCAGGGGAGCAAGTTTGGTGGCGTGGCGGCGAGCCGAGCTTGCTCGTGTGGGGGACGGCCATGGCGTGCTCTGGGCGGTGCTCGACGTACACGGTGCGGCGCAGTTCCTTCGGGTGCGGGTTCCTGCTGGACGTTTTGCTGCGCTGAGAGGGAGCAGAGGAGTAAGGGAGAGGGGGGGCACGGTGCTAAGCTACCACGGCGTCGCCACCTCCGCGGCCACACTGCCGACCATGGCGACGTGCGTGCGCGGCTGCTGTCCCCTGGCGTTCCTCCTTGTCCCCGACCCATTTCTTCGGCTCCTTCGAGCGCGGCGAGGCGAGTGAGGCTAGAGGGATTGAATGGCTGCAGAAACTTGCTCGAATCCGAACCTAATCGATCGAATTTGGATTTCGATTTGGGAAGAACAGGGCACTGCCACCAGGTGTTCGACAGTGTCCTGAACCAAATCCAAATTTGAGTTTTTGCAAATTATTTTCATATTTTGCTTCTTATATATTTATAAGGATTTGTTGTGAGGTTTTGGATTTTATTGTGCAAGTGCATCATAGAAAATTTTTGGATTTAAAAAGATAAAGAAAGGTTTTGAATTTAAATTTAGATTTTTGAAATTAATAATTGGGAGGGAAAAGTGGTGAGAATAAAAATGGGAGTGATTAAATTGTCACTCCACTGAATTTTGTTTGGATGAAAAATAATTTCTCACTTGGAGAAATGGTGTGACACTTGTCACATGATTTTCATTATTTTAGCTTTTGTTTTATTTCTTTCCTTTTCTCCAAGTTTTTATTTAGAGCAAACACATTACAAGCAACAAGAATTATCTATCACAAGTAACAATATGCAATCAACACATATAAATTAACAAAAGTTTTTGTTGGCCCTCATTTTTGATATAATAATACTGGTTATATTTTTGGGATGTTACACGCCGTCTTCAAGCTCAAGAAGCCAACTTCAACGACCAATTCGCGCGCGTGACCGAAGCTATCAACAACCTTGCGCAACATCGATCTTCTTATTCGGTCTCCCACCGTACAAGAAGTATATCAAGGTCCACACACTCACGACATGCGCGTCATGACCCTCATCATGAAGAACCGCAACAAGCTCGTCAAGACATTCCAAGGCGCGACGCACATGATCGACATCGCCATGAAGTGGAACACCCACCTTCGCCTAGAGCGCACCATGACAATGGACATCAAGAACAACATCGACCAAATGGTGGACGTCGTGAATGAACAACTTCACCACCACCTCAACATCAAGCTCGACAGAACCACGGAATGAGCACCGTCATGGTCATCGCACATCATAGCCACCACCTCAACATTAAGATCGTCGAGACCCATTGGTCAATGATAATGGTGTACCGGGTGCACATGACTATGGTAACCAAGGCCGGCGACACCGCCATCCACCAAGGCCGCGCCACAACAATCGCGCACATGGGAACCATGACGAACGTCATCCTCACAATGAGCCTTGTCAACACCAAGAGAATCATACTCACCATGAGCCTCGTAACCGCCAAGAGCGTCCGCATGATCGTCACCAACACAACAACACCGAATCAAGTGATATGGAGTCCAACCAACATCTTGATGATGGTCTACACCGAAGGAGACGTGGACGTGCATTCCCACCTCCAAACCGTCGAGACGACGATGACAACTTGAACAACCTTCGCTTTGATATGCCCAAGTTCTATGGAACAAGTGACCCGGAAGCATACCTCTCATGGGCACTCAAGGTTGAAAAGATCTTCCGCGTCCGACACTACTCCAACAACAAGATGGTTGCCTTAGCATCAATGGAATTCGAAGATTATGCTCTCTTGTGGTGGGAACAACTTCAAGATTCACGTGTGGACAACCACCAACAACCAATCAACACTTGGGTTGAGATGAAGGAAGCGATGTATACGCGCTTTGTGCCAAGTCACTACACTCGAGACTTGTACAAGAAGTTGCAAGAGTTGAAGCAAGGGTTGAAATCCGTTGATGAGTACTATAAGGAGATGGAAATTTCCATGATGAGAGCCAATATTGAGGAATCGGAAGAGCAATCAATGGCTCGCTTCAAGAATGGCCTTAACTACCCCATAAAGAAGATTGTGGAATTCCAACCCTATGCCACCTTGGTTGAGCTAGTCCATCAAGCCACAAAGGTCGAGCGTCACGTGCTTGAAGAGCTCAAATACCTCAAGGCCAAGGCATTCTTCGCTAACAAGCCGTCATCATCCACGCCTACATCCGCGCAAGCCCCTCCTCAAGCGAACACTAAAGGTCCTCCAAGAGTTTCTACACCATCCACTCAAGCTACTCAACCTTTCAAGAAGGCACCTCCCTCAACCAAACACCTCAAAGATCTTCCGTCGGCACAAGAGGATTGCAATGCTGCAAGTGTGGAGGACAAGGATACAAATCCTTTGAGTGCACAAACAAGAAGGTCATGGTTGTCAACGACATGGGAGAATATGAGTCGATGAGTGAAGATGAGTATCATGCTTTGAACCAAGCCACCGCAATGCAAAATGTTGAAGAAGAATCCAATGACATCTATTGCGATGGCGATAACAACCCTCATTGGTTGTGGCAAGAGCATTAACCGCCAATGTCCAAGTAGAAGAAGACCAAAGATGCAACTTGTTTCAAACAAGGGCGGGAATCAATGGAAAGTCTATCAAGGTCATCATCGATGGTGGAAGTTGCCACAACTTAGCTAGCAAAGAGCTTTGTGATAAGCTCAACTTAAAGTTCAAGAAACATCCACACCCATACCATGTGCAATGGTTGAGCGATTCCGGATCCGTCAAGATCCAACACATGGTACAAGTGTCCTTCAAGATTGGAGCATATGAGGATACCGTTGATTGTGATGTTGTGCCAATGTCCGTTTGTCACTTGCTTCTTGGACGTCCATGGCAATATGACAAGGGTGCAATGCATGATGGAAGGACAAATTACTATAGCTTCAGAGCGACAACAAGAACTTCGTCCTTCGTCCCATGACACCAAGCCAAGTAATTGCCGATAACGCCAAGACAATAGCAAGAGCACAACAAGAGAAAGTTTCTAGTGAGAAGAGTGGTGAGTGAGAGATCCACCAAAATGTGAGTGAGTGCCACAAGCCAATGAGAGTACACATACCAAGAGAGTTCCACAAAGCATGTCTTTGCTTGCCACCAAAAGAGAGATGCAAGAGTTGAGAGAAAACCCATCCACCCTCCACTAAGTCCTCATATGCAAAGGAGAGGTTTCTTTGACTAACACCTTCACAAACCTTGCTCCTCCTTTGATGTCTCTTTTGCAGGAATTTGAAGACGTGTTTCCACAAGAAGTGCCACCGGGACTACCTCCTCTACGCGGCATCGAGCACCGCATCGACCTCATACCCGGTGCGCCTCTACCAAACTGTGCCCCATACCGCACCAACCCCGAAGAAACCAAGGAAATTGAGCGTCAAATACAAGAACTCCTTTCCATGGGTCACATTCGAGAGAGCTTGAGTCCGTGTGCCGTACCGGTCATTCTCGTCCCAAAGGCCGACAACACTCTTCGCCTATGCATGGATTGTCGCCCCATCAACGCCATCACCGTACGGTATCGCCACCCTATCCCTCGCCTCGATGACATGTTGGATGAGCTTAGTGGTGCTTGCATCTTTTCCAAAATCGATCTTAAAAGTGGATACCACCAAATAAGAATGAGTGAAGGTGACGAATGGAAGACCGCTTTCAAAACTAAACTTGGTTTTTATGAATGGTTAGTCATGCCATTTGGTCTTTCCAATGCACCTTCCACATTTATGCGTCTTATGAACCATGTTTTGCGACCTTTCATTGGTAAATTTGTTGTGGTATACTTTGATGACATCTTGATCTATAGCAAATCTTTGGATGAGCACACTTCACATGTTGCTCAAGTTTTGTTGGCTCTTCGCAATGAACGGCTTTATGCCAATCTTTCCAAATGCACATTTGCAACCAACAAGCTTGTTTTCTTGGAATTTGTTGTTTCTCCGAGGGAGTTGAAGTGGATGAAACAAAAATCAATGCAATTCGCAATTGGCCATTTCCTATGTCACTTGCCGAGTTTTGCCGTTTTCTTGGATTTGCCGGATTCTATCGCCGTTTCATTGAGAACTTTTCCATCATTGCTTGCCCTCTACATGAACTTACAAAGAAAAATGTTCCGTTCGTTTGGGGCCATGAGCAAGATTTTGCCTTCAATGAGCTCAAAAGGTTGTTAACCGAAACTCCCCTTCTTGCTTTACCGGATTTTTCAAAAACGTTTGAAATTCATTGCGATGCTAGTGGCTTAGCATTGGAGCCGTGCTTATGCAAAATGGTAGACCAATTGCTTACCATAGCGAAAAACTTGATGGAGCACGCTTGAATTACCCCATCTATGACAAGGAATTGTTTGCTTTGATTCGAGCTTTAGATGTTTGGCAACACTACCTTCGTCCTAAGGAGTTTGTCATCCACTCCGACCATAAGTCCTTGAAATTTTTGAAAACTCAAACAAGTTTAAACAAACGACATGCTAAGTGGGTTAAATTCATCGAATCTTTCCCTATGTCATCAAGTACAAAAAGGGCAAAGAGAATGTTGTCGCGGATGCTCTGTCCCGCAAAACCAACCTACTTACGCATCTGAAATCAATGTTTTGGGTTTGGCGGAGATCAAGAATCTTTATGCCACGGACACTTTCTTTGGTCCAATTTTTTCCATGTGCACGGAGCATAAGGGCATTGTTGATTTCTATTTGCACAAAGGATTTTTGTTCAAGGCTAACATACTATGCATACCCGAGTCTTCGCTTCGTTTGGTCCTTTTGAAGGAATCGCATGGCGGCGCCTTAATGGGACACTTTGGACGTGACAAGACCTTTGCAATGCTCTCCACAAACTACTATTGGCCAAGGATGTACCGAGATGTGGATCGCTTAGTTCGACGATGTTCAACATGTCTCAAAGCTAAGTCTACTCTAAACTCTCATGGTTTATACACACCTTTGCCTATTCCACATCACCCATGGTCCGACATTGCTATGGACTTTGTCTTAGGACTTCCACGCACTAAAACAAACAAGGATTCCATCTTTGTCGTCATTGATCGATTCTCTAAGATGGCACACTTTATACCATGCAACAAGACCGATGATGCTTCACATATTGCTACTTTATTTTTTAGGGAAATCGTCCGTCTTCATGGAGTGCCCAAGACCATTATGTCGGATCGTGACGTCAAGTTCGTGAGTTACTTTTGGAAGACTTTGATGGCCAAGATGGGAATCAAGCAACTATTCTCCACCGCATACCACCCTCAACCCGATGGTCAAACCGAAGCCTATCCATACTCCTTCGTGTGTTGATCAAGCCTAACTTGAAGAATTGGGAAGAGTGCATCCCACACGCCGAGTTCGCCTACAATCGAGCACTACACCGCGCAACAAAGCGAACACCCTTCGAGGTCGTCTATGGCTCCAACCCCTACACCGCGCTAGACAAGCTACCACTTCCACCCGAGAGCAAGTCAACATGGACTTCGACAAGCGCGCCGCTTACATGAAGAAACTACATGAAGACACAAGGGCCACGCTAGAAAAGCACAATGACGACCATGCCACCAAGATGAACAAGAACAAGCGTCCCATGATCTTTGAAGAAGGAGACCTTGTTTGGCTACATCTACGCAAAGACCGCTTCCCCGACGAGAGAAAGTCCAAGCTAGCACCAAGAGGAGATGACCCTTTCAAGGTTCTCAATCGCATCAACGACAATGCATACAAGATCGACATTCCCAAGTCCAAGTACGGCGTACATGACACCTTCAACGTAGCTGACATCTCGCCTTACCATGGGAACCCAAGTGATGATGAGAGCGAAAAGTCGAGGACGACTCTTTCCCAAGGGGGGGGGGAGATGATGTAGTGCAACCTAGGCACACCACATCGAAAACACCTAATGGTCCCATGACAAGATCAAGAGTCAAAACACTTCAGGAAAAGGTGACCTAGCTCCTCTCTATGTGTGATTTCGACACCCCTTTGGATGGTATGCTACTTCATTCCACCACCTTGTGTATCCTCAGGCATGACCCTCTCGAAGATCACCAAGGACGTGTCAAGGTTGGACAAGAAGATGGACAAGAGAAAGAAGAAGAAGAAGAGAAGAAACTGCCAGGAGCGGTACTACCACCGGATGCCCAGCGGTACTACCGCCCCGTCGCCGAAGCCGGCACTGCCGCCGCCACTACCGCCTAAAACGACCTTCGGGCGCCTTCAGCGGTACTACCGGCGCCGATGGCGGTACTACCGCCGAGGTGGATGCGAACCAGCGTCAGGCCCGCACCAGCGGTACTACCGCCGCCGTGACCAGCGGTACTACCGCTGCTGCGGGCACGTCTCAGGCCGGTGGGCCTTGTTACCCTCACCTACCTCCACCTACCTTTTTCCCCTTTGACTTTGGGCTATAAGTAGGAACTCTCCATCTAGATCTAGGGTTAGACATTGATGAGACTTGAGTTGAGTTTAGCTCCTTTCCACCTTTTTGTGTTGCCTCGTTTGGAGATGAATCAAGTCCTCCCTTTGTGGAGATGAATCAAAAGACCTCCCCTTTGTGGAGAAGATCCCTCTAGTGGATTCCAAGGCTTCTTCTTGTAGTTGAGACTACTTGCTAATCATTCCTCTTGAAGTGACTTGATTGGATTGGTTGGATTGACCAATAAGAGAAACAATCCTAAGAGTAAGGTTGCTTGGAGTTTGAGAATCGGGGGCTGCCCTTGGGGATTGGTTACTGGTTGAATTCGTCCTAGTTGCTTTGCTATTTACCTTGTATTTGACATTTTCCCTCTCGTGTTCTTCGTGTTCATCGCGTTCGTCGTTCATCCGACCTCAATCCGTGAAAATCGGACCCTACCCACATCACTACCCTAACCAGACATAGGAACTGACTAAAAGAATGGAACCGTTCCGTTACATTCCACTTGATTCTGCAACCAAACACACCCTAAATGTTTTAAATATTTTGAGGGATCCGAAAAGCGTGATTTTTTCTCCTCAAACCAACTGTTTAGATATGCGCTAACTACAGTACGACGATACTAGTACTACAGTATGAGGATACTAGTATTGATTGCCGTTCTGAGTAACAAGATTAAACTAATCTTTTTTTTTTTTGAACAACAAACTAATCATATCAGTCAATAAATAAGCTCGTTGAGCCGGCTTCGCTCCGGCAGGCACATTCAAAGGTCGGTTTAGTTTTTTTTGGATAAAGGGATTTTATTACTTAATAGTTTTAAGCATTACACCCGGCCTCTGCATATCGAGGATGCACACAGCCACAATTCACGAGTTCACGAGTCACGATAACTGAAAATAAAAAGGCGGATTACATATCAAGCTGAGAAATTGTAACGTCGCCTAAGTCGAAGGTGGGTCGATCCGAGTCTATGCTGCCATCCATGCCGGGAGAATAGTTCCCTGGCCGCTGTCTCCAACCGAAACGCCACCTCCAAAAACAAGTCTCGGTGCTCCACACGCTGCAGGGCCGACCACGCTCGTAGCGTTGCTGTACACCGATAAATAACCTGCATAAAAGAAGCACTTTTATCGTTAAAAACCTTGTCATTTCTACATAGCCACAGCGACCAAATAACGGCAATCGCTCCCACCCTACTGAATAGTAAACCTAGGATCAACCCCATTTAACCAGTTGCCAAAGATGTTTGCAACCGAGCTCGGGGGATGTAAGATAGAACCTATCTGGATGGCTGACCATATAGACCTAGCGAACTCGCACTGAAAGAATAAGTGTGTAATAGTCTCGTCGTGTTGACAGAAGACGCACTTTTTGCTTCCATGCCAATTGCGTTTGGCAAGGTTGTCTTTTGTGAGAATTACCCCTCGACGAAGATACCACGCAAACACCTTAGTTTTTAGCGGGATTTTCATCTTCCAAATTTTGTTATTACTTTTACTATCAACTGGTATTTCAGGTAAGATTAAGACTCTATACATGGAATCAACTGAGAATTTTCCATTCTTCGTGAGATTCCATTGAAATTTATCTGGACCTTCCGTCAGATGGATGGCATCCAACCGAATGAGCAAAGCATTCCAAGATGCTTGTCTTGTTCCAAGTAAACTTCGCCTGAACGAAACATTTGGGGGGAGGTTCCCAACACCTTAGCGATCGTGTCGCCCTTGTTTCGTACAATAGCATACAGAGCCGGATATTGCTCTCGGAGGGTAGATTGGCCTAGCCATTTATCCTCCCAAAAGCGAATTTCCGATCCATCCCTAATTGAGAAAGAACCTTGTGGGAAAAAGTACTTTTTGGTAGCCATGAGGCCAGCCCAGAAGTGTGAATCACCAGGTTTCCAAATAACCTGAGATACGGCTTGAGTTCCCACGTACTTTCTCCTAAGTAAGGTTTGCCAAACTCCATCTTCAGAAAGAAGCTTGAAAAGCCACTTACCTAGCAGAGCTCTGTTCTTGACCTCAAGGTCATGAACTCCGAGCCCTCCTTGGTCTTTAGGGCAACAAACCACACTCCACTTAGTCAGCCGATATTTTTTCTTCTCACAATCCCCTTGCCAGAAGAATCTAGATCGGAAATAATCCAATCGTTTTAAGACTCCTTTGGGCAACTGGAAGAAGGAAATCATGTACAGTACCATGTTCGTTAGTACCAAATTAATGAGAACCAATCTACCACCAAGGGATAAGAGTTTGCCTTTCCAGCTATTTAAACGTAGCTGAAGTCTTTCCTCCACCTTTTTTCACTCAGCATTTGTAAGTCTCCGATAATGTATCGGAATACCCAAATAGTTGATAGGAAATTGACCTTGCTCGCAGCCGAATAGTTCAGCATACAAGGTGGCGTTTTCTTGAGCCTCGCCGAAGCAAAACAATTCACTCTTATGGAAATTAATCTTAAGACCCGAAAGTTGTTCAAAGGCTGACAAGATCAGCTTTAAGTTACGAGCCTTTTTGATATCATGTTCCATAAATAGAATTGTGTCATCGGCATATTGAAGGATCGATAACCCGCCATCGACTAGATGTGGGATCACTCCTTCAATTTGACCCTCAGATTTTGCACGTTCAATCAAGATGGCCAACATATCAGCCACTATATTAAATAGTATTGGCGATAACAGGTCGCCCTGTCTGAGACCTTTTTTCGTTTGGAAGTATTTGCCAGTGTCGTCATTGACCTTGATGGCTACACTTCCTCCCGAGACAAAGTTCTCAATTAACGCACACCACTCCTTAGAAAAACCTTTCATTCTAAGGGTCTGCTGGAGGAAAGACCATTTGACTTTATCATAAGCCTTCTCAAAGTCAATTTTAAAAATAACCCCATTCAGCTTTTTCCTGTGTAGCTCGTGGACAGTTTCATGTAGGATTGCAACTCCATCAAGGATGTTACGACCTTGCATAAACGCCGTCTGAGACGGACGAACCACATGATCTGCCACACTATTTAGTCGAATCGTAGCCACTTTGGTGAAAATTTTAAAACTAACATTAAGAAGGCATATTGGTCTGAATTGTTGAATCCTTTCTGCCTCGTTAACCTTAGGTAATAAAATTATCTCGCCAAAATTGAGCCGAAACAACTCTAGTTGGCCACTATGAAGACAAGCAAACAGTTGCATTAGATCAGACTTGATCACGTCCCAAAATTTCTGATAGAACTCGGCAGGGAAGCCGTCAGGTCCGGGAGCTGAATTATGTTTCATTTGGAAAACCGCATGTTTCACTTCTTCCTCTGAGAAGGGTTTAGTTAGCAGGCCATTTTCCTCAACTGAAACCTGGGGTATGTCCTCTGTCCGAGACTCATCCAAAGTGAAGTTTCCTTCCTCTGGGGCCCCGAACAGGCCCTTGTAGTAATTTGTAATGTACGACTTTAGCTGTTCCTGGCCCTCAATCGTCCCCTCATCCTGACTAGAGAATGAATACGCTTTTTCCTGTGTCTGCTATTGGCAATACTATGAAAATAGCGAGTATTCGAATCTCCTTCTAGATGAATTGAGCTTTGGAGCGTTGATACCATTTTAGCTCCTCCTCTCGCAGTAGCTTTGCTATCTGTGCATTGGAATGGCTCTTTAGCTCAATCTCCTGCGCAGATAGTAAGCGAACTTCTGCTAATGCTTCGAGAGCATCGATAATCGAGGAAAGTCGTAACTTCTCTTTTTTAAGTAATCCAGTAGTATGGCGAGCCCACCCAACAAGGTTCGTGCGTACAGCACGAATTTTGTTGTTCCATCGCTGGATAGGTGAATCACCCCCAACTGGTCTTTCCCAAATTCTCTTAACCATCTCATGGAACCCCTCTCGGTGCAACCACCCAAGTTCGAACTTGAATCTTGGTTTACACTGTGGTCTAGGAGTTCCGGTGGTCAATAGAATGGGAGCATGGTCTGAAAGACCTTCAATACGTTCTAGAGCTCGTACCGACACCAATGGGAAACTTAGCTTCCCAATCCGTATCCATCAGTACGCGATCTAGTTTCTCGTAAGTAGGTTCGGGAGAGAATTAGCCCAAGTGAATTGTCTCCCCACCATTGTAACCTCTCGTAAATTCAAGCTGTCAATGACTGCATTGAATAAAAGAGGCCAACGGTTTAGTTAAGAACTTAAGATAGCATATAGGATGCACGGGACAGAGCGATCAATCTACGAAATAAACAAATGGGTGATCGAGCTTTTTCTTCTACACTAGAGCTCTCTGCATGGAAGGAATGGCATGATCAGGCGAGGCAGGCGAGGGCCTGGAGGGTGTCCTTTGCAGTGCCCTTGGCGTTGTTGCACACCCCGATGGTCTTGTTGTTCTTCCCGCTGTACTCCACATTGACGTCGATGAGCTCCACTCCGCTGCACGGTTGCTTGTCGGAGCAGAGCAGGCTGACGGCTGCCGGAGTGGACGACGTGCCGGTGATGTTGCGGAAGATGACGTCCTTGACGGTGACCGCTGATTTGCTCTTCGCTGTGCATACCTTCTCCGGGCAGTAGTTTTGGTCGATGATGATGGGGTTGGCCACGTCCTCCATCTTGATGTTCTCGAACGTGAGCTTGGACGCCGTGATGGACTTCACCGCGTCCTCGTAGGTCTTAACGCGGACGCCATTGGTGGTGCTCCTCAGCACGCAGTCCTTGACCGTCACGTCGCTCACGTCCTTTTCGTCCTTGTACCTTCCGAGGCAGCCCACGCTGATCCCCTGCCCCGGACCGCAGGTGACGCCCGTGACGATGATTCGGGAGCTTCCCCCTCCGATGGAGATACAGTCATCTCCCGTACCGATAGTGGTGTCCGTCACGTTGATGTTAGACGAGTCGCCGATGTGGATGCCGTCCGTGTTGGGGCTGTCCCCTGGTGCGGTGATGGTCAGATTCTTGATTTTCACTTCCTCGGACATGTACATATTCACGTGGAAGAACTTGGAATTCAGCAGCGTGATTCCGGAGATGGTCCCGTTCTTCACGAAGTCCAGCACCAGCGACTAATCATTCACACCACACAAAATCAGTCCAAGCTAATAATATATGTCGACCTGTCGATCGATCAAATATTAATTATTCGTGTATGAATTAATTTCACATACGTTGGGAAAGGCCTTAGCCTCTGCAGGGTCCTTTGAATAGACGTTGGCGCCTTGGCCGTCGATCGTGCCTGAGCCGGTAATGGCAAGATTGTTCACCTTGAAAATGTTGATCCAGCTGCCGCCATTGTACTTGGGCAGGTCGTTTGTGCCCAGTAGGGTGCCGTCGATCTGGATGGTGACATCTGCCTTGCACGGCCCGCTGAAGTTGAGAGGGCCAGCCAAAAAATCCCCCTTGGGGATGAGGACTGTGGCCTGCCCGGCCGCCCCGCACGCCGACTTCCACGCCTCCTGGAGTTCCTGAAGTACGGAGTGATCGTTCCACAACGTTGTTGGTCAGCGAGAGCATCTATGAAGCAGGACATTTCCTGATTGGATCACATTGCTGTCGACTAATTACCTTTGAACAGTCCGTCTTGCCGTCGCTGGTCGCGCCGAGCTTGGTTATGTCGAAGATCCCGCTGGCGCCGGATGCCTCCGATGCGGCGGCTCCGGGTGCTGGGGCAGGAGCAGCGCTCTCCTTGGCGACGGCCCTTTTCGCCGTGCTCGTGGCGCACATAGCCATTAGGAAGAACAAGACCCTCGTCGCATTGTTGTCGAAAGCCATTTTTGTCGTAGCTAGAGCTTCTGGTCGGCAGCTGCAGATATCGATCGGAGATGTTCCAAAAGATATGCTGCCGCAGATGGGTGACCCGATCGCTACGTTCAAGGCATGTCGATACTTGTTCTTGCTATTTTAAGGGTATGGTTGAGCGGGCACCCTGTCCTCCTGTTTTTACAGCAAGATTAGAGTCATTACATACAGGAACATTAGATACATATACATATTTTCTTTCTCTAGAAAAACGTTGGCGGTTTGACCGCAGATGGAATCATCACCGTTGCCTCTGCTTATTACACATTCAGGACGTGTTTGGTTTACATACTGTTAACGTAAAAGGTAATGGTATAAGGTTACAGTGGGATTAGAGATGTACTCGCTCTGTTCTAAAATACTTGTCTTCCTGTATATAGCTACATCCAAATTTGGACAAATGAAAGATAGGTACATCCAAATTTGGACAAATGGAAGACAAGTATTTTGGAACGGAGGGAGTAACAGGCAATTTGCAATTCTGTTTGGTTCATGGCGGTAAAGGTATCAAATTATTCAGTAAGTCCTCAGAGGAAGAAGGCCAGCCAAGATCTAACAGATCCAGAGGGGATAGCTGGTAGACTTGCGGCCATGGGCGGAGAAGAACGACGGTGAGGTGGTTCAGATCCGGCCGCGGAGAAGGAGACCGCCAGTGAGGTGGTGGGATCTGTTCGGAGAAGAAGACCGCCGGTGAGGAAAGGTTCGCTTGGAGGAGAGGACCGTCTGCTTGCTCAGATCGGATCGGCGGCGTTGGAGAAGGTCCCGAAGGAGAGGCCACGAGGCTTCGTTCGACCCGACCGTGATAACACGTCTCATTTCCGGTGGGGACTGACCGGTAACGGTTTTGAACTGGGCTGGAACTCGTTTACAGGGAACCTGTTTACGTCGGAACCGAACCAAACAGGATAAACGGGATGCGATAACGATGTAATCGGATTACGGAAAAAAAAGTGCGAACCAAACACATCCTCAGTTTGAGGGAGCTCTGGAGGCCAATTTCACGACCGTCGTCTGAAAATCCAATGCGACGCTCCGCTGCAAGATTTTTCTCCTGGTTAGCTGTTCTAGGGAAGTGCTTGACAGTGGACAATCTGCTCAAGCGGAATTGGCCATGCAACACTGTCGGATCGAGCAGGAAAACACCGTACATCTTGTCAACAATTGCTTGTTCACCAGGGATGTTTGGATGCTGGTGCTCAACCATTGTCGCCTACCCGCCACGCTATGCCCTCATGTGCCTGACGTCACTTCGCTTGCAAGCTGGTGGACCGCCGCAACCAAGTCTGTGCCGCCGCCTCATCGCCAAGCATGGTGCTCGGTGGTATAACTAGTTTGGTGGACTGTTTGGAAGGAACCGAATGTAGAAAATTGTGTCTTGCAACATTTTAGTCTTTTAGAACAAATATCTCCTATGAAGTACTTCAGTTTTGTTGTTTTTCGCGATTGTTGATATAATTTATCTTTTATTCGCTTGTGAAACACACGTGAACTATACATAAAAGAGCATAATGGTTAAATTAAAAGAACAAAATAGCATGAAATATTCAGACCCGTATATAGTTTTTACTAGCTAAATGCCCGTACGTTGCTACGGAGCTATATAAAATAATTTTGTGTCATTGATCAAACAATGTGTACAATTAAATTTTAATAATTGGTCGTGATGGTATGTCGCCCATATTCTTAGTTTAGCCCGTGAGAAATTGGAAAATCAATCCGAAGATTGCTTTTTGCATTTTAGCCCTCTTACCAGTTCCCTCCTTCGTTGTGTCGCTCTCCTCCTTCGACAACGATATTGATGAATATGTATCCTCCCGCCCCTCTCTCTCTCCCTCTCCCATGAGACCCCTTATTCAATCCACCCTGGCGGAACCAAAATGTACCAAGACCTTCGTGAAAGATTTTGGTGGCACGGAATGAAGCGAGAGATTGGTTCTTTTGTAGCCAAGTGTGATATCTGTCAGCGAGTCAAGGCTGAACATCAGCGACCCGCTGGATTGCTTCAACCTTTGAAAATTCCCGAGTGGAAGTGGGATGAAATTGGAATGGATTTTATTACCGGACTTCCAAGATCCAACCGAGGCCATGATTCAATCTAGGTCATCGTTGATCGACGGACCAAGGTTGCTCATTTTATTCCTGTCAAGACCACCCACACTGGAGCTCAGTTAGCAGACTTTTATATCTCCAGAATAGTAAGCCTGCATGGTGTGCCCAAGAAGATTGTATCTGATAGAGGCACACAATTCACTTCAAGATTCTGGAAATCCCTTCACGAAGCCCTCGGAACCATATTAGCGTTTAGCACAGCTTATCATCCCCAGACCGATGGCCAAACTGAACGAGTGAACCAGATATTGGAGGACATGCTCCGCGCATGTGTTCTATCCTATGGTTCCAAGTGGGAAGATTGTCTTCCGTTTGCAGAATTCTCATACAACAATAGTTATCAGTCTAGTCTGGAAATGGCCCCTTTTGAAGCCCTTTACGGCAAGAAGTGTCGTACGCCCCTAAATTGGTCCGACACCGGAGAAGTTAAATTGTTTGGACCAGATACCCTCCGTGAAGCTGAAGAGCAAGTTCAGCTTATTCGTGAACGCCTCAAAACTGCCCAATCCCGTCAGAAGAGCTACGCTGATTCCAAGCGTCGTGATGTCACTTTCAGTATCGGGGATTATGTCTATCTCCGAGTGACACCCCTCAAAGGAATGCAGCGTTTCCATGTCAAAGAAAATTAGCGCCAAGGTATATTGGACCCTTCAAGATCATTGCTCGTCGAGGAGAAGTATCCTATCAACTGGAGTTGCCTCAAGAGTTAGGAGATTATCACGATGTCTTCCACATTTCCTTGCTCCGGAAATGTCTTGAAGTTCCCGACCAGCCTGATGTTTTCAAAAACATCGACCATCTCTCCATCGACCTGAACCAAGACCTGACTTATCGTGAGAGACCCATCAAGATTCCTGACAAAGATGTTCGTCTTACCCGGAGGCGCGCAATCAAGTTCTACAAGGTCCAGTGGACTAACCACTCCAAGAAGAAGCAACTTGGGAACGCGAAGATTATCTTAGAAGCGAATTCCCAAACCTCTTTAGCACCGAAGCCTAGCAAATCTCGGGACGAGATTTATTTTAAGGGGGGAAGGATCTGTAACATCCCAAAAATATAACCAGTATTATTATATCAAAAATGAGGGCCAACAAAAACTTTTGTTAATTTATATGTGTTGATTGCATATTGTTACTGGTGATAGATAATTCTTGTTGCTTGTAATGTGTTTGCTCTAAATAAAAACTTGGAGAAAAGGAAAGAAATAAAACAAAAGCTAAAATAATGAAAATCATGTGACAAGTGTCACACCATTTCTCCAAGTGAGAAATTATTTTTCTTCCAAACAAAATTCAGTGGAGTGACAATTTAATCACTCCCATTTTTATTCTCACCACTTTTCCCTCCCAATTATTAATTTCAAAAATCTAAATTTAAATTCAAAACCTTTCTTTATCTTTTTAAATCCAAAATTTTGCTATGATGCACTTGCACAATAAAATCCAAAACCTCACAACAAATCCTTATAAATATATAAGAAGCAAAATATGAAAATAATTTGCAAAAATTCAAATTTGGATTTGGTTCAGGACACTGTCGAACACCTGGTGGCAGTGCCCTGTTCTTCCCCAAATCCAAATCCAAATTCGATCGATTAGGTTCGGATTCAGCAAGTTTCTGCAGCCATTCAATCCCTCTAGCCTCACTCGCCTCGCCGCGCTCGAAGGAGCCGAAGAAATGGGTCGGGGACAAGGAGGAACGCCAGGGGACAGCAGCTGCGCACGCACGTCGCCATGGTCGGCACTGTGGCCGCGGAGGTGGCGACGCCGTGGTAGCTTAGCACCGTGTCCCCCTCCTCTCTCCCTTACTCCTCTGCTCCCTCTCAGCGCAGCAGAACGTCCAGCAGGAACCCGCACCCGAAGGAACTGCGCCGCACCGTGCACGTCGAGCACCGCCCAGAGCACGCCATGGCCGTCCCCCACACGAGCAAGCTCGGCTCGCCGCCACGCCACCAAACTTGCTCCCCTGCACCTCGACACCGTAGCCGCACCTCACCGCCTCCTATGGCGAGCCCTAGCACCCCCTGGACCTCTCCTGCACCCAGGCCACCGTGGACCGAGCTCGGTGCTTAAATAGAGCACCCGAGCCTTGCTTCCTCTCCACTCCACCCCACTGCCTCTCCTCTACTCCATCACCTCTCGTGCACCGCCAGGAGGGCGGAGCCGCTGCTGCGAAGCCGCTGCAGTCCGCGTTCTTCTCCGAGCTCGGCTGTGCCCGAGGTAGAGGACGACCATGGACACGCCGTGCTGCCCTCCCTTTCTCTCCTCTCTGGCCCTCACTCGCATCACCATTAGCACCGCACTCACCCGCCGCATTTTCCCTCTGTTTTGTGCACAGAAGCGACGCAGGGAGCTCGCCGGAGTTGGAGCACGACCGCGGAGGAGCAGCCGCTCGTCGCCGACGCCAGGAACCTCCCCAGCAAGCACGAGTCCGCCCACGAGCTTCCCCGAGCCTCCGCCGTCGTTCTGCATCATCCCCACCGTCCCCGAGCCACCCTAGGTGAGCTATCCCATCACCTCGCCGTCGCCGGAGCCACGGCGCCGCCCAAATAAGGTCGTCGCCATTCGTCGCCGATGTGACAGATCTCGGTAGCGTACCGCTTCGGGTTAGAATAGCCACTGACGAGCGGGCCCCGCTCGTCAGATTTTTAAACATTCCCATACACGCGTTGAGTCACTGACGAGCGGACCCCACCCGTCAGCAATCTCAACATCTATCTATTATATAATTAAAAGACAAGACAATTAACGATGTAGATTTACCCAGCAAAAGTTAGATAAAATGAACGGTAAAGATTGACAAGCATCGCACGTACGGGTTTAATTTGGTAACGTGCGTACGCAAAACACTTTAGGAAGGACATGCACGTGAGCTGTTCAGATTGTAAATTGATTGATTGTGCACCGTCCCCAATACAAAATACTGATCGTGCAGGAATAGGAGACTTCTTAAATATCTAAACATATATGTACTGTACATCCTAAGAGAAACAAATAATTCGATAACAGGGAAAAGATCTTGGCGTGAGGTTCATGTTCGCCACCGTCCTTGAGATGCCCCAGCATATCTCACGGCAACGTGCTTGACAAACATACAAGGAGGCAAGGAGCCATAAGTCCACGACAAGCCTGCATGGCGAAATTGATCCGGCGAGAAGCCACATCGTGGGAAAGCCATGGAGGCCCGCTGCAATGCCCCAGCAATTAGCATAAAATCACCGATGAGCTCGAGGCAGGGATAATAATCTCAGGACGACGGATTTCACGCCAGCGATTGCTGTCTATTTTCTCCCTGCGTCAGATTGATCTGAAAGCTGGGAGGCTGCTGCAGTTGTGACAATCATCAGATTTCCTTTCGATTCACAGGAATCATCATATTTCATCTATGGTATTACGAGCAGCGCAAACTTCACTCTTTCTTATTAATCTTTGTTACGTTATTCTGAGTTGATCAGCAGATTTCATCTACCGTATTACGAGCAGCGCAAACTTTATTCCTTCTTATCGCTATCTTTGATTGATCATTGGTACCACGTGAGTATTGACTCCATGGATTTTGCCTACAGGCATCCACCATTGCAATCGAGTCCGACCGGCATCATCATTCCGAGGTACACTACACAACGTCTATCCATCATGTCATTAGTTAAGTCTCCCACATGCCACCGAAAAGGATTTCTCCTGTTTTAAAGCGTCTTGCCCTCTTCATCTCCAATCTACAGGTATATATGTAACTCCGTTTTGTTAAATCCTCCTTTGTTTTCTATCATGTCTAATTAATCACAGAATACCCAATAAATCGGCCGTGATGTGTAGTGTCAGGTCAAGAAAAATATGTTTTGTACATGCGTATCTTTAAACACTGCCTTGATAAGATTATGCATTCTATTGTGCTGAGGAGAATCGGCTATGCTGGTGCTAATCACATTAGTTTGTACCCTGCAGTAACTATCTGTTCTGTACATCTAGGTTGACCATTAAAAACAATTCATTTTGATGTTTGTTAAGCTTTGCAAAAAAAAAAAAAAAAGTCACGGTGACACTCTATGTTGGCCAACTGAATTAATTGATGTTTCCCGTGGTGAGGATTTGCATGGTGTATGACGTTTCTCTCGAAAAAAGGTAAATCTCCGGCCATCTGCATTGTATATGTAATGATTCCATCTTCCAAGATTAAGAAACAAACAGATGCCTCTGCTTTGATTATTTTCCAATACATTTGATGATTAAGACTTACTAACTTCCTAAATTTCTCAAAACACATCTAATAGAGTGTATAATGTTCTCTTAGTAGATTCATAGTGTGATTTTAATATTCTTTCCCATGCAAAAAAAGGTAATGAATTTCAGTTATCCACGTTTGCTTATCAAGGGTCGTTCCTACAGAAATTTGAATAACTTTATTTTATTGAATGCTTGATTAGATAGTAGTTTACCTCTGATTAGTTCAGAAATCCATCTCCAAAAATATAGCTTGATATTTATCTGAAAGAAAGAAAAGGTCCATCAAACAAAAGCATGCGAGGATATTAAGTTTTGATTTAAAAAGGTTGCATCCTAAAGGATATCCCAGAAAAATATATAATCATATTCTCTTGGGGCCAGAAATCTCTGATGTCATTTGGTGCACATCTGGAAACCCATGAATATTTTTTAGTGCTACTAGCTTGACTTGACGCAATGTTGTTGAGTTGCCTGACTCTGGCAGTAGGGATGTACATACTGAATGGAAAATAAAATTTAGGATGTCTCTACCGTTGGGACAAATCATGTCGGTCCTAAAATATACGATTGGTTTTCGATTATGTGATGGAATCAGAAATGCATATTGTTACATGTCAAGTGCCAATGGGTTATATAATTTTTGAAAGGTTATATATAATACATATTATTCTTTTAGAAACCCAAATTGGGACATCACAGATGCACGCACACCATAACAAAATCAAATGAAAATCTAAAAATCGAAAGGTTAAGTCTATATTTATTCTGAAATCGTTATCAAGATAGGGATCTTTCTGATGGAATATAGAGAGCAGGAGGAAGTTTTAAATACTTGGAGATCCTGAGTTTTAAGAACAGACTATGACTTCATCGTGAGTTGTTAATATGATAAACACTTGGATGCCAAAAAACGCAGCAAGTAGCAAGCACACAAAGCACTGATGTTTTCTCTACCTTTGTGATTTTTAAAAAAAATTGGATTTACTTAGGATGACTGCGCACTGAGGGCTACAAGAATCAGTCCCATCTCTTTTCTCTGGTGCACGTTCTCACTTAGGCCTCACAGTCTTCAGCATTTCAATACCGGGTTAATTTTGTAGGGAGAAGGTTGCATTCTTTTGCTTTCTCCCCACTATGATTTTTAGCCGCAGCCTGCAAGTCCTTGGTTATCAGTCCATTGTACAAAAGGTAATTGACAGAAATCATGGACAGTGCAAGTCTGCAATTTTGTTGTTGCATTCATGGCTGTTAAGCTCATCATGCAGCTCGATATTTGCCGGTTAGTAGTTACTCGAAAGGAATGCTTTTGTTGTATATTTCTTATTGATCTGATGTCCCGATGCTATAAGAAGTGAAATATTGGAATTAGATGACATCTAAATGTCAAACTGTGGAATTATAAGATTTCCCAGTTTTGTTTAGTACACCAGATAAAGTCAGTTCTATTTATTGCAGAGGTGGGATTTTACTGAGTACAGTCAATGGAGTGGACACAGTCGACAGACGTCAAAGAGAAGAGAACATGTATTTTACTACAATGCTTTTCACAAGAGAGAAATAGATTGTCGACCGTGATTTATCTTCAAATGTGTATTTACAAGAATAATGCTTGGATAAAATAAAACTAATTGTATGGCAAAAATAATCTAAAATTATCAATTGTAAAAATGTGGAAAATTTAAACGAAGAGGAGGAAGAATAACACTAACATTCCTGCTGAAATTAGATCCGCTCAGTTCGGTTTGAAATAGTTGTGCCCTCTGCAGATCGACCGGCCGGCAGCGCGGACGCTACATGCGTCGCTGGCCGAGCTGCGGGTCGCCGTGCACCTACACACAGGCGACCAGAACTGCAAGTGCTTCTCCTACATTCCCAAATCATCTCGCCGGTGGAAAACCCAATCTGCGAGGGTCAACTGGCCATCAACGCCTGGGTCAAGCACGCCTGCAAGAGAATGGCCTGGCGAGCTTTGGGGATGGACAGGAAACCCAATGGATTAAATGGTAGAGAATAGAAAGGGGATTTTTTAACTTTTCTGAGGCAAGAATAGAAAGGGGATTTTTTCTACTGCTTTTCACAAGATAGAGAGATGTAGAGATGAGTGTGGCTGGCATGTGTCTTACTGTGGTCGGACTATTGACAAAGGTATTTTACCAGGTGGACCAAGAACATGTATACTGAATAAAGAACTGAGAGAAAAAGGTTTAATAAAATATATGTATGAATGTTTTTTTTTAAAAATTAACCATAGTGAGCTAAGAAAATTGGGTACGCATATGTATGTAGAAACAATGTTAATCGAAAAATTGCGGCTAGATGAAAGTAACATCCAATCACTATAAGAATAGTCAAAATGTGACTTCTAATTTGTGAATGTAAAGACAAGGACATGGAAGAAAAACAAGGACGAATATAGAAAAAAATAAAGGAATAAGCACAAAAGTTTGTTGGACGCAAGTGAAAATAAATAAAAATGGAAAGGATGTTTAAGCCTTACTCGAATTCTGATAATTGTGAGGAAACTATTCAAGGTTCCTCAAAATCTAGCCATGCAAGTAAGCGGGTTACATAAAATAAAATATTTTAAAATGATCAAGCATATATATAAATATCAGATATTTTTTCGAAATTTAAACTTTTGCAGCAACATATAACATCCATAAAGTGTCTAACTTCCATATAATGTCTAGCCGCGCAAATGCGCGGGCCACCCTGCTAGTTATCCAGAACAGAACAATTTTCTAATTTAGTTTCTCTGGAAATTCAGTACTGGCATCAACTTAGAAATTCAATATCTTGAGATTTACAAATCCAAATAAATCGAATCTAAATGTTCTGGAAAGCTTATGAAATTGTTTAACCAACCCAGGTGGATGCATTTCATTTAGATAAATAATAAAAATGTATTATTAAAAATGCCACAGAAGGTTTAAAATCTAAACTTGTTTGTTTATGATACTCTGTTAAGCCAAATAATTCCAAACCAATTTTGTTAGCTTGGTACTGTGATATATTAGCTCCCCTAATTTTGGTAGAATTAATTAAGCAATAATAATTGTTTAGTATAAAGTTGAAGTTAGAACACCCTTCTACACTAAAACAATTAAAGATGCTAAATGGTTAACCCAAATGAGTTAGGACCAATTTTTTTGGATCACAATTAGTCATGTTTAGTTACCCCTAAAAGGATTTAATTTTAGGATCAACAGAACTTAATTGGTAGCTAAAACTTGAGTATTAAATTACTGGCTTAAAACAAATATGTAGGGAGTTTGGTAACTCCAATTAATCCAAACTAAATTGTGTTGTCTTCTACACATCGGTAGCTATCTGTAGAATTTTAGTTTGTATTTTTGTGACCAACAGAACTCAAGTTGTGTAATTAAACATGTTCAGCAAGATTCAGCCATATTTAAGACATAAATAAATAATGTTTAATTCAATTAATTTGAAACCAAATTGTATTGTTTGATGTGTGCAGTGGCTATTTATAGCATTTTAAGATTGTAATGTTGTGATGTTTGATTGAGTAGTTTAGTGATTATTTGTATTTGCTTGTTTGATTAATTAGACGAGAACGCTGTCGGATTTATCGAGGAAGGGGAATTTGTTGAACCTGAAGATCAAGACCAAGGTCACTTTGTCGAGCAAGGCAAGCTACCCTCTGAGCTTGCACCCCAAATATATGCATCTACTTTGATAACATGGTTTAGTCTTAAGGCAAAGATTTTCTAAAAACCTTTTTCAAAAAGTATATGAAAATTATTTTGCCACCCTAGGTAGAAGTATAGGATAGTTTATGTCAAATTATAGGATGGGAAAAATAAATATTGTTTACTCAAAACTCATTTGGAAATACTTGTGTGGTTATAGAATGCCGAGATGTTGGTGTTGAGATGGAGAAATGGAGTATGGAGATGTTTATGAAAATGCACAGTGTGTCCTAGTACTATGACGACCAATCTTACCCTGTGCGACCACATTTACCCACATATGGGAAAAGGGCTTAGTCATATAATTTGCTCATATTAGTATGGGATGCCTCATCGACGAAGATGACTCCGTTATGCATGAGGGGATGGTTTGGTGACCTACCCCTGACCTGGGGCCTCGCTCAAACTCTATGGAAAGATAAGGAGGAGGATAGAAGGGTGTCCCCTATACACCGCCAGGCAAAACTATGAGTCCTCACACTTAGATTCAGACGGGCTGGGTTAAGTGTTGATGGAAAGTGTCATATGGGCAGGATCCTATACTAGCATGAGCAAAGGACAGGCTATGGTCGGTGACTCAACTTCGCATACACCTTGTATGGCGGGACGTGGCTGACACGATGAGTTGCCGGATGGATGTGGGAAAAGCGTGCTACCTCTGCAGAGTGTAAAACTATCCGAATAGCTGTGTCCTCGGATATGGACAGTTGGAAGGCTATCCTAAGACCATGTGCAAGTTTTGAAAAGAGTTGAGTTTTAAAAGAAAAATGAAGTGGAGAAGGTTCCATACACCTATACCAACGGATCGGTATGAGGTTGTTGGAGGAAAGTGGACCATGACGGGCTATGGTCGGAAAAAGGAGGAGTTTTGGAGAAACTAATTAAAATGGTGATTTTATTCAAAGATTGTTATAAAATTCTTCTTATCTTTTTCAATAAAGATATAGAGATGTTTTAAAGAAATAAAAGTCTGAAGTTAAAATAAACTAGTGCATACTCATGTTGGGGTAGTTTGCGAGTACAATCAAATGTACTCATATTGGTTTCGTCCCTGGCTATTGTCTTAGCCAGACTTCGAGGAGCACTACGCCGAGGAGGAGTATGGCGACTTCTACGCGAACTAGGGATCGCCATAAGTCAGCTGCCTGTCGGGTCGTCGCTAGGATTTGATGTCTACTACGCCGTAGCTTCCGCTGATTATTTTGGTTTGGCCCATGAAGGCACCTATGTAAGGCTTGGTCTAAATGACCATTTATGTAAGACTTTAATTCGGTAATGTAATGGATGTAAACTTTGGTATTCAGTTCGGATTATGTGCAACGACAGACTGATCACGGGATCGTTGTGTTAAGCATAATCGGGTATTTCGGACGGCTAGTCCGGGGTCCCCACACTTGGGGCGCGGGCCAGCCCTAGGTCGTGCCATGGACCCGCCTCCTCGACTAGTGGGTCCGCTCGACCTCTCCTTCGGACAGTGTCTTTGTTCAATTGCAAAAATAAATCACGTAAATTATCGGACAATTCCGAGAATTTTCCCGACTAGTTTTTCTAAAACAAAAAGACAGCAGAAAACTGGAACTGGCACTATGGCATATTTTTAATAGGTTAGTTCCAGAAAATGCGTAAAAATGATATTAAGTGTAAATAAAACATGTAGCATTTTTGGAGCCCATAGGCCGGCACGGCAAGGGCCCGTTAGTGCCCGGGCTGCTCCTCGATTTGGAGCCCATGGGCCAGCTCGGCACGGCACGATTAGCTATTTTTTTTACTTTTTTTTAGATTTATAGCTATTTTACTTTTTTTTTAATTTTATAGCTATTTTTACCTATTTCTCGTGTCGTAATTGGGCCTAACCCGGCCCACATCGGGCCATATTAGTGCTGGTGGGTCGTGCCGAGGTTGAATTCGCAGCCCGTGGGCCGGCACGGCATGACATGATTAGTAATCGTGCCTAATGGGTCGTGCCTTAACTGGGCCGTGAGAATCCTCCCGCAAAGCCGGATCACGCGTAGGAAACCATTAGAGCAGGTGATAACAAGCTCTTTTTTTCTGAGATATAAAGCAGCGAGTCGTTGCTTTTGTAGTGGGCTGGGTCGTGGGCTTTTGAAATCTTTCTTTTTTTCCTGACGGGCTAGAAGATGTCCACAGATCACACAATTGCATTTTCCATCGCTTTATCTCATTGTAGCAAATTCTAAAAAACATCTAATTGTAGCAAAGGTTAGAACTACCCTAACTACCTAACATCCTTATACTCCTAAATTGCTTGTCTTTGTGTTGTAGTTGCCTGTCGATGTTGTGATGTTGCTTCATCGCACACTTGAGTTGTTTCGCCTCGTGTCGTAGTTGTTCTTAGCTGTTGTTATTTTGCTTGCCGGTATAAGTTGTTTTGCCTCATGCCAAAAATATTTTTTACTTGCTATGGAAGAGGCCGGGGTTGCTTATTGTTGTTGTGAAGTTGCCTCGTCACACACTAAAGTTGTTTCGCCTCGTACCAAAGTTGCTTTTATTTTTATCGTTGGTTGCTTACTGCGCTGTTATAAAGTTGTCTCCACACACACCAAAGTTACTTTGTAGGTACCAAAGTTGTCTCGTCGCACACCAAAATTTCGTCATAACATACCAAAGTTGCTTCTACCTGGTGTGGAGTTGGTTATTGTTGTGCATGACGAAATTTTTGTTCATAGTGTACCAAAGTTGCCTTTAATTTGGTTCGTAGTGATGTAGTGCAACCTAGGACCATCATCATGTCAAGCACTATAACATACCACAAGTCACCATGGACATCAAAGGTGAACTCTTTCCCCTATGTGACCCTCGATATGACACTTTGGAACGGTATACTACTTGACCATTGTTCCCATTGCATGGCTAGGTTTGTCACGATGAGTACATGTACTCGGAGGATGACCAAGGTGCACGAGGAGCGAAGGTCGACAAGACGATGGCTTGTAAGAGGAGAAGGAAGAAGAGCCGCAGCTGCATCGCCGGTACTACTGCCCAGATGTCCGGTACTACCGGCGCCGTCCGACCGGTACTACCGGGGCTACTACCGCCGAAGCCTCGAAGCTACTAATGCCACGACCACCTTAGGCGGTACGACCGGAAATCGTCCCGGTACTACCGGACCTTCGCCAGTCCAGTACTACCGGCCCTAGAAGCCCGGTACTACCGGCCCTGCGCGTGCCTGTGTGCAGATCTGGGCCATGACCCATGTAATCCTTTCCCATTTTGCCCTTTAAGCCTAGACTATATATAGGAGTACCCCTCCATCTCTAGAGGGGAGAGCTAAGATGATGAGATAGAGTTGAGCTTAGCTCCTTCCCACCCCTTGTGGTGTTGCCTCCTATGGAGATGAATCAAGGCCTCCCCTTGTGGAGAAGATCCCTCTAGTGGATTCCAAGACCTCTTCTTGTAATTGAGCTTACATGCCAATCCCTCATCTTTGGGTGACGCTATTGGATCGGTTGGATTGACCGATATGAGAAACAATCATAAGAGTAAGGTTGTTTGGAGATTAGAATCGGGGGCTGCCATTGGGGATTTTTTACCGGTTGATTTCGTCCGTGTTGATTTGCTAGTTATCCCCACTTTTCCCACGAATTCCCCCTTGTGTTCTTCGTGTTCTCCGTGTTCTTTGTCTTTCCGCATCAAATCCGTGAAGATCGGGCACCCCTAGAGGCATGGCCTTCACCATATGGTATCAGAGCAAGGGTTGACACGGATTGATTTGTGTTTCCACCCCCAAATCCACCAAAAATTTCTTTGATTTCGAGAAATTCAATTTTTTTGTAAAAATAGCCCCAATTTGCTTTTGGCCCGATCTGTGAATCTTGTGTGTTTTGGTAAGTTTTGATCCATAGATCTATAGCTAAACTTGTTGATCTACCTTCCTTTGTGTTCCCATGGCCTAATTCCATCGTTTTCCCCTTTGATTTCGTGTTTTTCCGTCCGTTTTTCCGCCAAAATCGGCCTTTTTCGCGTCCCGGGAAGGTCAAACCCGACAGCCCGGCCTCCCCCGGTCTCGGACCCGGCCAGGCCGGCCTCCCACCCGACGCGCCCGGCCTCAGCCCGGCCTAGGCCGACCTCTCTGAAAACTGGAATTTTGGGAAAACGGTTTTTGCCATATATTTTGATTCCGGACTCCGTTTTTGTGTTTTTCGGCTCGTTTCGAAGCCACGAACAAGACCTCCATCACCATTGCGGAAGATTCATCATCCACCACCACCAAAATTCGTGGGAAAGCACGAAACTTTTACACCAAAGGGTGAAGATCGTCGACGAAGGTATAATCATCATGAATCTTTTCCCCTTGCCATTCCTTTGTAAGCCACACTATATCTTTGCGATTACCATGTCCTATTGAGGCTAGCTCTTAATGATTGCTTGGGCTTTGCATATTTGCACCGTGTAGTTTCCGAGCAAAAGTATTTGCGCTAGTTGACATATATCTTGTGTTGGCATCAAAGAAGTGTGTGCGCAAAAGAGAAAAGAATCAAAAGAGAAAAGAGAAAAGAAGCAAAAAGTGCAAGAAAAAGAAAAGAAACACCACTTGCCATATCTCTTGTAGGAAGCGCGCAAGATCGATGAACATCTAGTAGGTGGTACATTTTGTGCAAATCAAGTAGCCCACTAATACTTTGCAATCGAGCTAGCGGCTCTCCTTGTACTTGTGCAACACGAGCTTATAGTCTTCGCTAGGTTCATATGGTTAAAATCAGATTTTCTTTCATCAAGCAACTCTATTCTTTCGATATAGTTTCTCTTGGTTCTCCATCACTCCAAATATACACTTGGTCTTGTGAGCTAACATGTCTAGGGAGAGCGAATCCAACTATGGAGGCGAAGATAATGATGAGTACATGATTAGCCACATCGACTATGATGCCTCAAGCATTGAGGACGTGGGGGAATGCTACACCAACTATGACCCCCATGATATGACGGAGCATCGCCAAGACTTCTGCTACCACGACTCCGACTATACAAGCGTCAACGACATGGAGCGGTACCACGACTTCGACCAACCTTCATCATATGGTACTGTCGCAGCAGTGGAACACGGGGTTCCCCTAGTGCTGCCAAAGTGGGTCCACCCCATGTGGGCCCAAGTTGAAGATGGACAAGACCAAGACTCAAGTCAAGCTGGCGGGTTCACCGTCAGGACAAGCAAGGCCTATGTCGACAAAGGGCTCCGGTCCTGGGGGCCTGCCGGGTCCCCGAACCAAGCAAGAAGGCATGGAAGGACCCGAGAGCCCGAGTTCACGGCAGGAGGCCAGGCTCCCTCTCGGGTACTTCCCCACATCACTGTGGATAAGCTCTCCACCTCACGCTAGAAGACCTCAGAAGACTTGGGAAGCAAGGCGAAGGTAGCGCGGGCGGGAAGCACAGCCCGTGGTGGTGTCAGCCCCTGTCCACCCCAAGGCGGACGCTCCCACCTAACCCAAAGGAGACGCTAGGCTGGGGAGAGGCCACGTCTCCCCCTAAACTAGATGAGGAGGGTCCTTCACGCCGAAGGTCCCTCGTGCCCCTCACGTGATCCTGTGGCAACCCCTTAGCCTATAAAAGGAGGACCAAGGCACGGAGGAGGGGAGGAGGAACGGAAGAGGGAAAGAAGGAACAAGTCCAACCAGAGCAAGACTAGACTAGGGCTGGGAAGGTAGAGGGGAAGGTGATCTCCTCCGGGTCAGGATCTGTCCTTCTTCTACCTCCAGCCAAAACCCTTCCGGGTACCCTGTCCGGAAGGCTCCATTGTAAGCCACACTATGAAGAACCCATCAATCCAGACATGCAGGAGTAGGGCTTTTAGCCTCCGGGCGGCCTGAACCTGGGTAGCTCCTTGTGTCCCTTTGGTTGCATGCTTTGATCGTGGAGAGGAGAGCTTGATCTAGACTCCGCCCGAGAAGACGATTCTCAGCCTCCTTCGCACCCCGTGCCGAACCTAAAAGGGGGTATCCTATACTCCCGGTGTCCGTGCATCGAGACACGACATGTGGCGCGCCAGGTACGGGGCGCAAGCGCTGGGTTCATCTACATCAGCCGCGACGACAAGCTCATCGTCGATAACCTCGGAGTCTGCGTCAGGCTCCTCTTCTTCGGAAACAAGCTCGTCGTCAAGTTCTTCTTCTGGCTCGCGATCTACGACAAGATCGTCAAGAACTGCTTCTAGCTCCTCATCTGCGACCGGATCCGCTCCAGGAACCGCCGTCTCCTCGGGGCAAGGCGAGCAGCTGCCTCAGTCACAAGCAAGAGTCATGTCGGGAACTCGGGAGGTCCTTGGAGAGCAAGCGTGCCAGGCATCGCGGAAGGGCTGGGGGCTAGAGGAAGCACTGGGCGTGGCCCAGGCGCTTCTCTCCTTCCCCCCAGATCAGTGCAAGAATGATCCCCGTGCGAAGGCATGGATCAACAGCTTGAAAAACCTGCTGGACTACGCTCTCCAATGCCACGCTCCCACGAGTTCTGCCCCGACCATCGACCTCGGCGCTGCCGTACCCGAGCCACTACTTCCAGCAGAGGAACAGCCTGAGGACCCCCATGGCAAACGGCCCATGAAACTTCCTGAAGAAGGTGCTGGCCAGAGCTCCAACCCCAGGCGTCGCTCACGGGAGGACATGGAAGGCCAGGCCAGCCAGCACCTCAAGACCAACTGCACGGCGTACCCGGCAACCGTCTCCGACCTCTATCACTTAGAGCAAGAAGCTGAGGAGACGCTGCGCCACTACGTCTGGAGGTTCTGGGGCGTCGTCGACCGCATTACCCCGAAGTACCTCTGCGAGGCTTCCGTCATCGCCGCCTTCCACGTCAACGTCCGCAACCCCAAGATGTGCGAAAAGATAAGTATCCGCGTTGTGGACACCCTGGAGGACTTGTCACTAGTACAGAACGACACATTCGATACCCCTCTATGGAAACGGCACGAGTTAGGCGACGGAGAATCGCGCTTTCCGCGTGAGAAAACCCGCCCCGCCAGGCAAGCTGGCCCGCGTCCCGCCTTCACAGGCAACGGTCGCGAATTATTAACCGTTGCCGATATGTTGGTAACGGAGTTTCTTTCGACTCTGTTTGCGATATGTTCTTCAATGGCATCGGACATTTGTATACAACCGTTGGCGAGGTTGCTTATATAAAATTCCTTTTTTAGCACTATCTTGGATATTATAAAAGACTGTCGATTCGCCCTTGTTCCTCCGCTCCAGCTTGTTTTTACTCCGCACTCGTGTCCTCCATGGCCAAGAGCATGAGCTCGTCGGGGAGATCGAATGCGTCCTCCTCCTGCGCCGCCGGGGCCGGGTCAGATCTGCCGCTTGTGAAGTGCGTTTGCTGCCGCTGTCGGAACGCGATTCGTCGAGTGTCGCGTTCGGATCTGAACCCAGGCCGGATCTACTTCAAGTGTCCAAATCACAGGGTTAGTTCGACGCTTCGACCAGTTTTTATTGATTCTATTCTATGTGTGATGCTGATTTGCCTCTGGATTCGATTTACCATTTGGCAGGGGAGGGGCGAAGAGTATTCTGGGAGCTGTGATTATTTTGTTTGGATTGAAGATTATGTTGAGATGGTGCTTGCTAATGGCGTCGAAGTGGAAGCTGCAGAGCTGGAAAATGTAGCCTTGATAGTCAAGAAGGCGAACATGGAGATGAAGCCGCACACTGCAGCAGCTCTAGCTGGTTTGGCATGGAGCCCAACAAACATTTCGACTAAATCTGACCATGTTGTTGCTGTGCGCAAGGAGCGGCATAAAGGAACAGAAATAGCTCAGTTAAATGTTCTTGTGAGCATTGCTAGAATGATTTTGTGTGTTTGTGTGCTGCTGTTAGGTGTGAACTTGTATGCAGCAATGAAAATCAGTAGAATGTATTAGGTTTGTATGCAGCTATGCAAATCAGTACAATGTATTAGGTTCGTATGCACTTTGAAAATCACTAGAATGTATTATGTTCGTATCCAGCTACGGAAATCAGTAGCACATAGTAGTTGTGAACTTGTATCCAATGGAAACGGTTATATAAAATGTCCATTGCCAATTGGGTGCCTATAAATGTACTGGCGAAGCAAAGCCCCATCAGTCTCATTCTCAATCCCTCACTGTCCATCTTTCAACCCTAGCCGCCGCACATTGTAGCTTTTTACTCTCCTCACTCTCTCATGGCTTCCTCTGCCGGCGCTTCTAGATCTCGCCATCGCAGCCGCGGCTCTAGCGGCCGCACCGATCTAGCTGCATCTGTTCGTGATAGGGCAGATCTGGAGGCGCTGTGATGCGGCAGGTGCGGGAGCGCGTCAGGCTCATCACCTCCGGTGATGCCCCGCGTCCTCTGGGCCACGCGGAGCTGGATCAGATCATTCATCGGGTGGTGATGCAGCAGTTGTGGCGGATCCGCCGTCAACGGAGGCCGATCTGGAGGCCGCCGTCGACGGAGGAGGAGGTGGCCGATCTGGAGGCGACGTCCCCGGTGGAGGAGGTGGTGTCCCCGGTGGAGGAGGTGGCCGATCTGGAGGCGACATCCCCGGTGGAGGAGGTGGTGTCCACGGTGGAGGAGGTGGCCGATCTGGAGGCGCTGTCCACGGTGGAGGAGGTGGCCGATCTGGAGGCGCCGTCGACGGAGGAGGAGGTGGCCGATCTGGAGGCGACGTCCCTGGTGGAGGAGGTGGCGTCCACGGTGGAGGAGGTGGCCGATCTGGAGGCGCCGTCCACGGTGGAGGAGGTGGCCGATCTGGAGGCGCCGTCGACGGAGGAGGAGGTGGCCGATCTGGAGGCGACGTCCCCGGTGGAGGAGGTGGCGTCCACGGTGGAGGAGGTTGCCGATCTGAAGGCGCCGTCCACGGTGGAGGAGGTGGCCGATCTGGAGGCGCCGTCCACGGAGGAGGAGGTGGCCGATCTCGAGGCGCCGTCCACGGAGAAGAAAATGTGAGGTCTAAATCGCTCAGCTCATGAACTAGTTCATCAATTGGTTTTATATAGAACTTGTCTAGTATATAGAACTTGTCTAGTATATAGAAAACTCGTCTAGTATCTTGCACTTTATTGTTTCTGTCTAGTTTTCTAGTCTAGCATAGAAAACTTGTCTAGTATATAGAAAACTTGTCTAGTATCTTGCACTATTTTAAAGTCTAGTAGGGTGAATTAATTTCAACTCTTTGTAGTACTACGATGATGAATAGATCCAGTCACAACTTTTTGTCAATGTGCTAATCCTCGTTATTGTTTTGTGTAGCTAGTGTATGAAGTAATAGTATTTCGGCGACACTGTATAAAAAATGGTGAGGCTCTTGAAGGAAACATCACCTTCAAGTTATGCCTCCAAATCGTTGGATCGGACTGCAAGCACACGGATATAGGCACTTAAAGGTGTGAACTGTTTTCACATTAAATTATATCTATGTCATGTAGCATCATATTTTGGCTCTTCTCTAACTATCAATCCATGTATGTTTATCCAGAAGCACAAAGCTGATCCGAACAAACTTTAAATGTGCTACTTATAAAGTGGGATTATATTTCGGCGACACCGTCCAAGATGGAGCAAGCCTCAGTACGAAGAATTTGGCAATTTGGCTTGGTGTAGTTTCTGTTTTTTCAGTTTCTCCGGCTATTTTGTGGATGTGTGTTTAGGGAGCAAGCCTTAGCTGCAGTTAGTGAGGCATGAGAATGATAGGATTAGTGAAGCATGTGTAACTCATCTTTTGATGCTATGTAATGGTCACAATTGTTATATAAGTTATGAACGGTTTTGCTAACAACTTTGTGCTTCTGCTGTGATATTTTGAATGTCAATTGGCAACTGTATTGCTGCTGTAGGTTTATGAAAAAACCTCAATGCAAACGAGCAAAACAGAATCTCCGTTTCTGATGTCCAGATACATCGGCAACGGAGACTGGATGGCAACCGTAGCCAAAATCAAGCCTCATCGGTGACGGTTTTTCGTGTCCGTTGCCGATGAGAGCCTTCACATCAGTGACAGGGTCGTGGACACGGACCCTTTCTCCGTTGCCGAAGGGGTTTTTGGCCCGTTTCCGATGTGTCGTCCTGTACTAGTGTGTGGGACATAGCTGACCGATGTGCCATGGTCGAAGAAGTTGCTAACCTTCCACCCCGCAAGAGTCGTTGAAGCAAGTCGTGCTGTGTACCCGAAAGAACCGTGTTGCCGCAAGATGTACCCTGAAGTGGCCCGTTGTCGTTCAAGAACTTCCATGATGAATAAAAGATAAGTTACCCTCAAACCTGTTTCTGTCGTACGTGCTATCTACTTCTCGGGTAACAAAACATGTGCGGAACTAGAAAGGCAAGGCTCGACCGTCGTGCGAGCACTCATGGGGTATCGACTCTCCCGGGGGTAAAAAGCGGTGCACAGACCTGATACACCCCGGGGACGTGCGTGCCAACAGAGTGAGTGGCTTTTTGGGAATCGGTAGGGCTCGCGAGCGCATGCCTGACCAGTCAGGGCCTCGCGGGTAAGCTTACATCCCAGAAGGTTCCTCAAGGACGTGGAGAAAAATAAAGACATGCTAAAGACAAGTAAAAGTAACCCGTGAACTAGAGTAGCATAGCAAGTTCTAGCCTGTTACAAGCAAGTTTTAATAAGCTGGTACACGAGATCTGACACAAAGTTTATTTGGGGCACGAAGTGCCCGAACATGGTGCAGGATAACTAGAGAGGCGGAAACTTCCTCATGGCAAGTGCAGTCGCGGGAGCCGACACCGCGTGGAGAGAAGCCCTGGAAGGAGACGAGGTCGAGAAATCTGGCAAGGCAACGCCAGGATTGGCCTCCCTGAAGGACGCCATCACCAAGGCCGCCGTCGCCTTGCTTGTCTCATGCTTGTCATTCACAAGCTGGGTGACCATCTTGTTCTTGAAAGACCGGAGATCAGCGGCCACTTCCCTGATGAATCTCGCGACGAGGGGCAGACTCTGGCGCTGTGGTTCAGCACCGGAGCTTCGGTGGGCAGATTCAGCCGCCTCACTCACGTCGTCGCCAACTCGCAAGCAGCCTCAACCTCAGTGAAACCTTCCTGGTTAAGACGGCGAAGCTCAGACAGCTCAGTGGATGCCTGAGAATTGGCCTGGATCAGCTTTTGATTGCCTTCTCTCAGTGTTGCGAGCTCTTTGCACTGCGCCTCCAAGGACTCCTTCAGCTCTGACATCTTCTGTCCGTCACTCTTGTTCTGCTGCAAAGCTTGGGCGGACTCCTGCTGCTGGTGGAGGACGTTCTTGATATCTTCGATGGTTTGGACGGCCTCTTTCTCCTTGGATTTCCAGAGTTGGATGTCCTTATCCCTGGCCTCGAGCTCTTCACGGTGGCGGTCTTCTGCCTCCTTTAGGCGCTTCTCAGTCTGCAGCTCCTGCTGGTGCTTCTGAAGCTCCAAGGTCTTCTCCTTCTCAGCCAGCTCTGCCTCCCGGGACGCCAGCTGCTGCTCTTTCGCCAAGATGGCCTGTCCTTGGCGCGCACTTTCGGCCGTCCGGTCTGCATCTCTCTTCTCAAGAGCCTGGTACAAGATGGTGATCTGGGTTGCCAAGCGGTTCAGCTTGTCCATCCCCTTCTGGATCAGGTCCTCGGCACTCTCGATGTCCCCACGACGGCGGCCTCACGGTCGCACAGATCTTTGTCCAGTTGAGCTATCCCGCGGAGGATGGCATCCATCGCGTTGTCACCACTAATGGTGAACCCTGGAGTAGCTGCCGGGGACCTCCCGGGGCAGGCACACTTTTCGTGCGGTTGGCAGCCAGGCTCTCTTTGATCTTCATCAGCGCCGCCATCTCCTCACTGGTGCCGGAGTCAGTGGAAAAGGCGGCAAAAGTTGTTAACACTGCCCCAGTCATCAAGGAGCTTTCCATCAAGTCAGGGCTTGGACCCGGAACAGGGTTCGCGGTCTGCGTCCCCGCAGCCGCGAACTCGGGACGCCCTTGGTCACCTCTTGACCCTCTGAAGGCGAGAGGGAAGGTGGTTTCTCCTGACTAGCTCCACCGAGAGGGCCACCGGGTGAGAAAACATTGGCCACTGAAGCATCTAAAAGCGAAAGGATGTCAGAAAAAGCATTGGTGCGTCAAAAAAGTGATGTTACCCGCAAGCTCTGGGTTACCTGCTTGCTCGGGCGTCAGGACGTCGAGCGTCTTTCCCGGGTGAGCTAGGGAGGTCGCCGTCACGCTCCCCACTCCGCTCCCCCGACGGCCTTCAAGTTCTGCTATGGGAGGAGGAAGCATCCCCCTCCACCGGCTCCGAAGCTAGTGGCGGTGTCATCCTCCGCCGTGTCACGTCGCCTCTTGCCAGTACCCAAGGAAGGAGTACCCCTGCGCCAACATTCGGTCATTTTCCTTGGGGAAGGCGGGAAGTACAAAACGTAAGGAAGAAGCGAAGAAGAGGCTTACTCCCGGGTGCGTTTGTTGCCCATTGACGGGGAACATCCACCGACGCAGCGGAAGAAGCTTGGGGGCTCGCCGGCGGCTCTCCCAAGGCAGCAGGCGGCTCCATCACGGGCGACAGGCGGCAGGTGGAAGCTCTTTGGCGGGGGGCTCGGACGAAGTCTGCGGCGCTCGCTTCCTCATCCACATGGTCGTCATCATTCCCCACCACCACAACTGGCGGGGAACGGCTGCGGGCACTCGGGTCTGGGGCAGCATCGACCCCGCGGGCAGAATGCGGGGGCGGAGCAGCCTTCTCCTCCTCGTCGTCACCACCGTCGTCGTCGTCATCACCGTCATCATCGTCGTCGTCATCTTCATCGTCGTCATCGCTGGCAACCGGGTCGCCGCCAGCAACTCCATCTCTTTTGGAGGCGTCGGTCTCGTGCCCGTCGCCACCTTCGTCATCATCAGAGCCGGAGAATTCCTCTTCGGATTCCTCCTCGCTCTCGTCGTTGGACTCCCAGAGTTCTCCTTCTTCGGGGTGGAAGGTGCCTTGGCCTTGCGGGTCTTCACCGCAGGAGGTTTGGGCCCGTGGTCAGCCCGGCCTACAATACCAAAGGCGTTGCAGACCGGCATCTGCGCCAGAATCTTGTCCTTCTCCGGGTCGTCACACAGAGGCAGAAATCCTTTGGGCAGCTGGTACTTGACCCCCGGAGTGAAGGTCCCTCTCACGTTATCCCGGACAAGGATTTCTTCCATATCGGGACACCTCAGGCGAGATGGATCCCTGGGGCCCTGGAAGTTCCAGGCCGGGTGTGGGCGCTTCTGCAGCGGCGCAAGGCGGTTGCGGAGGAAATGGGCAACGATGGCGGCCCCGGAAACTCCTTTCTCGCGAAGAAGTCCAAAGCGCGCCACGACCGCCGAGAATTGTTCATCCTGCAAGCTGACGCTTCTCCAAGTGTCCAGATCCACTGGGCGCTCCATCGGCTCCTCAAGTTGAACATCGGCTTCCGGCACCCCGACCAGGAACCAGTGATCCCTCCACTCATCCCATTTGGATTTGATCTCCATAAGGGGGTAGGCCCACTTGATCTTCGGACGGAAGCAGAACGTGACACTGCCTCCCATCCAGCCTTTGCCCCCAATGCGAGGGTAAAAGAAGTGGCGGAACAGCGCCACGGACGGCATCACCCCGACGAACGCCTCGCAGGCGTAAGCGAAGACCGACAAGTCAGAATTGCGCCTGGCGTCAGATGCAAGAGCTTCAGCTTGTACGCGCGCAAGATCTCCATGAAGAAATCAGAGAAAGGGGGACAAGCCCCATCAGCATGAAGCTATCGAAAATGGGGATCTGCGTGGATGTCCTGGTCGCCGACGGCGGGAAGATCTCCGACGCTTTCCTGGCTGGACACCATCGGCGCCGACAGACTCCATCACCCCGAAGTGCCCCGCCTTCCGCATCATCTCCGCATCGCCGGCGAAGCAGCTGGGGAACAAGGCCGTCTGCCTCTTTCAGCCTACTTGGCGTTGCGCGCCGATCTCCGCCACGATCTCTTGGTTTTTGGGGACAGCGGCTTCTCGATGGGCGAGGCCCCCGCGCTTTTCTTCCTCCGGGCGAGGGCCTTCAGTCGAGCCATTGGAGCAGAAGGGAGGTTGGTGCAATGGCAGCAGGAGGAGGCAGCGGAGCAGAGTCAGGAGGACGAAGGCGGGGCGGCGATTTGGGGATTTCAGCGAATCTGGAGAGTAACGGCTACAGTGGAAGCCAATCGTGGCTTATAAGGCATCCCACACGTCGCGTCGCGGCCTCATTACTCCGACGGACGTGGGGATCGAGGGGGCGTGCCGATTCCTGCGCGTTTCGCCCGTTGGATTCCAAGATAAGCGCGGAGTCCGTATGAATCGCAACGTTCGCCGCGATTCAGTCAAAGGACCCAGGGGCTTGTCTCTACCTCGCCTCGGCGGGTCCCCAACGGAGCAGAGCAAGGAAGACCAGGTGCCCGGGGACCCACTTTGACCTATCTTTAGGCCATAGCCCCGGCAGATGGAGCAAGAGCCGCCGGGACCATGCCCGGGGGCTACTGTCGCAGCAGTGGAACACGGGGTTCCCCTAGTGCTGCCAAAGTGGGTCCACCCCATGTGGGCCCAAGTTGAAGATGGACAAGACCAAGACTCAAGTCAAGCTGGCGGGTTCACCGTCAGGACAAGCAAGGCCTACGTCGACAAAGGGCTCCGGTCCTGGGGGCCTGCCGGGTCCCCGAACCAAGCAAGAAGGCAAGGAAGGACCCGAGAGCCCGAGTTCCCGGCAGGAGGCCAGGCTCCCTCTCGGGTACTTCCCCACATCACTGTGGATAAGCTCTCCACCTCACGCTAGAAGACCTCAGAAGACTTGGGAAGCAAGGCGAAGGTAGCGCGGGCGGGAAGCACAGCCCGTGGTGGTGTCAACCCCTGTCCACCCCAAGGCGATGCTCCCACCTAACCCAAAGGAGACGCTAGGCTGTGGAGAGGCCACGTCTCCCCCTAAACTAGATGCGAGGGTCCTTCACGCCGAAGGTCCCTCGTGCCCCTCACGTGACCCTGTGGCAACCCCTTAGCCTATAAAAGGAGGACCAAGGCACGGAGGAGGGAGGAGGAACGGAAGAGGGAAAGAAGGAACAAGTCCAACCAGAGCAAGACTAGACTAGGGCTGCGAAGGTAGAGGGGAAGGTGATCCTCCGGGTCAGGATCTGTCCTTCTACCTCCAGCCAAAACCCTTCCGGGTACCCTGTCCGGAAGGCTCCATTGTAAGCCACACTATGAAGAACCCATCAATCCAGACATGCAGGAGTAGGGCTTTTAGCCTCCGGGCGGCCTGAACCTGGGTAGCTCCTTGTGTCCCTTTGGTTGCATGCTTTGATCGTGGAGAGGAGAGCTTGATCTAGACTCCACCCGAGAAGATGATTCTCAGCCTCCTTCGCGCCCCGTGCCGAACCTAAAAGGGGGTATACTATACTCCCGGTGTCAGTGCATCTTGCAATTCGATCTAAAGGTTCTAGGGTTTATGTTTAACGTAGTCTAAACCTCCCAACTCGCAGGTTGGAGGTATTTATGGGGAGGGGGTGCGGCCACAAACAGCCCAAACGCACCACCTCCAAGTCTAACTCGGTTTGGACTCAAACTTGGACTCAACTTGATACAAACCGACCCAAGATGGTGCATCAGCATGGTCCTTGTCCTTGTATGACTAGGACTCCTCCTTTGGCGCATCAGCATGGTGTTGTGCGCCACCCTCTTGCCTCTTTCCATGTGCTCCTGCCTCCCTCTCCTCCCTCGAGCACTTGTAGTAGATGTTCTAGATTTTATCCTCCATGCATTCCCTCTTGTTCTTCATGTGATCATCCATGTACTCCATGCCTTGCTGCTCCTCTCCTCCAATAATGCTTGTGTTATCAACAAACCTGATCATACATAAATGCATAGATTTAGGTAGTATAAAATTCTCATAATCACAAACATCATATTCTATTAAGAGTGAGTTCACCTGTTGTTCTAGTAGCTTAGCTTTCGCTCTTGTCATTGGTCCAATCCTTACTTCATTAGGCTTCTCTTGAACAGCAACATCTTCAATTGGAGAAAGTGGTGAAGAGCTAGGGATGTCCTCATCACTACGACTCCAACTCCGCAAGCGCCAATGACATGAACTACCACGACTTCGACTACGTCTACACAAGCAATGATGACATGATAGAGCCCTACACCGACATAGACTCCACGAGCATGGCTCCCATGGTGAACCGCTACCACGACTACAACTCCGACGACATGGTGGAGAACATCTACGACTACCACTCCTCATGCATGTGCGGCGACATCGACTACACCTTCGACAACATGCAAGAAGAGACGAACCCCATCACCACCATGTTGAAGAGCGGCACCACCAAGCTTAGTGGCACCTCCTTCTATGGTTCAATCTCAAGATGGAGCAACAAGACTACCACCATGCGTCCATACTATGAAGCTCCATCAACTTCAAGAAAACGTCATGAGAAAGACATTAACAAGAGCGCCAAACTTCGACATTCTACATCAACATCAAGATGGTGCCACAATAAGTGCATCGACAAGGCTAACCCAAGCCAATGCCCATCTAGCTAAAGAAGGCGCCACAAGAAAGATGCCAAGGTGGACCACACCATGTCCAAGCTTGAAGACGACATCAACACACTCGCCAAGATTCGGAACATATCACCAAGTTCGAGTGGGACCACCAAGGACCTTCGGCGACAAGCACGCCGACGTCGACATGAGGAGAAGCATCCGAACGACTTTCGACGTCATTTCTCCTCTCAAGAACGCCAACGTCGACATGAAGAGAAGTCAAGACGGAAGGCACGCCATCAAGAACATACGCCTACACTCCAAGTTCAAGGTGCACCCTCCACATCCAAGATGGCGGCAAGTGCACATCCTATGGTGTCTCCTTCTAGTGTTAATTCTATGTTTGACGAGTTTATGGCCGACGAGCAAATTTCACGCTCACGTCGACGCCGCAAGAAGCATGGCAACACTTGTGAGCACACAACCAAGACGGCGCCCTTCTCAAGCACTTCTCATGATATGGTCCCTACACCAAGTGCCACCACCACAATGGCCCCCATATGGGAAGATGAAGACCTCCTATGCCACAATTGCCAAGGCCAAGGACCCACGGGACTGCCCCAATCTCTTGTGCCCAATATGCAATAGAAATGGTAACATGATGTGGGAGTGCAATGTTGGTGAACAAGACGGTGACCAAGGCGATGACAAGATGGTCGAGCATGGGACTTTCCCTTCGACCAAGGAGGCGTGCATGGAGTATGCTATCACCTATGACCATGGGTCAAGTGATGATGATGCCGAGCATGGGATGTTCCCTTCGGCAATGGAGTCGAGTGATGATGCCCCTCTTATGGCATGCATCTTTGGAGGCGACGAGGTCGAGAAGGTTGAGCATGGGAGTATCCCTTCAACCATGGTGGCGTATGGAGTTGAGGAAACCGAGCCTATTCCTATGAGCTTGAGTTATTTGATGGTACCAATCCCATGTGAGAATGAGAGCCACTTAGCCCACTTGAGTGAGAGTGAGAGTGAGTTGAGTGCCTCCACCATATGTGAGATTGAGTGCTACCACTTTGAGGGAATGAGTGATACACCACATGAGTTGAGAGAGGTAGTTGATAGGTCTTGTGAGGCCATTTCGAATTCTAACAACTTACCCTCTACCTCTAGTGTGTTCTCTCATTGTGTGCTAGGTTCCGTGAATGATGAGACGCCACTCCTCGACACAATGATGATTCAAATGGAGAAGATGTACATGGAGGAGGAGGATGATGATGCCACCCCATGTCTACTTCAAATTGGACAAGTCGGCTACACGGAAGCCCCTACTACTTCAACACCTACTTCACATGAGCAGGACTATCAAGGTATGGGTGTTGATGTGACCATGATCCCACTAGTGGACATGATGAATGTTGATTGCTTGCATGAATTAGATGATTATTTTGATGTCACTTATGAGTGTTTCCTTTTCCCATGTGATACCTTGCCTCAAAACAATGTTGATCATGTGGATTCTTCTATTGGTGATAAAAATACCATTCACTAGTTTTGCAATCAATGTTTTTACTACTCTCCCTTCATTGCAACCAAAACGATGAAAACTTGTTCTTTCAAATGCTTTGTTTGCAATGATAAGCCCTTGATTTATAATGAGATTGCACCCATAGCTCTCTCACATTTTGGAGATTTTACATTCTCCCTTATGGATCTTGTTCCATCCTTCACTTTGCATGGTAACTATCCACATATGTCATATGTTCCCATTGATTTTGATGTGGTTGGTGATATGCAAATGAAGAGACACTTCATGATGGATGATGTGTTCATATACCATGCACACAACTTTTTCATTTGGTTTTTCATGTGCATTAGGCCTCATGCTATATTGTCAACCTCTCTTGAGCATGAGTTGACAAAAAGAGCTCTTGAGAGCATATACTTGAGTTGTGGATCAAACCCGACTCCAATACCCTTCCCATGTTTTGCATCAAACAAGTTGAACAATTTCTCTTGGTTTTGGTTTGTTTGCAACCATGTTTGTGATAATGCTTGCCCCTATGGCAAGACAAATTTCCCCATTTTTATGTGAATGATTTATTTGTTGCAACAAATATGATGAACAATTGTTCTTTTAAATGGCTTGTGTGCAACCATAATGACATTTTGAGCGTGTCTTGTCATGAGTGTTTTGGTTTCTACCCATTTGGTGTTGCAACAAATATTTCGAATACTTGCTCTTTCATATGGTTTGTTTGCACCCATGATGATATTTTGGACATTCTTCATTGTGTGTTTTTGCCCTACTCTTCTCTTATTGCATCAAGGATGATAACAAATTGTTCTTTCAATGCCTTGTGTGCAATAATGATCATATGGTTCAAAATGAGATAGCTACCATAGCCTTCTCAAAATTTTATGGAGTTTTTGTGTTACCACATTTTGAGGATGCTTCGAGAGATTGCTTGCACAATGACCTTGCATATGCTTTCGCTTTACCATATTTGTGTTGTGCTAATGGTGTATTGAACATGAATGGACATGTCATTGATGATATGCTCCTCTATCTTGCACACACATGGTTTGCTTGGTCTTTGATGTGTAGGTCGTACCTTTGGATGAGCCTCCATGAGTTGTTTCGACCACGCATTCCTATGACGGAAGATCTTGCAAGAAGAGCACATCGGCATCTTGCTAAGGTGACTTCCTTCTACATAAGCGCTCATGCGATGACCTTCACGAATTGGCTACTCTTAGAGTGTTGTTTCGTCTTCCTTGTGAGTTTTGTAGGTTACTTCAGAGGCGAAGGGACATTGAAGAAGTGTCACATCATTTCCATCGACTACATGGTGAACCACACGACAAGGTCTACACATCTACCTCCTTGCCATGATGATGATGAGCAAGAGTTGAGGACGACTCTTTTTGAAGGGGGGAGGGAAGATGATGTAGTGCAACCTAGGACCATCATCATGTCAAGCACTCCAACATACCACAAGTCACCATGGACATCAAAGGTGAACTCTTTCCCCTATGTGACCCTCGATATGACACTTTGGAAACGGTATACTACTTGACCATTGTTCCCATTGCATGGCTAGGTTTGTCACGATGAGTACATGTACTCGGGAGGATGACCAAGGTGCATAAGGAGCGAAGGTCGACAAGACGATGGCTTGGAAGAGGAGAAGGAAGACGAGCCGCAGCTGCATCGCCGGTACTACCGCCCAGATGTCCGGTACTACTGGCGCCGTCTAACTGGTACTACCGGGGCTACTACCGCCGAAGCCCCGAAGCTACTGATGTCGCGACCACCTTAAGCGGTACTACCGGAAATCGTCCCGGTACTACCGGACCATCGCTAGTCCGGTACTACCGGCCCCAGAAGCCCGATACTACCGGCCCTGCGCGTGCCTGTGTGCAGATCTGGGCCTTGACCCATGTACTCCTTTCCCCTTTTGCCCTTTAAGCCTAGACTATATATAGGAGTACCCCTCCATCTCTAGTGGAGAGAGCTAAGATGATGAGATAGAGTTGAGCTTAGCACCTTCCCACCCCTTGTGGTGTTGCCTCCTATGGAGATGAATCAAGGCCTCCCCTTGTGGAGAAGATCCCTCTAGTGGATTCCAAGACCTCTTCTTGTAATTGAGATTACATGCCAATCTCTCATCTTTGGGTGACGCTATTGGATCGGTTGGATTGACCGATATGAGAAACAATACTAAGAGTAAGGTGATGTAGGTTGGTACCGATTTTCACGGATTTGTGCGGAGCGAACCAAGAACACGGATGAACTCAAGAACACAAAGATGGGAAACTTTCAAATCAAAGATAACTAGCAAGTAGCAACTCAGCAAGATTCAATTGGTAACAAATCCCCGAGGGTAGCCCCAATTCTCCTCTCCCAAGCACACCTTACTCTTAGGATTGTTTGTCCAATTGGTCAATCCAACCAATCCAATCTAGCCACTCAAAGAGGGAAGATTAGCAAGTAATCGCAACTACAAGAGGAAGCCTTGGTATCCACGAAGGGATCTTCTCCACAAGGGGAGGCCTTGGTTCATCTCTACAAGGGGAGGCCTTGATTCATCTCCATAGGAGGAAAGAGACACTTTGAGAAGAAGGAGAAAGGCTCTACTTTAGTTCCCAAATCTTAGTCTAACCCTAGATCTGAAGGGGAGGGGGTCTATTTATAGTCTAGGTGAGATAGGGTTGGATAAGTGAGGGGACACGGGTCCTCAACCCGACAGGTTCCCGTCGCAGCGGTAGTACCGCTGGGCAGGCCTTCGTAGCAGCTTCAGGAATCACTCGGGCGGTGATGCATGTAAAATGCATACATGAACTTTGCATTATTTTACTTATATTCCAGTCATATTTGCATCATATAAGGGTTATATCACTGTTTTATAATGATTTTTGGAATATTTCATGATTTTCCTATTTTTATGGAATTAACCCTGCGCAGGCAGAAAACCCTATTTTCCATATTTTAATGTTTCAGGGACCCAAACGACGTCCAAATGACCTGGAAATTTACGAGCATCAGTTTTTGGAAGGAACAAAGCGTGGGAGCGAAGGAAGCAAACAAGCGGAGGCCCGAGGGCCCAGATGAGTGGGCCCACGTGGCCCATGTACCTGGCCGCGTGGCCCCCCTTTTGGCCCTCGGAGCTCCGTTGCCGTCGATCTTTCCTCCACCGACTCCGTTTTGACCTAGAACCGCCTATAAAAATAGTCCCCCGACGTTCTCTGGAGGAGCGCCGCAGAAACACAGAAACACCGAAACAGAGACCTGGAGTTGCAGATTGGAGGAGGAAAACTCCGGCGGGGCGCTGCCGGTGTGGTCTCCATCTTCTCCAACGACTTCTCCACCGTCTCCATGATGAAGGGGGAGTAGTCCACCCCCTGGACCTTGGGTTTGTGGTGGTAACTTGATCTAATCTCTCTATGTATGATCATTGTTGGGTCCATATGATGTGCCTTGCATAAGTATGGATCTATCTATGTAATTCTTATGGTGGATATTGTGGTATGAGATGATTTGTTATACATTTACCGTTGTGTTGGAGCTTTTATGATTTTTCATACTTTGGAGATATTCTATGATGCATGTGATGGTTTGATTTATGCATAATGCCTTGTTTATCCTTGTCATGAGGTGATTGACACCACCAAGTGTGGATAGATGAGAGAGATGTGGTCATGCACACGAATTATGAATCATTGCACTAGTGTTTAGAATATTGTCCATTATGAAGTATGATGTATGTAGGTACGGGATGGCCGATGTGACACGGCATATGTATTGAGTGACATGTGAAATACAGCCCAACATCCTTTATCTGGGGGTAAAAAGGAAGAGTATGATGTGGGAGTGACAGCAACCACGCTAGCCTTACGAGGGTGACCTAGCAACACAAATGAGTACTTCTTTCAACTATGTGTTTTAGGACATATAGCCGTCATAAAAGCTACCATTAAAACATGACAATTGTGTGTACTTTATCTATAACATGATAATCACCGTAGATGAGAGAGAGAGGATTAAGTGAACCCATGAACCCATGTCCATTGTTCCTATAAGAGAAAACCTTTGTCTTGTCCTCTTGCATTGAAGAGGATTGGGACACTTTTACATTCTTGTTTTGTTACATTAAACTTCCATCCATTAAATCAACCATCTTGTTCTTTAAACTTGTTTAGTGCATAATCAACTAAAACTTGTGACACTTTAGTTGTAGGGAATAGATAACTTTTCCTTCTTGCTCCTGCGGATCGATACCCTACTTCCACATTGAGAGGTGCTACAGTGATCCCCTGCTCTTGGGGGTTATCAAGTACTTTTCTGGCGCCGTTGCCGGGGAGCGTAGCGCTTAAGTTTCTATTCTTGTGTGCACTAGACTTTAGATTTATTTTATCTTGTTTTATATCTTGCAATCATCTAAGCTTGGGGAGGTTCCTTTAAACTTGTTTGGTTGTGAGTTTCTCATTAGTTTTACTTTCAGTTTTATATATCAAAAACCCAAAAAAATTAAAAAATGGAGAAACTTTCTGGAATGTCTATGGGTAATGATTATTTTAAAAGGTATGACGCCTACTCTGAATATCAATCAACCAAAGAGGGAAATAGAGTGGGTAAATTGCTTAAAGCTCTTCACAAAATAGCTAATCAGTTTTGTGAGTTACATGGTATAACTTGTTGCAATAGAAGAGTTGTTAAACATTCCCACTATCAATGCAAGTATAATAGTGATCCTATAATTGCTTGTTATCGTGAAGATGAATGTTTATGCCCTGATATAGAACAAGTTGAGAAATATATTGCTTATGTTGGAGCCCATGAGATAGACTCTCTTCTTGATAAATTTCTTGCAACTAGTCATGTAGCTCGTGAAATGAAAGGGCAAGTTTCTATTATTCTCCAAATTTGCAAAAAAGAATTTAGTGATAATGTTTATGTTAAAGAAAGAATTCTTGCTGCCACGGAAAGCACTAACATTTTGCAGGAAGAGGAGGATAAGAACCTAAGCTTGGGGATGCCCGTGCAACCCCAAAAGGATGATGAAAACATAAGCTTGGAAGAGGAAGTATGTGAAGAGGAGATTGAAATGGATGTGTTCCAACCTAAGCTTGGGAAGGTTGGATCTCCCATCTTCACCATCGACATTTGATAGTAGCACTCAAACTCAAAAATCTTTTGTTATTTATGAGAACCCATGTTATGATGAGTGTGAAACTGAAAATTCTATGGTCCTATATGATAACCCATGCTATTATGATGAAACTAATAATGCTCCTTTACTTTTTAATAATGCTACTAGTGAACTTATGATGATAATGAGGAGTGTTGCTTAAATATGCTATATGATAATGCTTTAGATGATGGTCCTATGCTTATTGATAATCCTACATGTTTGGAAGTTGTTACTAAATTATGTGAGGATAAAAATGATATACTTGCTGTTTATGATAGTACTCTTACTCATGAGAGTCCTACTTGTTCTTGAATTCTCCTAATTACACCATAGAGGAGAAATTTGCTTATGTTGAGAAATACTTATGTGGTTTGCAATTATCTTTAGTTCCAAATCTTTGTTGCAATCATGATAGTAAACTTGATATTGATCTTATTAACTATTTTGAAAGAGGGAAGCATGCTAATGAATTCCATAATAAATTTAATAATCCTCTTTATGTGCCTAAATTATCTAAGTTGAATGATTCTTGTGGTTATATGGTTGAATTTATTTCTACTACTTGCAACTATTATGAAAGAGGAGGTGATAAGAACCCTCTTTATGTTACTAATAATTATATGCTGCAAGTAAATATTGTTAATATGCATTGGGAAACTTCTATTTATGGTGATTCATTCATATACAAAATGCCAATGCATAGAAAGAAAGTTAGACTTCGTTGTTATTACTTTTGTGTTTTGTTTTTCTCTCAACTAGGGTTCAACTTGACTATTATTTTGATTGGTTTGAGAACACCATGGGATCCTGGTATTATGCATGAACACTTTCCATGGAAGAGGGACACATCAAAGTTCAAGCTCCCTCATGAGCTTCGTTCACAATAAATATCAAGTAAGAAGCCTAGCTACATGGCTATAAAGAAAGCGCTTTACGGGAGGCAACCCGGTTGTTTTTATTTTTGATTTTCTTTGTGTCCTCTTGCTGTAACAAGAGACTTAGTGTTTAGTTTAGTTTCTGGAATTTTTAATAAAGTGCCAAGTTTTACTCATTTTGGTTTGAAAAAGTTGCTTATAGCGTTCGGAGATTTTATTCCTGCACGAATCTGTGCACGGTATGATTTTTAATTCTTATTCTGTAACTCCGAATGAGCTCATATTTGAACTGTAATTGCAACTTGTCATCCTCTGTATGCATGAATTTTTCGGAATTTTCCGACAAAGTTAAGTAGGGTAGAAAAATATGTTTAGCTGCTCCTGTTTTTCTGGACAGATTCTGTCCCATTTTGTTTGATGCATGCTTAGAACCTTTAACTTGAATCGTTTTGATCCAATTAAGTTTATGAGTAGGCATACAACATTATACACTTTCTGGACATTCATATGAATTTTTGTTCAAGGATTATATGCAGCAAGAAATCTATTTGTTTATCACTACTAATACACCCACAGAAAAAGAAATGAGAGAAACGGTGTTTTGAAGTTTTTTCACAGGGATTAGAGGAGATGCACCAAGAGCTATCCAAGGATGGTGAAGACCATAAGCTTGGGGATGTGAAGACAACCCCACTGGACCTACACACTCTCGGTTTGCACACGTCTAACTTCTGTTTTTCGATCGAAACACTTTATCGCATAAACTTGGAGCGCCTTTTTGTTTGTTTAGGTTTGATTTTTATTTTGTGAGACCACCACACTATCATTTATATATGAGAGAGCTACTGGAAATTTGGGTTGAATTATGTTGGATGCTATTATAAGATTGGGAAAAGGGATGTTGGAGTTAATTTTAAAAGACACATATAATTGCATAATTCATGAGCTTGTTAATGAGTATAATTTGCAAGTATTTTATCAAGAGCTATCTTTTATTCATGTTTTGATGCTGAATGTTATTTTACCTTGTTTTAACATGGATTAGTTAGTTCTATGGACACTCATGCATGTATTTAGATGGTCAACTTTCTCCCTCTTGCTAGCCCAAAAATTCCAACAAGCAAAAACTTGTTTCCAACACCTTCAACCAAAGTTTTTCCAGTGAGTCCACCATATCTACCTAATAGCTTTATGCTATTCCGAGTATGTTTATCATGATATTTGTGTTATCTATACCTCTGAATGAAATGCTTATGTTGTTGATTATTGTGGGAAAAGTTGGTTATAGAGCTCTCTCGAACTTGATGCACACTTTACTTTTATTGCATAAATAAAATATGACCCATTGTGATTAAAATTATGATGTTGTGGGCTTGACAAATGTCTTTGGTTGAGAGTTAGCTCATATGTGCTGTCACATGGCAAGCTTTCAGCATGCACTTCATCTCATTTAGTTGATATCATGTACTTTTGTTTATGGATGCTGTTTAAATGAGTTTGTATAAATGGTTAGAGAGACGCCTGGGCCGCTAATCTAAGCCATGCATCATTCATGGTGGAAATTTACTTACATGCTATGGTGAACCTTCTGTGATACACCTTACAATAAAAAGCTATCTAATGGTAAATAAAAAGGGTGTTGAGATTGTTCATTGTGTTTGTTTGTCTTGTCATTTTGATATGGGCTTGTTCCATATCCTGGGACAAGAGGTACCCCAGTTGACGCTCTTAATGATACTATTATTACTTACAATGATATTTAACTTGAACTTGCTTTGTTTCTCAAGATGAGTAACACATGGAGTAGGTACTTGTATTCAAGGGGCATGAGACTTTCAACCTATACTTTGTCAAGCACACTACTCATATTTGGTTTCACTTTAAACTTAATCATTCAAGATGCTATGATAGGGGAATGAGAGTTTGACACCAAGTATTACCACATTACAATCATTAACTTAAGTAGAGAAGTTCAGAAGTTAGATGAAATTTATTCATGCTTTACCTTTACTCATATATATATCTTTTCAAAGTGTCCACCTTTTATATTCAGATTTTCATCAAATACTCTATGGCCATTATAGGATGTTCTTACTTATCATTATGCATACATGTGGTCCATAGTACTTCTTCTCTTATGTTACACTTTGTGAATTATCATTGAACATCCTTGCATTGAATACTTGATATCACTTCATAATCTAAAAATTTAAAACTTTTGTTTTATTAAAAAGAAAACATTAAAATTATAATAGAAAATAAATAATAGAAGATATTTGGCATCTTCAAAAACTTTAATAGTTTAAAAATCCAAGTAATCTTAATTTCAAAATTGAGCTTAGTTTAAATTCTTTTTATCCAAGGTATTTCAAAGAAGCCTTCATTAAAAATGTTTTGATTGGATTATAGTTATTTAAAGAAAATAAGCTTAAAATAGTTTTCTCCCAATATTTACATTTGTGGTATTTTTTTAAGCCCATGATATAAATGGGTATTTGTATTTAAATGATTTATCAAAGCTCTATTTAAATAAAATGTTTTGTACCAAATTATTTTGTTGGATTTATAATTTGAATGATATTACTCATACTATTTTATAGATTTTATCTTATGTTTAAAAGTATTTATTTAAAACCCTATTTCAAAATTGACATAAAAGTCAATTAAGCAATTATGCAATATTCTAAAATTATTATTTTGTTTTGTATTGCAAAAGTGTTACCAAATAGTTTACATTGATAAAGGTTTATTTTACAAAAAATTACAAACCAGTTTGAATTCAATTGGAATTGTAAAACCAAAGTTATAAAAAGTTTCAGAAAAGAAAAAGAGAAAAGAACAAAAAAAAAAAGGAAACCAGCCCAACTGGGCCGAAGCCCAGCAAGCAGCCGCACTCCCCTCCCCTCTCTTTTTTTCCTCGCGCGCAGCCCATCCCCGGCCCATCTTCCTCTCTATTTTTTTTCCTCCTTCTATTTTCTTCTGGGCCGAATCTTGGCCCATTTAGGCCGACGAACAGGTCGTCTTCAACCTCCAACGCACGGAAATAACGCCCGAAAACTGCTCCCGTGCCGTTTCTTCTCGACTTGATTACGGGCGATTTAGTGCTCCAAATTAAGTGCCGTTTGTTCCCACTTAAAGCCCTCGACCTCCTCCATCCGGTGCCCCCAAAAGCCCCCTCCGAAACGCCCCCAGGCTACCAAATTTGCTCGCCGGAGTTCTTCACGGCCGCCGCCCGTTTCTTCGATTCCGGCCAAGGGAGCAAGCACGCACGCCCATTCTTGCCCCTTTTGGTTCCCCTTGTCCAGGAAAATCTAGTCATACCCTTCTTATATTTGTTCCGCAGCCCAGGAGACGAGAACGAGCTTGAAGCGAAGCTCGCCGACGCCGGGCAACTCCATCCGCTCCTCCATGCCTTTCCAGGAAGCGGAGCTCGCCGCCGTCGCCACCACATTCCTGGCCGCGACGCGCCGCACCCCGTAGTGGTCTTCCCCGAGCACAAGCGCCACCGTAGCGCCGTCCCCGTCGACCACCGAAGCCATTCCGGCACACCGGCGCCGCCCGTCCGCGACCGTCCGTTCCCGCCTGTGACCGTCCGCCTCCGTCCGTCCGCGAGCGTCCACGACCGTCCGCATCCGCGCCCGTCCACGTCGGTATGGACCAATCAGATCGCTCCGTTCCTTTTAAATCATTATAAAACTAGCGGGTGGCCCGCGCATTTGCGCGGCTAGGTATCTTAAAATGTTATGGTTGATATTTTCTCTTTTACTTATTTAGAATTGCCGGGCTAATTATTATTCAATTTAGCAATTTTTGTTACATTGATATTGGCATAACATTAAGAACATGCATAAATACTATTCTACATATACTTTCATCAATAGGTATCGTGATAAGATACCAGGTTGTGGGTAAAAATCTTAATGGTTCATGATGACCAATGCATCCGCTCTTCGAGCCTGATGAATCATATATTTATCTAAGATAGTGTCTTATACTTGTATAACTGATATGATTAGTTATCAGCTGAGCCTATAACCAATATCAATAGTTAACAACATATATCGGGAAGCATATCTAGATGACATACATGATTTCGCACAGGCAGGCACATTACTTAACATTTGGAGTGGCTCCATACATCTATATCAGCTCTCAAAAGATCCAATTTTAATTTTTGGTAATTGTAGACTCTGAAGATATCTCTTTTGTTATTGAATTGGCAGTGTCATCAGGGATGAGTAATTTCAAGTGCAATTGTCCCCAAATAGGGAACCAAGCCAGAATATGTGACATGCATATATATGATGCTAAAAGAAAAGACTTATTGTGTTGAAAACTAATTTAGTGTCCCGCGAAGGTTGTTGTAGCTGTCCGACCATGCTACGAAATGGCGTCCCCCCGCACAGGGATGGGCTGATCGTTCATGGAGGAGTAGGAGGTTATGTCAATGCTCCACATACATGCAGGTTGCAGTGTTCGACCATCTCAGGAAGCAGCAGCATTCGATCATGAGACACTACATAGTTTTTCAGCACCGTATGTTTCTTCTTTTCGCTTCATATGTCAAGTTCTAGCTTAGTTTCCTTCTCGTCCTGTCCATTTTTGTGGCTAGATTTACTATGCAATTATATTAATTTGTTTGTTACTCTTGACTAATTGCCATTCAATGTTATTTAACCCTACATTAGCATTATTATATCAATTCGAGAGAAATAAGACAAACTTTAATTTGTCTTTGTGTGTGAAAAATGGTAAACGAATTTCTTCCACTCACTCACTCAGGTGTTATTTTTTACATGTCCATGTTAGTTTCCAGCTTACATATATTTCTATCGAACGGAAAAGCTCATTTGAAACAACAAAAAATTGCTAAGTACTTGCCCCCATTTTCAGTTATTATGTCCATCAATCAAGTACAACTAAAGGCCAATAGCATTAACGATTGTGTGTTCATAGTCCGTCTACCAATATTTCTCTTTCCTCTACTTCATCATCAGTATAAATTTAGAGATGAGAAAGGAGATTACCTCGCGTTGATGTTTCCTCGTGCATTTTGCACTTCCATGTAGCGCAGTATATCGAACGAAGTTTAATTGATCCACTAATAAACCTAGTATACTTAGCTTGAAGATCTGCAACATCTATGTACCGAGCATCCATGGCAACAAATTCGGGCTGTACAACATGAAAGACATATGTATGCGACAGTGTTGCAGTTCGCAGCATTAATTAGCATGGAGAACGACACTTTCATCTTCTGAGGCCGATCTGTAAGCGCGGCATGAATCATGGGCATTTGGAGTGCAACATCAGCAGGTCATTAACCGGATGGCTCATCTCAGACTGAGGCGGTAGCTAAGCGATGATCCCTTGTGGCTCGTCTCAGCAGAGGTACCGGACGCCAAAGCCTGAAAGATGAAGAGAAAAGCGATGGAGGAGACAGATTTCATCTCCTCTTAAAGTTCAGACCTGATTTAGGAACACTGTGATTTTGATTGAACGCGTGATTCCATTCAAATCAACATCTACCATGCATATACATATGCTGCAGGACCAACGGCTTGTCGGCAAGATCGGAAGGCACACTGGCCGGCCGCACGACTTCTTCCAGCAAACTCATTGCCCTCCGTGCTTATGCATGTGTCCATAATCTGTACGCGACTCAGCTGCTTCTTTGCTTGTCATGGCTGCCGGCGTCAAGCGATCAACACCCCTTCATGGGATACACGACAACATCTCTCTATCCGAAACCTGGTCAAGACCTGTATGTACGTGGATCATCGACTTAAATTCCTGCCTGAACTCCGCCCTCTAAAAGGATCAATCAGCCTACTGTGCGTGAGCGACGCCTTCTGTGAGCACGGTTGCATGGCTAGAACCCGACGCTGCCGCCATATCGTGTGTCGATCTGATCGTCATCATGGCCGGCAACATTGATCGATCTGATCGTCATCATGGCCAGCAGCAGATGACGCACGTTGGAATCCACGAACCTGTATTGGAGCACATGAATTCATCCACGTTCAGATTACGTAAAAACCGTCGAAGATGCCGTGGACGATCGGAGGCAGTTTGCCTCGGAATTTGGCGTGACGGCGGGCGCCGTGCATCGTGTAACATGATTATTCAATTTGTTAGGGTATGCACGCCGCTGTCCGCGCGGCCGGCTGCTCCTCTCCGCAGTAAATGACTTTTTCTTTATCGATTTATCGATGTGCACATGATGAAACACGCAAAATCAATCAGGCGCCCCGCTAATTAGGAAACAGAGAAGCTGGGATCGTACAGACGGCAGTTCGACGCATCGCCGGTGGAAGAAGCCACCAAAATAGACTTGATTATTTTAGCAATAAATCTTGGCCGGCCGTTGTTTGTGACTTGAAGGAGCGTACCATGGAGTACATGCAGTTGATTTTAGCTAGCCATAGCTGTGCCTGCATGCATGAGTAGATTAGATAGCCTTGTACGTACGTACATGAATAAATTAGATGGCAGAAGCAAGGATCGGTAGTCATCACAGCGCTATTGTTGTCTGCGCCTTGCAGTTCACGGCGAGCTCGTCGCCGGCGTGCAACTCCGGGTCTCATTCTTCTGGTTGCCCCTGGCTGACGCCGACATGCAGACCGGCCTCTCGTTACCTACATGCCCACGCGACGCCGGCGTGCAGTCTCGCGCACGCAGTCCTACTAGTGCACCTCCACGTCAACGCCGTCCAGTCCGGCAGTCGGGCGCCTGCGTCGAGTTGCCGTGCGTGGTTGTAGTGGTTCCGTCAAGTCCGTGTAGTATGATGCCGACGTTCTGTGGACGAAACATCAAAAACCAATAAGCGACAGGCGACGCACCATGGAAGAGCAGACACAGATTAATTCAACTTCAATACGGTCGGACGATTATTGATTGGTAGCAGCCATACTTTTCTTGGCAAGGCTAGCACACCTATTTGAATAAGAAAACCTAGAAAAGAGTCCACGTGTAGTTCAAGGCACGGTAGATATATTGGATCGGTGTATGTCTTCTTTTAAGATCGCAGGTGCGGGTTGGCAGATCCGTAATTGTGCTTTGACAAATCTACACCGTTTATACATATTAGTTTTAGCGTGGTAAATCTCCACCGTTTATTGTTTGTTGTTTTAATAATATAATAGATTTCAGAAAATGTTTAATACTTGTTAAATCCGTAGTAAATCAACCGTAACTCCGTTTTCAATGTTTTTGTAGTCTATGGATTCGTATGAACGTGTAGAATACAGTGGTATAATAAAAACATATATTTTAGTCGTGCACAAACTTGTTATTTACAGAAATATGTAAAACATTATTTTAGTTATAATTTTAATTCTATAAATTATTTTGAGATGATTCTTGTTGCCAATGTTACCATTTGAGACCCTTTGTACAGTAGTATAAAAAAAATAACTTATGGAACTTATATTTTTATTATTGGTTATTCAAATGCATTTGTTTAAATTATTAAAAATGATTTTTACTTTTTAAACTTGTAAAATCCATAGGAAAAGATCTAGACGTCCAAAAATTACAAATAATATACCGTTGAATTCGCTAACTTGTCTAGATTACAGATCTGTAATAAAATCTACCAAATCTTTATTTTCTACTATTTAAAATACAAGTCGGTAGTATTTGAATTATAATAAAATATCTATAAGTTCAAATTTTGCAAATAAAATATTTTTGGAAACCTTAGGTGTCGTGTCTCGATGCACGGACACAGGGAGTATAGGATACCCCCTTTTAGGTTCGGCACGGGGCGCGAAGGAGGCTGAGATTCGTCTTCTCGGGCGGAGTCTAGATCAAGCTCTCCTCTCCACGATCAAAGCATGCAACCAAAGGGACACAAGGAGCTACCCAGGTTCAGGCCGCCCGGAGGCTAAAAGCCCTACTCCTGCATGTCTGGATTGATGGGTTCTTCATAGTGTAGCTTACAATGGAACCTCCCGGATGGGGTACCCGGAAGGGTTTTGGCTGGAGGTAGAAGAAGGACAGATCCTGACCCGGAGGAGATCACCTTCCTTCTACCTTCGCAGCCCTAGTCTAGTCTTGCTCTGGTTGAACTAGTGCTTGGTTCTACCTTGTGTTCGTCTTCCTTTTCCCCCCCTCCTCCGTGCCTTGGTCCTCCTTTTATAGGCTAAGGGGTTGCCACAGGGTCACGTGAGGGGCATGAGGGACCTTCGGGGTGAAGGACCCTCCTCATCTAGTTTAGGAGGAGACGTGGCCTCTCCTCAGCCTAGCGTCTCCTTTGGGTTAGGTGGGAGCGTCCGCCTTGGGGTGGACAGGAGCTGACACCACCACGGGACGTGCTTCCCGCCGCGCTGCCTTCGCCTTGCTTCCCAAGTCTTCCGCGGTGAGGTGGAGAGCTTATCCACAGGGACGTGGGGAAGTACCCGAGAGGGAGCCTGGCCTCCTGCCGGGAACTCGGGCTCTCGGGTCCTTCCTGGCCTTCTTGCTTGGTTCGGGGACCCGGCAGGTCCCCAGGACCGGAGCCCTTTGTCGATGTAGGCCTTGCGTGTCCTGACGGTGAACCCGCCAGCTTGACTTGAGTCTTGGTCTTGTCCATCTTCATCTTGGGCCCACATGGGGTGGACCCACTTTGGCAGTACTAGGGGAACCCCATGTTCCACTGCTGCGACAGTAGCCCCCGGGCATGGTCCCGGCGGCTCTTGCTCCAGCTGCCGGGGCCATGGCCTAAAGATAGGTCAAAGTGGGTCCCCGGGCACCTGGTCTTCCTTGCTCTGCTTCATTGATGGCCTTGAAGGTCTTGGAGTTACTCCGCTGGGGGAATAACTGCGATGGCCCCCTCGATTCCCATAACGGAAGAACCGAGGAGACGCTTGACAGAGGCGCCGTGGCTATAAAAGCGAGGCGCACCCCTGGCTCTTTCGTTCATCTTCTTCCTCAGTCCAACTCCAGGCCTCCCCACAAGCTGCCAGCGCCAATGGCGAGAGCGAGGAGAGGAGTTGGGCGCCCTCGTTCTTCTTCAGCTGCTGCGGAGAGTGGCCCCTCCACTCGTGGTCGAGCTGTTCCGCGAGGTCGTGGGATTCGCGGTCGCGGCGGCCGTGGAGGCCGCGGCACCGCTGCTCCCCCTCCTAGGAGCATGGTTCATACCAGCTTCGCGCCGTTCGAGTTCATCGTGGATCTGAACCACAGGCCTCGCAGCCGGCTTCTCCTGCCGGATTCCTTCGCGATGGCGACGGAGGACATCGGACCCTCCGGCTTCTGGCTGCAAGTGGAAGGCTGCCCCAATGGCCCCTCCTGGGCCATGGCGGAGCGCACCACTGAAGGCGCCATGCTTCTGGGTCCGGGGTGGAAGTCGTTCTCCCGTGCCCGCCGCCTGTCCGGGGGCAATGCTTGGTGTTCCGGTACGACGGAGATGCACGCTCTCCGTGAAGATCTTCGGTGTCGATGGCGGACGTGGAGTGCTGCATGGAGAGCAGCAGCGGCAGTTCGAGCTCCTACGACGAGGATGAAGATGAGGAAAACTCATCTGACATCAAGGTCGAGGGGAGCTCGTCTTCCTGAAGGCGAGGAGCTTCGGACGGGCGCCATGGAGATCTCGTTGACCTCCTCCTTGGCGGCCTTGACGACGTATTTCTGGAAGTAGCGTCTTCCATTGTACGGCGGTGCTCCTTGCTCGACGGGAGCCAACCTTTTTGTTGTAAAAAAGATCGTCCCCTTGTAGTCCTTGTAAATGAAGAAGATCTTGTTTCCTCCTTGTCTTCGTGTCGCGTCCGTGTGAATGAGAACGAGTTTTTTGCAAAACGCGCTCCCATTACTGCAGCAGCCGTAGCGTCAAGGGGTAGGTGGAGCGTGGGAGGCCTATAAAAGACCTCCAGACTCCAACCCCTTGACACATCTTCTCGCCTTGCTCCGCTCCTCTTCTTCCTTGCCTCCCCGCCCCGCAGAACAATGTCCGGCGAAGCAGAGAGGGCCTTGTCCGATGTGTCGACGGCGGAGTCCGTCTTCGAGGAGCGGCGGAGGCACCCAGCGAAGCTGGAGCCCGAGCCACGAAAGGACGAGGTCGTTCCTCGCCCTCGGGTCTCCTTGGTTTTCCCCGCGGTGGGGAACATCGCCGGTTCTGCTGCCATGGAGCGTCGGTGGCGCTGGCGACCCGGAAGGACACCATCAAGATGGAGCTGTGGAAGGAGGCCGCAGGCAATCAGAGATTGATCCCCTCCTCTGCGACCTTGACGATGTCTTCAAGGTAAGGTGCCTTGGTTCTGGCAATACGACCCTTGGGAAGATCCTGCGCCTTGACTCGATTTCTTCCTTCGTACAGGATGAGGAAGACATCATGGATAAGTTCGTGGACCACGTGCACCTCCTCTGCAGCCAGCATGTGCCGGGGTTTGCCCGGAAGTTCCCCGGCCCGTGGGACCCCTGAAGATCCTGCGCGAATGCCCTCCTTCATCCCAGGCGTCCCCGGGAGTCCGGAGTTCACCCGGCAGGCAATAAAACAGAAGACAGATCTGCACAGCCAGGAGCCTGAGCTGGCCTTAGTAGCATAGGCTAGATATGTATCCAGGAAAAGCTTCGACTGAATGTAATCAGAATTGTAAATTCAGAATGTAAGTTCAGATGAATGCAATCCTAGGGCTCAACTCCCGGGGTCATTTCCCAAACCTCCCCTTGCACTAACGCGCCGTCAAGTTTTCTGAGGAGATCTCTTAGGTGACAAGTACTCTAACCGCCTGCACCGGTAGCAGCACCCCTAAGAGCACTATGCCTTCCGGGAGTCCACTCCACAGCCACGGGTACTAGGCCAGAAGGGAAATCTGACCGTTCGCCGGGGAGGACGCATTACCCCCGCAAAGGTTCTCATCAACTGTCAAGCATGCGCAGGTTGGTGGTATATTGACTCCGAGCGAGATATTATGCCTAGAATGCAAGATGCACATGCAAAGACTTAGCTGGTTTTTGCCGTGCCTTGATCTACTCTGTCCTTCCCGGGTACCAGCTCCTGAGCCGCTCTTCAGCATCCATTCCTGTCCCGGGAGAGGCGCTACACATAACACACTTTCAGTAGGAAAAGAATGGACCCTCCCTTACATGTCGTGAAAGTGTTTCATCCGGAGCAACCCGCAAGCAAAGTTGAATGTGCATTTCTGTGTTTAGGTTCTTTAAAACACAGCACTGCCCGTTCCACTTCTTACCGCGGCAGTACGGCACGATCAGGTGGCAGCGCCTACTGATAGGCTGCTCGCGCTCGACCTGTCAGCCACCGGCACCATGTCAGCCCCCTGCTTGGGGGTTGTTACGGATAACACACTTCACGACAACAAGAGAGGCTCACGGAATTGAAAAACTTATCTTTTATTCCTTGGCGACGATTCTTACACCCTTATACAGAACACTAGCCCCTTGGGCGTGCTTAGTTGACTCGAACTATCTGCGATTCATGTTCGTATTCAGGGGTAGAATTTCCGGAGATTCTCGATGTTCCAGGCGTTGCCCTCCGGCCTGCCTTTCTCGTCCTCCAGATAAACAGCTCCGGGTCTCAGGGTATGCGTCACCCGATAAGGTCCTTCCCACTTGGACGACAGCTTGTTCATGTTATCAAGCTTCTGCTTCTTGCGGAGAACCAGGTCTCCGGGTTCCAGTACCCGTGAACGGATATGGCGATCATGATAGCGGCGGAGCCCTTGCTGGTATCGAGCAGATCGTAAGAAGCTCGACACCGCACCTCTTCCAGGAAGTTGATGTCATCAATCCTCCTCTCAGCTTGTGCGTCTTCATCATAGGCAAGTACCCGGGGGATCCATGCCTGAGCTCTGTTGGCAAGACGGCTTCTGCTCCATAGACAAGGAAGAATGGTGTTTCTTGAGTGGCTCTGCTTGGTGTGGTTCTGAGGGACCACAAGACACTTGGTAGATGCTCAATCCAGTTCTTGCCCTTGTCTTCTAACTTGTCAAAGGCCTTGGTCTTCAAACCCTTTAGGACCTCCGCATTGGCTCGCTCCACTTGCCCATTGCACCTTGGGTAGGACACCGAGGCAAAACACACCTTGATTCCCAGCTCTTCACAGAAGTTGAGGAAGGATCGGCTTGTGAACTGAGAGCCATTGTCCGTTATGATTCTGTTGGGTACTCCGAAGCGGTACACGATCCCTTCAATGAACTTGATGGCTGCTTGAGCTGTCTGTCTTGGTACTGGCATCACTTCCACCCACTTTGTGAACTTGTCGATGGCCACGAAAAGGTATTCATGGCCCCCGACAGACTTCGGTATCTTCCCACGATGTCCAGCCCCCAGACCGCGAACGGCCAGGAGATTGGAATTGGCTGCAGAGCTTGCGCCGGCTGATGTATGTTCTTCGCATAGTACTGGCAGGCTTCACAGGTCTTGACTAGCTGCTCGCATCACTGAGGACTGTTGGCCAGTAGAACCCGTGACGAAAAACTTTACCCGCCAGTGATCTTGATGCCACATGACTTGAACATGTGCCCTCGTGGATGTCCCGTAGCAGTACTTGGCCTTGTTCTTGAGGGATGCAGCGGAGCTTGACTCCGTTGTCCCGTCGCCGGTAGAGCTCGCCGTCGATCATGACGTAGAGCTTGGCTTGACGAGCCACCCGCTCGGCGTCGTGATCGTCCTCCGGGAGGGCGTGCTCCATGATGTACTTGACGATGTCCCGGGCCCAGGGTGGGTGGGTTCCTTCCACCGGTAGCACCATCCGACGGAAAGAAAGCATAGCTTCCTCCGCTGGAGGGGCTGCCGGGTCTTGAGCTTCTGGGCTGGCTACCCGTGTTGTCGAGGTAGAAGGGTCGCCAGCCCCCGGCGCAGATCTTGTCGCGAGCCTCTCGGGTGGATCGAAGGTCGCCTGAGGACCTCGATGTAGATCCCGGGAGGCACTGGTTCTTGCTTGGACGCCACCTGCGATAGCTCATCCGCGGCCGTGTTTTCTCCCCGTGGGACGTACACAGCCCGGAAGTTGTCGAAGCGCCGCTGCAGCTTCCAGACCTCTTCAACGTATGGTGCCATCTGAGGGCACGCGTACTCCTTGTTCACTTGTTTGATGACTAACTGAGAGTCACCCTTGACGACGATCTTGTTGATGCCGAGGCCGACGGCAGCACGAAGTCCTGCGAGCAGGCCCTCGTACTCCGCCGTGTTGTTGGAGATGTTCCCTTGGTAGTGCATCTGGACGACGTACTTCAGCCGGTCCCCGGTTGGTGAGGTTAGGACAACCCGAGCACCTCCTTTCCCCTTGGTGTAGGAGCCATCGAAGTGCATGCTACAAGTGCGGAGGACAAGGGCACAAATCCTTTGAGTGCACCAACAAGAAGGTCATGATCATCAATGACATGGGAGAGTATGAATCTATGAGTGAAGATGAGTACAATGCCTTGAACAAAGTCGCCACAATGCAAAGTGTGCACGAAGAATCAAATGAGATATATTGTGATGGCGATAACAACCCCTCGTTGGTTGTGACAAGAACTTTGACCACCAATGTTCCCGTTGAAGAAGACCAAATATGCAATTTGTTTCAAACAAGAGCGGGCATCAGTGGAAAGTCCATCAAGGTCATCATCGATGGTGGAAGTTGTCACAACTTAGCGAGCAAGAAACATTGTGATTAGCTCAACTTAAAGTTCAAGAAGCACCCTCACCCGTACCATGTACAATGGTTGAGTGATTCCGGCACCGTCAAGATACAACACATGGTGCAAGTCTCCTTCAAGATTGGTGCTTATGAAGCTACGGTTGATTGTGATGTTGTGCCTATGTCCGTGTGTCATCTACTTCTTGGGCGTCCATGGCAATATGACAAGAGTGTTATGCATGATGGAAGGACTAATTACTATAGCTTCAAGAACAATGACAAGACCTTCGTCCTTCGCCCCATGACGCCAAGTCAAGTGATTGCCGATACTGCAAAGACACTTGCAAGGGCACAATATGAGTTCCACCATCCTAATGATCATAGGCGCCACCCAACCGCACAAGAAAGGGTTGAGAGTGAGAGCAAGCTTCTAGTGCGAAGAGCGGTGAGGGAGAGATCCACCATAAAGTGAGTGAGAGCCACAAGCCAAATGAGAGTGACACTTCAAAGAGAGTTCCCACAAAACTTACACTATTTGCCACCAAAAGAGAGATGAGGGAGTTAAGAGAAAACCGATCCACCCTTCACTATGTGCTCATATGCAAGGGTGAAGTTTCTATGACTAACAACTTTACAAACCTTCCTCCTCCTTTGATGTCTCTTTTGAAGGAATTTGAAGATGTCTTCCCTCAAGAAGTGCCTCCGGGACTACCTCCGCTTCGCGGCATCGAGCATAGCATAGACCTTGTTCCCAGCGCACCGCTACCGAACCGCGCACCGTACCGCACCAACCCCGAGGAGACAAAAGAGATTGAGCGGAAAATACAAGAACTTCTTGCCATGGGACATATCCGCGAGAGCTTGAGTCCGTGCGCCGTGCCCGTCATCTTGGTACCCAAGCACGACAACACTCTTCGCCTTTGCATGGATTGTCGTCCCATCAACGCCATCACCGTTAGGTATCGCCATCCTATCCCTCGACTTGATGATATGCTTGATGAGCTTTGTGGTTCCGCTATATTCTCCAAAATTGATCTTAAAAGTGGATACCACCAAATAAGGATGTGTGAAGGTGATGAATGGAAGACCGTATTTAAAACAAAGCTTGGTCTTTATAAATCGCTTGTCATGCCATTTGGCCTTTCCAATGCACCTTCTACTTTTATGCGTCTCATGAATCATGTTTTGCGTCCTTTAATTGGCAAATTTGTTGTGGTATACTTTGACGACATCCTTATTTATAGCAAATCTTTGGAAGAGCACACTTCTCATGTTGCTCAAGTTTTGTTGGTTCTTCGCAATGAAAAGCTTTATGCCAATCTTTCTAAGTGCACATTTGCCACCAACAAACTTGTTTTCTTGGGTTTTGTTGTTTCTTCGTATGGTGTTGAAGTTGATGATGCCAAGATCAATGCAATTCGGACTTGGCCTTTTCCGATGTCTCTTGAAGAGTTGAGACGTTTTCTTGGTTTTGCCGGATTTTACCGTCGATTCATAAAGGATTTTTCCACAATTGCTTGCCCCCTCCATGAACTTAGAAAGAAAAATGTACCTTTAATTTGGGGCAACGCACATGATTTTGCTTTCAATGAGCTCAAACGGTTGTTAACCGAAGCACCACCCCTTGCCCTTCCAGATTTTTCAAACACATTTGGGATTGAATGCGATGCAAGTGGATTGGGCATTGGAGGAGTGCTTATGCAAAATGGTAGACCCATTGCATACCATAGTGAGAAATTAGATGGAGCTCGCTTGAATTACCCCATTTATGACAAAGAATTGTTTGCTTTGGTTCGTGTTTTGGATGTGTGGCAACACTATCTTCGTGCTAAGGAGTTTGTCATAATTCTGATCATGAATCTTTGAAATATTTGAAAAGTCAAACAAATTTGAACAAAAGACATGCTAAGTGGGTTGAGTTCATTGAGTCTTTTACCTTTGTAATCAAATACAAGAAAGGTAAAGACAATGTGGTCGCGGATGCTCTATCCCGCAAGGCCAACCTACTTACACGTCTTGACATTAGTGTCTTGGGTTTGGATGAGATAAAGGAGTTGTATGCCACCGATGCTTTCTTTGGAGACATTTTCGCTCAATGTTCGGAGCACAAAGGAATTGGTGATTTCTATTTGCACCAAGGTTTCTTGTTTAAGGCTAACAAACTGTGTATTCCCGAGTCTTCGCTTCGTTTGCTCCTTTTGAAGGAATCACATGGCAAAAAGATATTTGAAGAAGGAGACCTTGTGTGGCTACACTTGCGAAAAGAGCGCTTCCCGGATGCAAGAAAGTCCAAGCTTCACCCTCGAGGAGACGGACCTTTCAAGATTCTCAAGCGCATCAACAACAATGGCTACAAGATTGACATCTCCAATTCCAACCATTTGGTCCATGACACCTTCAACGTCACCGACCTATCGCCATACCTTGGGACATCGAGTGATGAGGAAGAACAAGAGTCGAGGACGACTCTTTCCCAAGGGGGGGGAGATGATGTAGCCCGACCTACGGCTCCTACAACAAGTGGTCCCATGACAAGATAAAGAGTCAAAGCCCTTCATGAAAAGGTGACCTCGCTCCTCTCTATGTGTGATTTCGACACTCCTTTGAATGGTTTGGTACTTCATGCCTGTACATTGTGCATACTCAGGAACCACCTTGATGACGACCTACAATGGAGTGGAGAAGATAAGCAAGAGAAGGCCCAAGATGATGGAGAAGATGACCAAGAGAAGACCCAAGAAGATGGTCAAGGAGAAGAAGAAGAAGAAGAGAAGGAAGAAGGGCCATGGCGGTACTACCTCTCGACCGAGCCGGCGGTACTACCGCCCCCAGTGCCGCCAGAAACCCCCCTCTGCGCCAATGTGCGGCACTGAGGCCGGCAGTGCCGCCGGTACTACCGCCCGCCCAAGCGGTACTACCGCCCTGACGAGTGGTAATACCGCCCGCGCCGAGTCAACGCCCCTCGGCCCGCCCCAGTGGTACTACCACCCTGACGAGCGGTACTACCGCTGCTGCGGGAACCGTCCAGGCCTTTGAGCCTTGTAATCTCCACCTACCCCACCTACCTTTCCCTTTTGCCTCTAGAATATAAATAGGAGTTCTCCATCTCAGATCTAGGTCAGACTATGTTTTGAGATTAGAGTAGAGCTGTGCTCCTTCCCCTCAAGATGGTCTCTTTCCTCCATTGGAGATGAATCAAGGCCTCCCCTCGTGGAGATGAACCAAGACCTCCCCTTGTGGAGAAGATCCTTCTAGTGGATACCAAGGCTTCCTCTTGTAGTTTGCTACTTGCTAATCTTTCCTCTTAAAGTGGCTAGATTGGGTTGGTTTTGATTGACCAATTGGACAAACAATCCTAAGAGTAAGGTGTGCTTGGGAGAGGGGAATTGGGGGCTACCCTTGGGGCTTGTTACCAATTGAATCTTGCTGAGTTAATTCTTGCTAGTTATCTTTGATTTGGTGCTTTTCCCCTCTTTATGTTCTTGTGTTCATCCTTGTTCTTCGTGTTCATCGATCCCTCCGCCCAAATCCGTGAAAATCGGGACCAACCTACATCAGAACGCCTAGTGCGAAGATGTTCGACATGCCTCAAAGCCAAGTCTACTCTAAACTCTCATGGCTTATACACACCATTGCCTATTCCACATCACCCATGGTCCGACATAGCTATGGATTTCGTCTTAGGACTCCCACGCACTAAAACAAACAAGGATTCCATATTTGTTGTCATTGATCGATTCTCTAAGATGGCACACTTTATACCATGCAACAAGACTGACGATGCTTCACATATTGCTACTTTGTTTTTTAGGGAAATCGTTCGTCTTCATGGAGTGCCCAAGACCATTGTGTCGGATCGTGACTTGAAGTTCGTGAGTTACTTTTGGAAGACTTGATGGCCAAGATGGGAATCAAGCAACTATTCTCTACTGCATACCACCTGTCGTGGTGGGAACACGCAGATGCCTAGGGGTAGGCTTAATCTGGGGCCGAACGGGTGCTTGTGGATTCGGGGAGGGATTGCGCGGTGGAACCGCACACGAAGAACACACGAAGAACAACGAAGAACAAGCAAGAGCTAGCAAAACCAAGAACACAAAGCACACACGATGTACCCTGCTTCGGGGCCCTCGTGAGGAGGTAAAACCCCTACTGCAGCACTAGCGTACTTGGTGTATTCTCCTCTTTGCATATGGTGGGCTACAAGTGCTCCTTGAGCTGTTCAGTTCATCCATGGAGGAAGAGCTAAGGAGGAAGAAGAAGGGTGGTGGGAAGAAAAGCCCGGGGGCTGTGCGTGTATGCGCGTCCCTCTTCTTTCCTCTACCCCTGGTGCCCTTTATCTAGGTGCCCAGGGACATGTGAGGGACAAGGGGACAAAGACAAAGAACACTGTAGATGTGCATTGTAGCTGAGTTGACTCCGACGGGATGGGCTCCTTTGTCTTCTAGCTTCTGTCTCCGGCATCTCCGGGAGATGCCGTCCTTGCCTTTGTCTTCTAGCTGTTGTCCTCTGAATCTCCACGTCCTCTTCTTATCCTCTCCCGAAGATATTTATGATGATTCGGATAAGGATGTCCCGGCATCTGCGGAGAGTGATCCCGTTAAGGATGTCCTGGTATCTGCGGAGAGTGATCCGGTTAGGGATGTCCTGCCGCCTGCGGAGAGTGATCCGGATAAGGATGTCCCGGCGTCTGTGGAGAGTGATCCGGATAAGGATGTCCCGGCGTCTGTGGAGAGTGATCCGGTTAAGGATGTCCCGGCGTCGGCGGAGAGTGATCCCGTTAAGGATGTTCGGGCGTCGGCGGAGAGTGATCCCGTTAAGGATATCCCGGCGTCTGTGGAGAGTGATCCGGTTAAGGATGTCCCGGCGTCGGCGGAGAGTGATCCCGTTAAGGATGTTCGGGCGTCGGCGGAGAGTGATCCCGTTAAGGATGTTCGGGCGTCGGCGGAGAGTGATCCCGTTAAGGATGTTCCGGCTCGGTGGAGAGTGATCCGTTAAGGATGTTCGGGGAGCTTCGGTCAAAGCAACAACTTTGGGGTACCCGGGGTCACATCCCCGACAGTAGTCCCCGAGGCTGTGGGGGACTCGCAGAGTCGCGCACAGACTTACAAAAACAAATAACTGTACCAGAAACCTCCTGCACCGTACAGCCTTGCCTTTCAGGCCAAATGCGACATCCGGTTGACCGAGCTCACCCGAATCAACAACGAGATGGACAATTTGTACTGGAAATATGTTGCCTGAATGGTCACCATTATATGCCGGTTCTTAGCCCTCCTGGCTTTTACCGAACTCGGATGCCACGAGCGTCGGCTAGCCCTCCTGGCTTTTACCGAATTGAGATGCCGCCAGCGTAGGTTAGCCCTCCTGGCTTTTACCGAATTGAGATGCCGCCAGCGTCGGTTAGCCCTCCTGGCTTTTACCGAATTGAGATGCCGCCAGCGTCGGTTAGCCCTCCTGGCTTTCACCGAACTCGGATGCCGCCAGCGTCGGTCAGCCCTCCTGGCTTTTACCGAACTTGGATGCCGCCAGCGTCGGTTAGCCCTCCTGGCTTTTACCGGACTTGGATGCCGCCAGCGTCGGTTAGCCCTCCTGGCTTTTACCGGACTTGGATGCCGCCAGCGTCGGTTAGCCCTCCTGGCTTTTACCGGACTTGGATGCCACCAGCGTCGGTTAGCCCTCTGGCTTTTACCGGACTTGGATGCCGCCAGCGTCGGTTAGCCCTCCTGGCTTTTACCGAACTTGGATGCGCCAGCGTCGGTTAGCCCTCCTGGCTTTTACCGAACTTGGATGCCGCCAGCGTCGGTTAGCCCTCCTGGCTTTTACCGAACTTGGATGCCGCCAGCGTAAGCTGGACCGACATAAACCTGCAAGTATGTATCTCATATGTCTCGGTATCTCGGCCCCTCTGGGCATATCACATATGTCTCGGTACCTCGGCCCCTCTGGGCATATCACATAACTTGGTACCTCGGCCTCTTTGGGCATATCACATATGTCTCGGTACCTCGGGCCCTCTGGGCATATCTCATAACTTGGTACCTCGGCCTCTTTGGGCGTATCACACATGTCTCGGTACCTCGGCCCCTCTGGGCATATCGCATATTTCGGTATCTCGGCCTCTTTGGGCATATCACACATGTCTCGGTACCTCGGCCCCTCTGGGCATATCGCATATTTCGGTTCTTAGCCACTTCGGGCGTATCACACATGTCTCGGTACCTCGGCCCCTCTGGGCATATCGCATATTTCGGTTCTTAGCCACTTCGGGCGTATACCGACATAGATGTCTCCAGCCACTGCTGCTTTGACATAACCATGTCTCGAATGCCGTTTTAGCCACCTTGGGCGTATACCGACATAGATGTCTCCAGCCACTGCTGGAATGACATATAACCTGCAAAAACATAACTCAAAGGTTGCCTCTGGCTAACAAACATAAACAAAGATCTGGTATGCAAATGATGCCATGATACGCCGGCAAACAGAATAAACAGCGAAGTGAGATATGGAATGATGTCATGATATTATGACAAACCGAAATAAACGGCGATCTGGGATGGGGAATGATACCGTGATACTGTGGTAAACCGAGATACTCGGTGATCTAGAGAATTCCGATAATGCTAGGATACCTTGCATAATTCGAGATAACCAATAGAACCATGATACCTTGGATTTCCATTATGACCCGGATTTCCAACATGATCCGGATTTTCAATACAATCCGGATTTCCAACATGATCCGGATTTTCAATGTGATTCGGATTACTAACATGACCCAGATTCCCAATGTGATTCGGATTACCAATATGATCCAGATTTCCAATGTGATTCGGATTACCAATATGATCCAAATTTCCAATGAGATTCGGATTGCCAATGCGATTCGGATTACCAATGTGATTCGGATTACTGACATGACCCAGATTTCCAAATTGATTCGGATTACCATGCACCTCGGATTTCTGGAATACTTTGGTGCGAACGTTCTCAACATAACCGATGTCACCTTTCAACGTTAGTCCAACATACATATCATGAAAAATATTTGATGGAAACAAACATTAACCGAGGCAAACTAGCTATAGCACTTGATAGAAAACGAATCTAACAGTAGATACTATGCACAAAAAACTAGACTCGGTTTCAACCGAGTCCCCGAGTTACTTTTCTTATCTAGAAGAAGGTGGTGTAAAACAGACTGGCTACCCAGTCCCGGGTCAAGACATCTTGTCCGGGGTAAAACACTTAGACAAAAGCGAGGGGCAGTCCCCGAGTAACTTTTAAGCTTATCCGGACAGCATGCAACAGTATGATACTGTAAATACTCTCAGTAGCTATTCTGGTGCCGGGTAGATGTCATTGTTGAGTTTGATGAAGTGCCTGAAGTCGAGCTCCAATCCTGAAAATCGCCGAGATCTCACCTGGATTCCGCCCGGGAGCTACTATTCTGTACGCCGAGACATTCCGCGTGATGCCGACCTGCAGAGACGCTCGTGCGAATCGCCGACACAAGGATCACGGATCACTGCCAAGCCGTGTTCGCGAGCCTTGGACGCTGGCCCGACCGACATAGGAATCCCGGCCACCTGCCGAGATATACTGCAAGCATCGTACGCCGGCCTGCCAACATGCGGAGCTTGGCTCGCCTGGATGCCGACTCGGCCCAGCCGGAACGGGGGCTGGCTTGGCCCAGCCGGAGCGAGTTGGCTGACTCGGCCCAGCGAGGATCGACACACGTTCTTCGGCCCTTCCGAGACGTCGCAATGCCGGCTTGCACACCTCGGTTCACCAGTACGCCGGCCTGCCGGCATAAATATTCCGGCCTGCCGACACCAGCATCCCGGAGTATTATCCGACGTAAACAACACCCGATTCAGATAACTCTGCAGCTCCTCCTACTTTCTCTCTCTCATCTCTACTTTTGCTGGATGTGTCCTTGCTGCACATGGCGAGGAAGGCAGCTGCTGACACACGCAAGCTCAAAAATCATACGTGCATGCATGACCCGAGTGCATTAAAGCATACGCGATGCTAGCTGCCCCATGCTTCTGCTGAATAAGAACCCGGATGAATGAACGGCCGGACGCTACGCGGGACGTGCCTAGCGTGCTGCTGATTCTCTGCCCAGGGACAAACTGCCGACGGTGAAGCAGCGGAACAGCTGGCCAGCACGGCGGTTAGCAGGTCGGCGACGGACCAGCCAGCGCGTACACGGGTGCGGAGAGGCCGGAGCCAGGCAGTGAGGCGCAGCTGGCCGCGGAAGGAGACGAGGAACTCGGGCGCACGGGTGCGCGGAAGAAATGCTGGACATGAACGCAGAAGTGCGGAGAAGGCCGATCCACGACCGGCCGGTGCAGATCTGGACAGCGGAGACGCGGCAGGAACACGGTCAGCGAGCCAGCGAGGCGCGGCGCTGCCGGCGCGCAAACGAAGCAGGAACAGATCTGAGATCCGCTGATGACGCCGTTGACGAAGGCCGCGCCGACCTCTACTCGCTGCTGCAAGCTAAATCGCGGAGGACCATGGCGACGTCGAGTCCCCGCGATGATGATGAAGATCCCATCCGAAATTTGCCCAGCAAGCGCCACTACAGCCCCACGGTGGGCGCCAACTGTCGTGGTGGGAACACGCAGATGCCTAGGGGTAGGCTTAATCTGGGGCCGAACGGGTGCATGTGGATTCGGGGAGGGATTGCGCGGTGGAACCGCACACGAAGAACACACGAAGAACAGCGAAGAACAAGCAAGAGCTAGCAAAACCAAGAACACAAAGCACACACGATGTACCCTGCTTCGGGGCCCTCGTGAGGAGGTAAAACCCCTACTGCAGCACTAGCCTACTTGGTGTATTCTCCTCTTTGCATATGGTGGGCTACAAGTGCTCCTTGAGCTGTTCAGTTCATCCATGGAGGAAGAGCTAAGGAGGAAGAAGAAGGGTGGTGGGAAGAAAAGCCCCGGGGGCTGTGCGTGTATGCGCGTCCCTCTTCTTTCCTCTCCCCCTGGTGCCCTTTATCTAGGTGCCCAGGGACATGTGAGGGACAAGGGGAGAAAGACAAAGAACACTGTAGATGTGCACTGTAGCTGAGTTGACTCCGACGGGATGGGCTCCTTTGTCTTCTAGCTTCTGTCTCCGGCATCTCCGGGAGATGCCGTCCTTGCCTTTGTCTTCTAGCTGTTGTCCTCTGAATCTCCACGTCCTCTTCTTATCCTCTCCCGAAGATATTTATGATGATTCGGATAAGGATGTCCCGGCATCTGCGGAGAGTGATCCCGTTAAGGATGTCCTGGTATCTGCGGAGAGTGATCCGGTTAGGGATGTCCCGCCGCCTGCGGAGAGTGATCCGGATAAGGATGTCCCGGCGTCTGTGGAGAGTGATCCGGATAAGGATGTCCCGGCGTCTGTGGAGAGTGATCCGGTTAAGGATGTCCCGGCGTCGGCGGAGAGTGATCCCGTTAAGGATGTTCGGGCGTCGGCGGAGAGTGATCCCGTTAAGGATATCCCGGCGTCTGTGGAGAGTGATCCGGTTAAGGATGTCCCGGCGTCGGCGGAGAGTGATCCCGTTAAGGATGTTCGGGCGTCGGCGGAGAGTGATCCCGTTAAGGATGTTCGGGCGTCGGCGGAGAGTGATCCCGTTAAGGATGTTCCGGCTCGGTGGAGAGTGATCCCATTAAGGATGTTCGGGAGCTTCGGTCAAAGCAACAACTTTGGGGTACCCGGGGTCACATCCCCGACACCACCCTCAAACCGATGGTCAAACGAAAGTGGTGAACTGAAGCCTATCCACACTCCTTCGTGTGTTGATCAAGCCCAACTTGAAGAATTAGGAAGAGTGCATCCCACACGCCGAGTTCGCCTACAATCGAGCACTACACCGCGCAACAAAGAGAACACCCTTCGAGGTCGTCTATGGCTCCAACCCCTACACCGCGCTAGACATGCTACCACTTCCACTCCAAGAGCAAGTCAACATGGACTTCGACAAGCGCGCCGCTTACATGAAGAAACTACATGAAGACACAAGGGCCACGCTAGAGAAGCACAATGAAGACTGTGGGGACCCTGGACTAGCTGTCCGAAATACCCGATTATGCTTAACACAACGATCCCTTGATCAGTCCGTCGTTGCACATAATCCGAATTGGATACCAAAGTTTACATCCATTACAATACCGAATTAAAAGTCTTACATAAATGGTCATTCAGACCAAGTCTTACATAGGTGCCTTCATGGGCCAAACCAAAATATCAGCGGAAGCTACGGCGTAGTAGACATCATATTCTAACGATGACAACCCGACAGGCAGCTGACTTGTGGAGATCCTTAGTTCGCGTAGAAGTCGCCATACTCCTGCTCGGCGTAGTGCTCCTCCTCGTAGTCTGGCTAGGACAATAGCCAGGGACGAAACCAATATGGTACATTTGAATGTACTCGCAAACTACCCCAACATGAGTATGCACTAGTTTTATTTTAGTTGACAACTTTTATTTATTAAAACATCTCTATATCTTTATTAAAAAAGGTAAGAAGAGTTTTATAACTATCTTTAAAGAAGTCACCAGTTTGATCTGTTTCTCCAAAACTCCTCCTTTTTCTGACCATAGCATGTCATGGTCCACTTTCATCCAACCACCTCATACCGATCCGTTGGTATAGGTATAGGAAACAATCTCCACTTCCTTTTTCTTTTTAAAACTCAATTCTTTTAAAAACTTGCACATGGTCAAAGTAGGGCCTCCCAACTGTCCATATCCGAGGACTCGGCTATTCGAATAGTTTTACACTCTGCAGAGGTAGCACGCTTTTCCCACATCCATCCGGCAACTCATCGTGTCCGCCACGTCTCGCCATACAGGGTGTATGCAAAGTAAGCCGCCGACCATAGCCTGTCCTTTGCTCATGCTAGTATAGGATCCTTCCCATATGACACTTCCAACACACTTAACCCAGCCCTTCGGAATCTAAGTGTGAGGACTCATAGGTTTTGTCCGGCGGTTTATGGTGGAACCTTCAATCCTCCTCCTTATCTTTTCATAGAGTTTGAGCGAGGACCCGGGTCAGGGGATGACCAACACACTATCCCCTCATGCATGACGGAGTCATCTCCGTCGATGAGGTATCCAATACTAATATGAGCAAACTATATGGCTAAGCCCTTTCCCATATGTGGTGGAGGTGGTCGCACAGGGTATCGGATGGTTGACGTAAGTACAAGGACACACTGTGCATTTTTCATAAACATCACCATTTTTCCACTTCCCCATTCCAACACCGACATCTCGGCATTTCATAATCTCATAAGTAATTGCAAAGGAGTTTTGAATAAAACATATTTGTTTTTCCCATCCTATAATTTGATATAACTATCTTATATTTCTACATAAGTGGCAAAATAATTTCCATATACTTTTGAAATGGGTTTTATAAATCTAGCCTTGAGAGTAAAACATGTTATGAAAGTAGATGCATATGTTTGTAGTGCAAGCTCAGAGAATAGCTTGCCTTGCTCGGCAAAGTTCTCGGTTTCTTGTGCTTGCTGATCAAGGTATTCCCCCTCCTCGTAGACTTCGGCAACGTTCTCGTCTAAACGTCAAACAAGCAATGCAAACAATTACTAAACTACTCAAGCAAGCATCACAACATATCAATCATAAACATCACAAATAGCTACTGCACACATCAAACCATACAATTGGTTTCAAAATAATTGAATTAAACATCATTTATTTATGTTCAAAATTATGGCAGAAACTTGTTGAACATGTTTAATTCCACAACTTGAGTTCTGTTGGTAAAAAAAATACAAACTAAATTTCTATAGAAAGCTACTGATGTGTAGAATACAACACAATTTGATTAGGATCAATTGGAGTTATCAAACTCCCTACACAATTGTTTGAATCCAGCAACTTAATAATCAAGTTTTAGCTACCAATTAAGTTCTGTTGATCCTAAAATTAAATCCTTTTAGGGTTAACTAAACATGACTAAATGTGACCTAACAAAATTGGTCTTAATTCATTTGGGTTAACCATTAAACATATTTAAATGTTTGAGTGCAGAAGGGTGTTTAAACTTCAACTTAATACTAATCAATTAATAATGCGCAAATAATTCTACCAAAATTAAGGAAGCTAATACATGGTAGTACTAAGCTAGCAAAATTTGTTTGGGAGTATTTGGACTAACAGAGTATCAGAAACAAACAAGTTTATAATTTAAACCTTCTGTAGTATTTTTAATAATACTTTTTATTTATTTAATTAAATGAAATTAATCCAATTGGGTTGGTTAAACATTTTCATAAGCTTTCCAGAACAATTGAGTTTGATTTATTTGGATCCCTAAATCTCGAGATATTGAATTTACAATTTGGGTCCAGTACTGAAATCCATAGAAACTAGAAATTCGAAAATAATCAAACTAGTGGATAATGTTGAGAACCCTGACATGAGGGGCCTACACGTCAGTGTCTCACGGAGAAAAGTCTCTCGCGCGGAAATTGTTTAAAATGCTGACAGTGGGTCCCACATGGCAGTGTAAAAAAACACGAAACGTTACGTGGCCGTAGATCTCAGATCCAACGGCGCACGGAGGCTGCCATCGGCGACGACCTAAAATAGGCGGCGCCGCGGCTCCGGCTCCGGCGAGCAGCACGATTAGCTCACCTAGGGGGCTCGGGAGGTCCAGGTGGTGATGCGAATCGACGGCGGAGGCTCGGGGAAGACCTTGGCGCGAGTTGCACTTGCTGGGGAGGGCTGGTTCGTCGGCGGCGAGGTGCTCTGTTTCCACGGCAACTTCCCGAAACTCCGGCGAGCGTCTGCCGGCGATTCTGTGCACGATCCAGAGGGAAAAAGATGTGGGTGAGTGCGGTGTCCAAAGGGGAAGAGAGTACGGGCCAGAGGGAAGAGAATGGGAGGCCCGCACGGCGTGGCCGTGGTCGTCGTCTACCTCGGGTGCGGCAGCGCCTGGCCGTGCTGCCACGGCAGAGCTTTGCTGCAGCGGCGTGCCCGCTCTCCAAGCGGTGCACAGAGGGAGTGGAGCGAGTGGGAGAGGTCGGGGTGGAGTGAGGGGAGAGCACGGTGCGGGGTGGTGTATTTATCGGCCGAGCTCGGTCCATGGTGGCTCGGGTGCAGGAGAGCTCCAGAGAGGGGGAGAGCTCGCCGTAGGGGCGGCTGTGGTGTTCGAGGTGTCGAGGCCTAGCTTTGGCGGCGTGGCGACGAGCTGGGCATGCCTAATTTTGGGACGGCCGTGGGAGCATTTGGACGGCGAGGCACGGCCGTCTCGGGCGGGTGTGGCAGCTGCGTGGTGCGAAGCGGCGATGGGGGTCCTCTCCGGGGTTGGCTGCGGCGCGAGGAGAGAGCAGAGGGCAAGGGAGAGGGGGGGGGGGGGCCTGGGCGCGGCGCGGCTGCGCTGCGGCCACGGCGACAAGCTACAGCGAGCTAGAGGTAGGAGATGACGGCGTTTTCGCAGAACGCCCCCTGGACTTTCTTTTCCATTTACAACTAGGTCCTCCTCTGCTTCTTTTATTTCTTTTTAATTCCAGTAGCTTTTCTAGGATTTAATTGGGGCACTTAAACAATTTAGAAAAATTCTCAAATATTTGTGAGGCTTCCACATAGCATGTAGTAGCTCCACAAAATTTGGCATTTCAAAATAAAATGTTTTGAATCATTTTTGTTCATAGGGTTTTAATTATGGAATTTTGTTTTATTTCAATTGTTTTTACTTTTGAATTTTAAAATAGTTGTAAAATATTATTTGAGAGGGATAAGTAGTAAGGATGAAATGGGAGGGTTTGCACTACCACTCCACTGAATTTTTGTTAGAAACAAATTGAGATCCTCACTTGGAGAATTTGTGTGGCACTTGCCACATTTATTTTTCTTGTTTTGCTTCTATTTTATTTCTCTTCTTTTCTTCATGTTCAAAATGGAGCAAGCAACTAACACAAACAAGAAGAAATAAACAACACAAGCACAATATGAGATCAACACATATAATTAAGCAAAAGTTTTTGTTGGCTCTCATTTTTGGAACAATAATTCTGAGTAATATTTTTGTGATGTTACAAAGACCATGCTACAAAGATGAACAAGCACAAGCGTGCCATGATCTTTGAAGAAGGAGACCTTGTTTGGCTACATCTACGCAAAGACCGCTTCCCCGATGAGAGAAAGTCCAAGCTAGCACCAAGAGGAGATGGCCCTTTCAAGGTTCTCAAGCGCATCAACGACAATGTATACAAGATCGACATCCCCGAGTCCAAGTACGGCGTACATGACACATTCAACGTAGCCGACATCTCGCCTTACCATGGGATTCCAAGTGATGATGAGAGCGAAGAGTCGAGGATGACTCTTTCCCAAGGGGGGGGGGGAGATGATGTAGCCCAACTTAGTACACCTACAACGTCAACACCTAATGGTCCCATGACAAGATCAAGAGTCAAAGCGCTTCATGAAAAGGTGACCTCGCTCCTCTCTATGTGTGATTTCGACACCCCTTTGGATGGTATGCTACTTCATTCCACCACCTTGTGTATCCTCAGGCATGACCCTCACGAAGATTACCTAGTACGTGTCGAGGTTGGACAAGAAGATGGATAAGAGAAAGAAGAAGAAGGGAAGAAACTGCCTGGAGCAGTACTACCGCCGGATGCCCAGCGGTACTACCGCCCCGACGCCGAAGCCACCTCCCCCGCATCGCCGGCACTACCGCCGCCCCTACCGCTTAAAACGACTTCGGGTGCGCATTAGCGGTACTACCGGCGCCGATGGCGGTACTACTGCCGAGGTGGAGGCGAAACAACTCCAGGCCCGCACCAGCGGTACTACCGCTGCATGGCAAGCGGTACTATCGCTGCTACGGGCACTTCTTAGGCCGGTGGGCCTTGTATCCTGTGAGGACCCCGGATTAGGTATCCGAGATACTCGTTATGTTTCCTGCAACAATCCCATGATCAGTCTGTTGTTGCACATAACTCGAATTGGTATCACAGAACACCCATAAATACCGAATAAATATACTTACTTGATTGAAGTCATAACTTCAACAGGTACTTGCAGCGGAAATCGCCAAACAGCGTGGAGCCCAAGTCATTTGCCTTAACCCTACAGGCAGCTGACTGGGAAGCGCCCTAGTTCGCATTGACGTTATTGAAGTCTTCTTCTTCGAACTGTTCTTCTTCAAAATCTGGCTAAGACAATAGCCAGGGACGAAACCAATATGAGTACATTTGAATGTACTCGCAAACTACCACCGGAATGAGCATGCACTACTCTTTTATTGTTTAAATAAAACTTCGTTTGCTTTGAAAACTCTATATCCTTGTTGAAAAGAGAAGGATATACTTTTGTTTATTAAAACTTTGTTTTGAAATCTCTATATCTTTCTTGAAAAAGAAAAGAAGGCTTTTAGAACTTTTCCCCATAAACCTGTCTTTGTAATAAGTCTCTTTTAAAACATTTTCCCGGAAAATCACCATTTTGTTTATTTCCCCAAAACTCCTCCTTTTTCGACCATAACCCTTCATGGTCATTCAATCCCAACAACCTCATACCGGCCCTTTGGTATAGTTGCATAAAACATTTTCCACTTTTAAATCACAAAACTCTGCACTTCTCGACCATAGCCCGTCATGGTCCTCCTCTTTTCCAGCAACCTCATACCAGCCCGTCGGTAGAGTTGCTGATACAACACAACTCCATTTTATTTTCACATCTCAAAACTTTGCAAAACTTGCACATGGTCTTAGGACAGCCTCCCAATTGTCCATATCCGAGGACTCGACTATTCGAATAGTTTTAACCCTCTGCAGAGGTAGCACGCTTTTAGCCCACATCCATCCGGCAACTCATCGTGTCTGCCACGTCTCGCCATACCAGGTGTATGCGAAGTAAGCTGCCGGCCATAGCCTCTTATTTGCTCATGCTAGTACAGGATCCTTCCCATGTGACACTTTCCATCGACACCCAGTCCAGTTTCCCGTCAGAAACCCTAAGTGTGAGGACTCATAGTTTTGTCCGGCGGTTTATGGTGGTACCTTCTATCCTCCCCACCCATTTGTGTGAGGGCCCGGGTCAGGGGGTAGGTCCTCGGACCATCCCCTCATGCATAACGGAGTCATCTCCGTTGATGAGGTATCCCATACTAATAAGAGCAAACTACATGACTAAGCCTTTTCCCATATATGGTAAATGTGGTCGCACAGGGTAGGATTGGTCGTCATAGTACTAGGACACTGTGCATTTTTTATAAACATCACCATTTTTCCACTTCTCCATTCCAACACCGACATCTCGGCATTTCATAAACTCACAAGTAATTGCAAAGGAGTTTTGAATATACCATATTTGTTTTTCCCATCCTATAATTTGATATACTATCTTATATTTCTACATAGGTGGCAAAATAATTTCCATATACTTTTGAAATGGGTTTTATAAATCTTGCTTTGAGAGTAAAACATTTGATCAAAGTAGATGCATATGTATTTAGGTGCAAGCTCAGGGAGTAGCTTGCCTTGCTTGGCAAAGTGGTCTTGCTGTTGTTCTTCAATTTCAGCAAACTCTCCTTCCTCAATATATCCGACAACGTTCTTGTCTAATTAATAAACAAACAATGCAAACAATCACTAATCTATACAAGCAATCAACTCAACAAAACAATCATGAACATCACACATAGCTACTGCACACATCAAACCATACAATTTGGTTTCAAAATAATTGAATTAAACATCATTTATTTATGTTCAAAATTATGGCAGAAACTTGTGGAACATGTTTAATTCAATAACTTGAGTTCTGTTGGTCACAAAAATACAAACGAAAATTCTATGGAAAGCTACTGATGTGTAGAAGACAACACAATTTGATTTGGTTCAATTGGAGTTACTAAACTCCCTACACATTTGTTTGAATCCAGAAGCTTAATAACCAAGTTTTGGCTACCATTTAAATTCTATTTCTTCCAAAATTAAATCCTTTTAGGGGTGACTAAACATGGCTAAATTTGATCTAACAAAATTGGTCCTAATTCATTTGGGTTAACCATTAAACATATTTAAATGTTTGAGTGCAGAAGGGCGTTTAAACTTCAACTTTGTACTACACAAATCCTGCTGCACCATTAATTCTACCAAAATTAGGGAAGGTAACACAAGGCAGTACTAAGCTACCAAAATTGGTTTGGAATTATTTGGACAAACAGAGTATCAGAAACAAACAAGTTTAGAATTTAAACCTTCTGTGGTATTTTTAATAATACTTTTTATTTATTTATTTACATGGAATGAATCCAATTGGGTTGGTTAAACATTTTAATAAGCTTTCCAGAACAATTGAGTTTGATTTATTTGGATTCCTAAATCTTGAGATATTGAATTTTGAAGTTAGGTCCAGTATTGTTTTTCCAGAGAAATTAAATTAGAAAAACTAGCTGTTCTGGATAATGTTGAGGATCCTGACGGGTGGGGTCCACTCGTCAGTGACTCAACCGAAACGCTGCGCGCTCTGGATAATGTTGAAAACACTGACAGGTGGGGCCAGCTTGCCAGCGGCTATCTACAGCGAAGCGGTACGTTGCCGTTGGATCTAGATCCAACGGCTCTCAGAGCCCGCGAACGACGACGACCAAAAATGGGCGGCGCCGCCGCGCCGGCGGCACGGTGATGGTCGGAATCTCACCTAGGGGGCTCGGGTAAGGCTGCTGGATGAACTTGCGCTTGCTGGGGAGGGCTGGTTCATCGGCGGCGAGTTCCCGGACTTCCACGGCCTCGGCAGCGGACTCCGGCGAGCTCCTGGCGACGCGTCTGTGCACGAAAACGAGGAAAAATGAGCTCGGGTGAGTGCGGTGAGGGTGGAGAACAAGGTTCAGGGCGGAGAGGGGACAATGGTGGTGTGTGGCGTTGTGGCCATGCTCGACCTTGACGGCGGCAACGGTTGCGGCCGTGCACGCCCTTCTGGAGGTGCACAGATCAAATTGGAGCGAGGGAGAGTGAGTGGGGGTGGTGTGGAGTTCCAGAGGGGTGCGGGGGTGGTTTTATAGGGTCGGGGCGGTCCACGATGGTCGCGGTTCACGGCGACGGCCATGGCGCGCCCGAGGTGATCATTTCCTCGATTCCGCGGTGAGGGTGCAGGGGATCGTGGCGGCGTGATGTTTACCGGGGTCCGGACATGTTCTAGAAGCATCTAGACGAGCTGTGCGTGTCGGCGTGCAGAGAGGTGCGCCAATTTGGGACGGCGCCGTCGGAGTGACTACGGCGATGCAGAGGGGGACAGGGGCCACCACGGCGAGCGGCGTGCTCCAATTTTCCTCCTCTGGGCGCAGAGACGGCAGAGGCTCGGCGAGCGCTGCAGGGGGGGTCCGGGCGGCGAAGAAAACGGCGAGCAACGCCATGGCGACACGGCGATGGTCGTCGGGGTTGAAGTCGATGACACTTTTGCAGAAAGCCCCCTGCTTCTTCTTTTCTTTTATTTTCCAGTTTCTTTTTAATATCCAGAAGCTTTTCTGGGATTTAATTGGGGCACTTAAACATTTTAGAAAAATTTGCAAATAATTGTGGGGCCTCCCCATAACATGTAGAAGCTCCACAAAAATTGGCTTTGCAAAATAAAATGTTTTGCATCATTTTCTTTCATAGGGTTTTGAATTTGGTAATTTGGTTTATTTCAAATTGATTTTACTTTACAATTTTAAAATTAGTTTTAAAAATAGCATTGAAGAGGGAAAATAGTAAGAATCAAAATGGGAGTGTTTACATTACAACTCCACTGACTTTGGTTTGAAAATAATTGAGTTTGTCACTTGAAGAATTTCATGTGACAACTTGTCACTTTTATTTTTCCTTCTTTATAACTTTATTTTGTGTTCTACCTTTTTTTCAAGTGTTCACTAGAGCAAGCAACACACACAACAGGAACAAACAACTTAAGTAACAAGAAGCAATCAACACACAATAAACAACAAAAGTTTTTGTTGGCTCTCATTTTTGGAATATAATATTGATAATATTTTTGGGATGTTACATATCCCTCACCTACCCCACCTACCGTTCCCCCTTGACTTTGGACTATAAGTAGAAACTCTCCATCTAGATCTAGGGTTAGACTAAGATTAGACTTGAGTTGAGCTTTTGGTGAAGGCCATGCCTCTAGGGTTGCCTGATCTTCACGGATTGACGAACGAGTGGACGAACTCACGCAAGAACACGAGGAGGAACACGAAGAACGCAAGAACACGAGAACACAAACACGATACAAGAACCGTTTCCCTCACCGGTCGGTCCAATAGAATCCCAAAGGAGGGATCTTGAATGGTTGTTTCTCCAACGGTCAACCAAACCGATCCAATAGAGTCACCCTAAGATGAAAGATTGGCAAGTAGTCAAACTACAAGTAGAGGTTTTGAATCCACAAGAGGGATCTTCTCCACAAGGGGAGGAACCATCTCCACAAGGGGAGGCAACACCACAAGGGGTGGGTAAGGAGCCTATGCTCAACTCTATCTCATCATAGACTCTCCCCTAGATCTGAAGGAGGAGGGTCCTATATATAGTGTTGACCAAAGGGTAGGTGTGTAGGTGGGGATTACAAGGGAATATTCCCTGTTACTGCGCACAGGCAGGGCGGTAGTACCGCTGGCATGAGCGGTAGTACCTCTGCGGAGGGCATCGCTGAAGTTGAGGTTCGGCCGCAGTGGTGGTACCGCTCCTCCTGGCGGTAGTACCGCTGAGGCATCCGTGACGTGCTGGGAGCGACTCCGCAGTGGTAGTACCGCTGCGCTACCGCACAGGTACCGCAAGCGACGCCCGAAGGGAGTTCTGGACGGTAGTGCTAGCGGTGGTACCGCTCGTTGTCCCTAGTGGTAGTACCGCTATGTCTGGCGGTAGTACCGCTCCTGAAGCTGTTGGTTCCTCTTCCTTCTTCTCTTCCAAGCCACCGTCTTGTCTGGCTTCATTCCACTTGCGCCTAGGTCATCCTCTCGTGTACCCGTAGTCGTCGTGGCGAACCTAGTATCATCAAGGGACAGAGGATGAGGTAGTATACCATCCAAAAGGGTGGGGATTGAGTTCTCTAAGAAGAATGAGTTCACCTTTGAGGTCCATGGTGACTGGTGAAGTGTTGGAGTGCTAGACATGATGATGGTCCTAGGTTGCACTACATCATCTCCCTCCCCCCTTCAAAAAGAGTCATCCTCGACTCTTGCTCATCATCATGGCAAGGAGGTAGATGTGTAGACCTTGTCGTGTGGTTCACCATGTAGTCGATGGAAATGCTGTGGCACTTCTTCAATGTCCCTTCGCCTTTCAAATAACCTACAAAACTCACAAGGAAGAACCAACTCTTGAAGGTCATCACATGGGCGCTTATGTAGAAGGAAGTCACCTTAGCAAGATGTCGATGTGCTCTTCTTGCAAGATCTTCCGTCATAGGAATGCGTGGTTCAAGCAACTCATGGAGGCTCATCCAAAGGTACGACCTACACATCAAAGACCAATCAAACCATGTGTGTGCAAGATAGAGTCGCATATCAACAATGACATGTCCATTAATGTCCATTAAACCATTAGCACAACACAAATATGTGAAAGTTAAAGCATATGCAAGGTCAATGTGCAAGCAACTTCTTGAAACATCCTCAAAATGTGGGAACACAAAAATTCCATGAAAATTTGAGAATGTTATGTTAGCTATCTCATTTTGGACCATATGATCAATATTGCACACAAGGCATTGGCAAGATAAATTTGGCAACATCCTTGATGCAACAAGCGGAGAATTTGGCAAAAACACACGATGAAGAATTTCCAAAATATCATCATGGGTGCAAACAAAGAACATGAAAGAGTAAGTTTTCTTCATATTTGTGGCAACACCAAATTGGTAGAAAGCAAAACACTCATGACAAGACATGCATAAAATGTCATTATGGTTGCAAACAAGCCATTGGAAAGAACAATTGTTCATCATTTTTGTTGCAACACATAAATCATCCATGTGAAAGATCAAGTAAACATGCTTGTCATAGAGGAGACCAAAAGAATCAACATTATTGCAAACAAACCAAAAGCAAGAGAAATTGTTCAACTTGTTTGATGCAAAACATGGGAAAGATATTAGAGCCGGATTCGATCCACAACTCAAGTGTATGCTCTCAAGAGCTCGTATTGTCAACTCATTCTCAAGTGAGGTTGACATTATCATGCGGTTACCGGCACACACAAGACACCATATGAAGAAGTGATGTGCACGGTATATGAACACATCATCCATCATGAAGTGTCTCTTCATTTGCACATCACCAACCACACAAAAATCAATTGGAAAATATGACATATGTGGATGGTCACTATGCAAAGTGAAGGATGGAACAAGGTCCATAAGAGAAAACGAAACATCTCCAAAATGTGAGAAAGCTATGGGGGCAATCTCATTATCAAGAATTTCAACATTATCGCAAGCAACACATATGAAAGAGAAATTGTTCAACATGTTGCATGCCACAATGGGAGAAAAATGGAAACATTCATAACAAGGCATGTCTATGGTAGAAACATCACAAATGGGTAACTCCACATGATCAACATTGGTTTCAAACAAAGTATCTGATGTAGGTTGGTCCCGATTTTCACGGATTTGGGCGGAGGATCGATGAACACGAAGAACAAGGGATGAACACAAGAGCACAAAGAGGGGAAAAACACCAAATCAGGATAACTAGCAAGTAGCAACTCAGCAAGATTCAACTGGTAACAAGCCCCAAGGTTAGCCCCCAATTCTCCTCTCCCAAGCACACCTTACTCTTAGGATTGTTTGTTCAATTGGTCAATCCAAACCAACCCAATCTAGCCATTTGAAGAGGAAAGATTAGCAAGTAGCAAACTACAAGAGGAAGCCTTGGTATCCACTAGAGGGATCTTCTCCACAAGGGGAGGCATTGGTTCATCTCCACAAGAGGAGGCCTTGATTCATCTCCATTGGAGGAAAGGACCACTTTGAGAAGAAGGAGCACAACTCTACTCTAATCCCAAATCATAGTCTAACCCTAGATCTGGAGGGGAAGGGGTCTATTTATAGTCTAAGCCATGAGGTGGGTGAAAAGGTGAGGGGTACAAGGCTGAAAGTCGTCGGGGTGCCGGCCTTGGGGCAGGCCGAGGCCGGCTGGGAGGCCGGCTAGAGGCCGGCCGGGTCTGGAGGATGCCTGGTCCTGGGGCCGGCCCAGGCTGGCTGGGAGGCCGGCTGGCTCGGGCGGGTGCCCGGCCCTGGGACCGGCCCAGGCCGGCTGGGAGGCCGGCGCTCGCTGGATGGTGCCCGGCCTGTGGCCCGGCCTACCGGCCCAGGCCGGCTGGGAGGCCGGCGCTCGCTGGATGGTGCCCGGCCTGTGGCCCGGCCTAGGCCGGGTCTGGAGGCAGCCCGACCCTGGGGCCGGCCCAGGCCAGCAGGGAGGCCGGCTGGCCAGTCTTCTCCGCTTCTTCTCCCTCGTCTTGCGTCGTCTCTTGGCCATCTTCCATGCTTGCTTGGTGATCTTCACGGTAGTCGTTCCTGAGTATGCACAAGGTATCCAAATGAAGTAGCAAACCATTCAAGGGTGTACTGAGATCACACAAAGCTAGGAGTGAATTCACCTTATCATGGAGAGCCTTGACTCTAGCTCTTGTCATTGGACCACTTGTTGTAGGAGCCGTAGGTTGGGCTACATCATCTCCCCCCCCCCTTGGAAAAGAGTCGTCCTCGACTCTTGGTCATCCTCATAGCTTGATGTTCCAAGGTATGGCGATAGGTCGGCGACGTTGAAGGTGTCATGGACCAAGTGTTTGGAGTGGGAGATGTCGATCTTGTAGGCATTGTCGTTGATGCGCTTGAGAATCTTGAAAGGTCCGTCTCCTCGAGGGTGAAGCTTAGACTTTCTTGCATCCGAGAAGCGCTCTTTTCGCAAGTGTAGCCACACAAGGTCTCCTTCTTCAAAGATCATGGCGCGCTTGTGCTTGTTCATCTTCGTAGCATGGTCTTCGTTGTGCTTCTCTAGCGTGGTTCTTGTGTCTTCATGTAGCTTTTTCATGTAAGCGGCGCGCTTGTCGAAGTCCATGTTGACTTGTTGATGGAGTGGAAGTGGTAGCATGTCGAGCGCGGTGTAGGGTTTGAACCATAGACGATCTCGAAGGGAGTTCTCTTTGTTGCTCGGTGTAGTGCTCGATTGTAGGCAAACTCAGCATGAGGTATGCACTCTTCCCAATTCTTGAGGTTTGGCTTGATCAAAACACGAAGGAGCGTAGATAGGCTTCGATTCACCACTTCGGTTTGACCATCCGTTTGAGGGTGGTAGGCGGTGGAAAAGAGTTGCTTGATTCCGAACTTGGCCATCAAAGTCTTCCAAAATAGCTCACAAACTTGACGTCTCGATCCGAAACAATGGTCTTTGGCACTCCATGAAGACGAACGATTTCCCTGAAAAACAACGTGGCAATATGTGAAGCATCGTCGTCTTATTGCATGGTATGAAGTGTGCCATCTTAGAAAAACGATCAATGACGACAAATATGGAATCCTTGTTTGTTTTAGTACGTGGGAGACCTAAGACGAAATCCATAGCAATATCGGACCACGGTCTATGTGGAATGGGTAAAGGGTGTACAAGCCATGAGAGTTTAGAGTAGACTTAGCTTTGAGACATGTAGAACATCGTCGAACTAGGCGTTCCACATCACGCTTCATTCTTGGCCAATAGTAGTTGGTGGCGAGCATGGCGTAGGTCTTGTCGCGTCCAAAGTGACCCATGAGTGATCCTCCATGCGATTCCTTCAAAAGGACCAAACGAAGCGAAGACTCGGGTATGCATAGTTTGTTAGCCTTAAACAAGAAACCTTGGTGCAAATAGAAATCACCAATTCCTTTGTGCTCCGAACATTGAGCGAAAATGTCTCCAAAGAAAGCATCGGTAGCATACAACTCCTTTATCTCATCCAAACCCAAGACACTAATGTCAAGACGTGTAAGTAGGTTGGCCTTGCGGGATAGAGCATCCGCGACCACATTGTCTTTACCTTTCTTGTATTTGATTACAAAGGTAAAAGACTCAATGAACTCAACCCACTTAGCATGTCTTTTGTTCAAATTTGTTTGACTTTTCAAATATTTCAAGGATTCATGGTCGGAATGAATGACAAATTCCTTAGGACGAAGTGTTGCCACACATCCAAAACACGAACCAAAGCAAATAACTCTTTGTCATAAATGGGGTAATTCAAGCGAGCTCCATCTAATTTCTCACTATGGTATGCAATGGGTCTACCATTTTGCATAAGCACTCCTCCAATGCCCAATCCACTTGCATCGCATTCAATCTCAAATGTCTTAGAGAAATCCGGAAGGGCAAGGAGTGGTGCTTCGGTTAATAACCGTTTGAGCTCATTGAAAGCAAAATCATGTGCATTGCCCCAAATGAAAGGTACATTTTTCTTTGTAAGTTCATGGAGGGGCAAGCAATTGTGGAAAAATCCTTGATGAATCGGCGGTAAAATCCGGCAAAACCAAGAAAACGTCTCAACTCTCAAGTGACATCGGAAAAGGCCAAGTCCGAATTGCTTGTATCTTTGCTTCATCAACTTCGACTCCATCCGAAGAAACAACAAAACCCAAGAAAACAAGTTTGTTGGTGGCAAAGTGCACTTAGAAAGATTTGCATAAAGCTTTTCATTGCGAAGAACCAACAAAACTTGAGCAACATGAGAAGTGTGCTCTTCCAAAGATTTGCTATAGATAAGGATGTCGTCAAAGTATACCACAACAAATTTCCAATGAAAGGACGCAAAACATGATTCATGAGACGCATAAAAGTAGAAGGTGCATTGGAAAGACCAAATGGCATGACAAGCCATTCATAAAGACCAAGCTTTGTTTTAAATGCGGTCTTCCATTCATCACCTTCACACATCTTATTTGGTGTATCCACTTTTAAGATCAATTTTGGAGAATATAGCGGAACCACAAAGCTCATCAAGCATATCATCAAGTCGAGGGATAGGATGGCGATACCTAACGGTGATGGCGTTGATGGGGCGACAATCCATGCAAAGGCGAAGAGTGTTGTCGTGCTTGGGTACCAAGATGACGGGCACGGCGCACGGACTCAAGCTCTCGCGGATATGTCCCATGGCAAGAAGTTCTTGTATTTGCCGCTCAATCTCCTTTGTCTCCTCGGGGTTGGTGCGGTAAGGAGCGCGGTTTGGTAGCGGTGCGCCGGGAACAAGGTCGATGCGATGCTCGATTCCGCGTAGAGGAGGTAGTCCCGGTGGCACTTCTTGAGGGAAAACATCTTCAAAGTCCTTCAAAAGAGACAACAAAGAAGGAGGAAGGTTTGTGAAAGTGTTAGTCATAGAAACTTCACCCTTGCATATGAGCACATAGTGGAGGGTGGATGGGTTCTCTCTCAACTCCCTCATCTCTCTTTGGTGGCAAATAGTGTAAGTTTTGTGGGCTCTCTTTGAAGTGTCACACTCATTTGGCTTGTGGCTCTCACTCACTTTATGGTGGGTCTCTCGCTCACCACTCATCTCACTTGACGAACGATCTTGTTGTGCCCTTGCAATAGTCTTGGCGTTGTCGGCGATGACTTGACTTGGTGTCATGGGACGAAGGACGAAGGTCTTGTCGTTGTTCTTGAAGCTATAGTAATTTGTCCTTCCATCATGCATAGCACCCTTGTCAAATTGCCAAGGACGCCCAAGAAGTAAGTGACAAACGGTCATAGGCACAACATCACAATCAACCGTATCTTCATAGGCTCCAATCTTGAAGGACACTTGCACCATGTGTTGAATCTTGACGGCTCCGGTATCACTCAACCATTGCACATGGTATGGGTGGGTGCTTCTTGAACTTCAAGTTGAGCTTATCACAAAGTTCCTTGCTCGCTAAGTTGTGGCAACTTCCACCATCGATGATGACCTTGATGGACTTTCCATTGATTCCCGCTCTTGTTTGAAACAAGTTGCATCTTTGGTCTTCTTCACTTGAACATTGGTGGTTAAAGCTCTTGCCACAACCAAGGAGGGTTGTTGTCGCCATCACAATATATCTCATTTGATTCTTCTTGCACTTTGCATTGTGGCGACTTTGTTCAAGGCATTGTACTCATCTTCACTCATAGATTCATACTCTCCCATGTCATTGATGATCATGACCTTCTTGTTGGTGCACTCAAAGGATTTGTGCCCTTGTCCTCCGCACTTGTAGCATTGCAAAGTCTTGTTCCGGACGGATCCTTGAGGTGCATTGCTAGAGAAGGTGCCTTCTTGAAGGTTGAGGTGCTTGAGTGGTGGATGTAGAAGCTCTTGTCGTGCCTTTCGCGCTAGCTTGAGGAGGAGCTTGAGTTGGTGTGTTCGTTGATGAGGAGGGCTTGTTGGCGAAAAATGCCTTTGTCTTGATGTATTTGAGCTCTTCAAGCACGTGGCGCTCGGCCTTTGAAGCTTGATGTACTAGCTCAACCAAAGAGGCATATGGTTGGAACTCCACGATCTTCTTGATTGGATAGTTGAGGCCATTCATGAAGCGAGCCATGGATTGCTCTTCGTACTCGTTGACATTGGCTCTCATCATCGAGATTTCCATCTCCTTATAGTACTCATCAACCGACTTCAACCCTTGCTTCAACTCTTGCAACTTCTTGTACAAGTCTCGGTGTAGTGGCTTGGCACGAAGCGCTTGTACATTGTTTCTTTCATTTCAACCCAAGTGTCGATTGGTTGTTGGTGGTTAGCGATGCGTGCATCTTGTAGTTGTTCCCACCACAAGAGAGCATACTCTTCAAACTCCATCGAGGCTAAGGCAACCTTCTTGTTGTCGGAGAAGCGTTGTACGGGAAGATCTTGTCAACCTTGAGTACCCATGAGAAGTAAGCTTCCGGATCACTTGTGCCGAAGAACTTGGGTATATCAAAGCGAACGTTGGTCAAGTCATCATAGTCGTCGCGATGGCACCACGTGGGAATGCACGTCCACGTCTCCTTCGATTGAGTCCATCACCATTGTGTTGGCTTGACTCGTTATCACTTGACTCGGAACGATGGTGTTGTTGACGATCATGTGGAAGTTCTTGACGAGGACGAGGATCATGGCGAGGAATGGGTTGTTCGTTATTGTTCGCATTGTCATGATTTTGATGGCGTGGCCTTGGAGGATGACGGGGATGACGTCCTTGTTCATCAAAGTCATTCGCACCCGGTACGCCATTGTCATTAGCCAATGGGTCATGACGATCGCGTTGTTGCGGTGGTGGTGATGGTATGCGTTCACGACGTTCATCATTTTGGTGAGGTTGTTCTTGATGCGCATTGGCATTGTTCGCGTGAGGAGCATGTGGTTGATCCACGTTAGGACGAGGTCGTTCATGGACGTCGCGCCTTGGATTATGTTGACGTTCTTGTTGCGGATCTTATTGGCGAGGTTCATGACGTCCATGACGTGCTTGTGTCGACCTTGAGGTGCTTCTTGTACGACTTGATCGTGATGAAGAAGAAGCTCGTTGTCGCACAAGGTTGTTGAGGGCTTCGGTCATCCGCTCCATATTTGCTTCTTGCGCATGCATGCGGTCGTTGAAGTTGGCCTCTTGAGCTTGAAGACGGCGCTCGTAGCGTCCTAGGCCATCACGAAGAAGGTGTCGAAGACCAACAAACTCGGTATGTGTGACATAGCCATGATCACCTCGAAGTCCACTGGATTTCATCGTCCGAGCTTGAGCTTCCGTTTGTACTTCCCCTAAACATTTTCTCAAGAACAAGTGAGATATGTGGCAAGGAAAAACCAAGACAAACTATATCCCAAGTATAATGTGGCTTGAGAGGAGAGAATCCGGTTCTAAACCCCACACACACACTTATGAGGATAGAAGGTATGAAGTGGCAACGGAAATCAAGCAAACTCGGCGAAAAGCATATTGTAAAGGTAGAGAAAATCCACAATGATCAAATTACCAAAGAAACTCCAACCACAAAGTATCAAGAAACACACACAAAAGCGAATGATGAGTTGGGCGACCAAAGGGCGAGCACTCGAAGATAGACAACCTAACGAAGACTACGTGCTCAAATGTCACACCAACACGAGAGGGACGCTAGCTCAATTGCCTTTTGGTGGGCAACGGATTTGCACAAGTGTTAAACACTCACACTCACTTTGGCGGTTTCAGCTTTGTCGCAACCTATAAGAGATGATACTTGGCACTACTCATGCTTTTCTTTTCCCTTTTTTTTTTGATTTTTGACGATGATTCCTTCTACTTTTGCTAGTGCCAAGATCTTAACGATACACACTCGCCAATACTTAAGACAATCACTCGACAAGTGCAATGCCTCGCAATATCAAAGAGCTAGTCCGATAGGTCAAGGTACGCGAAAGGAAGAAGGGTTCACAACGGATTACAAAGTCGGGGAAATGTCGAGTCCTTGGTGGCGTCTTTCTTGTCGTTGATGAAGTTGCGCGGAAGCTTGTCGATGTTGTAGACGTTGCACACACCGGAAAAGGACTCAAACAACAAAGGAGAATTGCCAAAACGAACCGAGGAAAAAGGAGGAAAAACAGTTTTTCTGGGAGGCCGGCCTGTGGCCCGGCTTAGGCCGGCTGGGGGGCCGGTCGTCTCTGGATGCTGGCCGGCCTGTGGCCCGGTCTGGGCAGGCTGTGGGGCCGGCTCTGCTGGAGCTTGAAAATCCGCGAATATTTGGGCGGAAAAGCGACGCGAAAAACCTCGATTTCGTGGGAAATTGGCAAAATTAAGGATAGGGAACGCAAACAAGGGTGGAGGGGGTCCTAAAGCAACAGATCCATGGATCAAAACTATCAAAAACTCATCAAATCGACCAAATCGCTTGAATCGCAAAATGGCTATTTTTTGTGGAAATTTTCGAATCTATTATTTTATTAAAACAACAAACAATAGACGGTGAAGATTTATCAATCTGAGGTAAAAAATCCCAACGGCTGAGATTAATATACTAGACACCGAAGCACATGCACGTGCGACATAGAAAAACATGATTATGCACCGTGTACGTTACGAACTCCAACAAACAGAAACTCTACCTTTTTTTTTGAGAACACAGTACAACACAGACGCTCACAAATACGCACGTACACTCACCCCTATGAACGCACACACGCACACCCTACCCCTATGAGCACCTCTGAAGGACCGAGCCGGCAAATCTTGAGGTTGACGAAGTCACCACAGGCGCCTCGCTGTTGACGGGCACGCCACCTACCACTGAAAGAATAGCGCCGGATAAACCTGGAATAAATCCAGGTAAATGCAAACGCCCATGCCAAGTCTAGGACTTGAACCTGGGTGGGCTGGTTCCACCACAGGGAACCCAACCATCAGAGCCAAGCTCCGTTTGCAACAGAAACTCTACCTAAAAACACACGTATCTCTTAGCCCTAGGCCATGAACCGTGATTCGTGATTGGTGCTGCTTCGCTCGGCAGACAGCAGCGATGAAGATGAGCTAGAAGCGACAACATCGATCTGGCTCCAACGAAGCTAACTTGGAGAAACGACGGCGATCTCACGACAATGAAGTTGACGAATACAAGGCACACGGAATCTACCTCAATGTCTTCGACCAGTCAGTTTGATCCATATGCGCCGACGCTAGCTCCGATATCCGGCGGATTGATGTCACAACGGCAAAATATCCAGTACACGACGGAGATGCAGGACGCCAAACAGAGATTCAAAGGCCACGTGCAGTTCTTCTCTATGTGCATATTGATCTATGACGAACTGTTTTTTCGGAAATGCAACTGAAAGAACAGATTAATTCGCGTACTAGCTACGATCTACATGCAGTTAATCAGATCCTAGATTGATGGGTTTCCGTTGGCAACACGTATGTCTGAGCTGATCAGATTCGATGGATTTCCGCGCATTTGATGCATACGTCAATCAGATCCAAGGTACGATTCAATTTAGACTGAAAAGTACAAACATAAACCTCTCCAAGGTACGAACCAATATAGATCGACTGGCTTGAGCCTAAAAAAGATATAGATTCTCCCTGGTGCCCCCAGGATAAAATAAGATCAAAGATGTAGGTTTTGCCGGTGTGGCAAGTTCCCTCATTCTCGCAGATTCGCCTGCATTCTGTGGACGCGAAAGACAGTAAATATTCCGGCACCAGGCGGCAAGCGCCAGGTACTACTCGATTCTTCTCTCAATATTGCATCCCAACGGGGTTTTTTTTTTGCGATTAATTGCTAGCTGGGAAGCGCACTCCCTCCAATCATCAACCCAACATACATGAAGCCAGAGCGCATCTACCACGTTCATGCAATTCATCTGATTTGTCTTTTATTTATTTACATGTTATCATCCGATCCCAAATCACTGTCTAATGGGGACGTCGCTGCCAGTGAGGCTGTCAAGCGAAAAAACTACTGCAGACCGGCGGCCCAGCTATTTAGCTCCTCGATGCTATTAGAGTTTGTTGCCTTTTGATTCTGCACCTACTCCGCGGAAAATTATTAGATATCCTTAGAGTTCCTGCTATATTCTTCTGCCTGTTGAATGCAAACAAATAATACCTAACAATTAGTTAGGAACTACTTTATCAAGCTAGATTAGTTGCTAGATCATATCTAGACTCTGCAAGTATATTTGTATGTACTAATCTTTAGTTTCTTCTTCCACGAATTTAATTTCTTGAACAGAAAATAGACCTGCTGATACAACTGATGTTTTCATAGCAGTTATGCATGGTATGTTCCCCTTTTGCCATATTTTTACATACTTATCTTCTTCTCTGAGATCTGTTCCAGTGCATAAATTAAATTTTGTTCTCCTGGTCTTGCGTCATTCTTCAAAAGGTTCAGTTCAGTTATGCGTTCTTGGGTTGTGCAAATTAATTAACAAAAAACGAATAGTCTTTTAACATGAGTAAAGTGTGTACAATTAATTTTCTGTTATGAAAATAATCATTTACCATTTGGATGAATGAGATGGCAATCTATTACATTGGCTAAATAACAACCATTGTGTTCTTTTATTTGTGTCGTTGGTGTTAGAAGACGAACTGTTAATAATTGGATGTGCTAATTAGTTCAGTTTGCTATTATAAGTTTATATTCAAGGTAGATATATGGAGTTGTTTATTTGTTTTGTTGACAGTTCTGCGGCGCAGATGCTATTCCTAAAGGTTAGTTGGCCATTTATAAAAAGGTTAGCGCTTGCATTCGAAAGCTTCTTTATAGTTTAGAGCAGTGGCACTGCCATTTTACAGGACGTCTCTCAGTTCTAGAATAAGTAGATGTGCAACCTTCAGCTTAAAAAATTGCAGATTTTTTCTTGCAATTATTGCTTCCAAAGAGTAATATTTTATGTGCCTAACTTATACATAGAACCGTTGGCATCATCGCAAGATTTTGCATGACATGCATTGGAATTACTATTTTTACCCTGAAACTCTCTCTTATCCTGCATCGATTTGTTCACATTATTTGTTACATGCTCACTATATATGTGTAGGATCTCATACACTAAACCTTTTGTTCGATCTCCTGTCTATGATGAGAAAGGGTTTTCAAATTTTACTCAACATCTAAGAAACAATCTGAACACCATTGAAATAGATTAGTTCAGTCAACGTGCCAAATAGCTCATTTATTTTGTGTTGCTTACTATAGCTATTTAGTGCCAGGAGAACCTATGGCCAAGAAATATATTTTAACATGTCTTCACAAACCCAACTATTTAAAAATAATAGCCATTTGGGTTCTCTTTCATATGTTTCTTTCTACAATCTTATTGGATGCCTAATAGCTTTCTCACGGGAACACACTACAAAATATACGGAACCTTTTTCATATCCGGACAGTTGTCCCTAATCCGTCTGACATGTCTGCCTTATATCTAAAGGTGTATGATATATTTGTGGATTATTCATAAACTTTGTTACTCAACTGTTATAATTTAGTTTATTTTCCATGAATATGTTGTTTAGCAGATCACTTAAATAATATATCGTTTTATAGTTGTAATTGGCTGCCAATTGTACATAAGACTTTTTATGACCAATAGTTACATGTTATTCTCGATCCAAACTCTTTTTTTCGAAAATGAATGATCATAACGATATGAAGGGATTTAGAGGTTTGGACCTTTGTCATAGATGGATATGCGACAAGATTTAGAGGAAGATTAGCAAGCATGCAAGCATTTTTTGGCATGATATTTCTCAGAACAACTCAAAAATGATAATATGGGTACAAATAACATTGGCGCTCGGTAATTTTTACCAGAAAATTTCTAACAAAATGTGTATAAGAAGACATATACATACCAAAGGATAGATGAGAAGAGAAAAGATACTAAGAAATCACATGTATGATTAGATACATGCCACGGCAGTGTTCGGTTTCATATACCAAATCTACTACCACGGACCACATAAATTAAATAAATCAAATCCACTGAAGTATATAAATAGTAACTACGATCCATTTCTATTTGTAATTCATGACTTATTTTACTATAAGTTTTACCATAGCTTAATAAGTTCTATCTTCATAGAAACGTCTCAAAGCTAATATAGTGTATCCTGAACAAACAAATAAATAAAGGTAAAAAAGCTAGCCGCGCAATTGTGCGGGCCACACCGCTAGTTTCTTAAAAACAAAGAAAAAATTGGTGGATTTTGGTGGAAACACAAATCAAATCCGTGGCAACCTAGAGCTCTGATACCATATGATGTAGGTTGGCCCGATTTTCACGGATTTGGGCGGAGGGATCGATGAACACGAAGAATAAGGGATAAACACAAGAACACAAAGAGGGGAAAAACACCAAATCAGGATAACTAGCAAGTAGCAACTCAGCAAGATTCAACTGGTAACAGGCCCCAAGGGTAGCTCCCAATTCTCCTCTCCCAAGCACACCTTACTATTAGGATTGTTTGTCCAATTGGTCAATCCAAACCAACCCAATCTAGCCACTTGAAGAGGAAAGATTAGCAAGTAGCAAACTACAAGAGGAAGCCTGGGTATCCACTAGAGGGATCTTCTCCACAAGGGGAGGCCTTGGTTCATCTCCACAAGGGGAGGCCTTGATTCATCTCCATTGGAGGAAATGACCACTTTGAGGAGAAGGAGCACAGCTCTACTCTAATCCCAAATCATAGTCTAACCCTAGATCCGGAGGGGAAGGGGTCTATTTATAGTCTAAGCCACGAGGTGGGTGAAAAGGTGAGGGTTACAAGGCCACACGGGCCCGTCAAGCGCGCAGGCTGAAAGTCGTCGGGGAGGCCGGCTGGAGGCCGGCCGGGTCTGGAGGATGCCCGGTCCTGGGGCCGGCCCAGGCCGGCTGGCTCGGGCGGGTGCCCGGCCCTAGGACCGGCCCAGGCCGGCTGGGAGGCCGGCGCTCGCTGGATGGTGCCCGGCCTATGGCCCGGCCTAGGCCAGCCTGGAGGCCGGCCGGGTTTGGAGGCAGCCCGGCCCTGGGGCCGACCCAGGACGGCTGGCCAGTCTTATCCGCTTCTTCTCCCTCGTCTTGCGTCGTCTCTTGGCCATCTTCCATACTTGCTTGGTGAGCTTCACGGTAGTCGTTCCTGAGTATGCACAAGGTATCCGAATGAAGTAGCAAATCATTCAAGGGTGTATTGAAATCACACAAAGATAGGAGTGAATTCACCTTATCATGGAGAGCCTTGACTCTAGCTCTTGTCATTGGACCACTTGTTGTAGGAGCCGTAGGTTGGGCTACATCAGTATCACAAGGGAATAAGAATGTATCATATGATGGGGCAAGAGAATCATCCATAGCATTCAAGCAATCATAGTTCATCATGTCCACTAGCGGGATCATGGTCACATCAACACCCATACCTTTGTAGTCCTGCTCATGAGAAGTAGGTGTTGAAGTAGTAGGGGCCTCTATGTGGCCGACTTGTCCATCTTGACGTAGACATGTGGTGGCATCATCATCATCCATGTACAACTTCTCCATTTGAATCATCATTGTGTCGAGAAGTGGTGTCTCGTCATTCACGGAACGTAGCACACAATGAGAGAACACACTAGAGGTAGAGGGTAAGTTGTTAGAATTCGAAATGGTCTCACAAGACCTATCAACTACCTCTCTCAACTCATGTGGTGTATCACTCATTCCCTCAAAGTGGTAGCACTCAAACTCACATATGGTGGAGGCACTCAACTCACTCTCACTCTCACTCAAGTGGGCTAAGTGGCTCTCATTCTCACATGGGATTGGTACCATATCATAAGTCAAACACATGAGGGTAGGCTCAATGTTCTCAACTCCCAACGCCTCCGTGGTTGAAGGGAAACTCCCATGCTTAACCTTCTCGACCTCGTCACCTCCAAAGGTCAATGCCATAAGAGGGGCATCATCACTCGACTCCTTTGCCGAAGGGAAAATCCCATGCTCGGCATCATCATCACTTGACCCATGGTCATAGGTGATAGCATACTCCATGCACGCCTCCTTGGTCGAAGGGAAAATCCCATGCTCGACCATTTTGTCATCTCCATGGTCACCGTCTTGTTCACCAACTTGGCATTCCCACATCAAGTGACCTCTTTCATTGCATAGTGGGCACAAGAGATTGGGACATTCTCGCGGATCATGGTCTTGGCCTTGCCAATTGTCACATATTAGGTCTTCATCTTGCCATATGGGGGCCAATGTGGTGGTGGTACTTGGTGTAGAAGTCAAATCAAGAGAAGTGCTTGAGAAGGGTGCCAATGTTGTGGTGGCACTTGAAGAAGACACCATAGAGTGTGTACACGCCGCCATCTTGGATGTAGAAGTTCTTGACTTCTTCTCATGTCGACGTTGACGCTCTTGAGTGGAGGGGTGTCGTCGAAAGTCATTTCGATGCCTTGGCGACCTTGACTTGGAGCTTCGACTTGAGCTTGGTGATATGTTCCGAAGCTTGGCAAGTGTGTCGATATCGGCTTCAAGCTTGTTCATGTCATGAGGCTTTGTGGCATCATTATTGCGGCGCCTTCTTGAGCGTGATGAAGAGTGTAGACGCTTGTCAAGGTTGTCGATGGCGCTCATGACATTTTGGAACGCTCGATTAGTGACGCCGAACTTGTCCAAGTGTGCATCCACCTTGTTCACTTGGTCATCTTTCTTGTGGCGCCTTGATGAGCTAGACGGTCCTTGACTTAGCTTGGCCTTGTCGATGCACTTCTTGGGGCGCCGTCTTGTTGTCGATGTAGAGTGTCGAAGCTTGGCGCTCATGGCCATGTCCTTCTCATGATGCCTTCTTAAAGTAGATGGAGCTCCATTGGATGAATGCATGGTGGACTTGTCGGGGCTCCGGCTTGAGCTTGAACCATAGTAGGTTTTGCCATGACGCTTGGTGGTGCCGCTCTTGAACATGGTGGTGATGGGAGTCCTCTCCTCTTGCATGTTGTCGAAGGTGTAGTTGATGTCGTTGCACATGCATGAAGAGTGGTAGTCGTAGACGTTCTCCACCATGTCATCGGAGTTGTAGTCGTAGCAGTGGCGCTCCATGTCGTTGTAGTCGAAGTCGGTACCATATGATGAGTCATATGCGGAGATTCGCACCTCGTTGTCATTGGAGCTTGTGTGGTCGGAGTCGTGGTACCGCTCCATGTCATCGATTCGTGTGTACTTGGAGTCGATACGATATGATGAAGGTTGCTCGAAGTCGTGGTACCGCTCCATGTCATCGATTCGTGTGTACTTGGAGTCGATACGATATGATGAAGGTTGCTTGAAGTCGTGGTACCGCTCCATGCCGTGGACGCTTGAATAGTCGGAGTCGTAGCGGAAGTCTTGGTGATGATCCATCATGTCATGCACGCTCGTGGAGTCATAGTCGTGGTAGCGGAAGTCTTGGTGATGCTCCATTATGTCATTGGGGTCATTGTCGGTGTAGTAGTCGTCCCCCATGTCCTCAAAGCATGAGGCATCATAGTCCATGTGACTCATCATGTAGTCAACATCATCTTGGCCTCCATAGATGCATTCGCTCTCCCTAGACATGATAACTCACAAGACAAGTGTATATGTGGAGTGGAAGGAAACTAGAGCACAAACTCTCACCTTTGTAGATAGTATTGGACGTCGTGGACAACCAAAGGGAACGATCACAAAATAAAGTGCTTGTGTTCAAGTATCCAAAGCAAACTCCAAAACACACACGGCTTAAAAGTTGGTAGGTAGGTATGGTAGGAGGAAAGCAAATTGAACCAACCGAAACCAAGATATTGTCAAAGCAAGTAGAGAACCACGATGATCACAAAGCAAAAGCAAATCAATCTCAAAAGATAGGAATGTAGTACAAGGAAACACACGCACGGAGAGATAAATGGGACTTATGCAACCAAGAAGTGAACTAAAGAACCATATGATCCTAGCGAAGACTATAAGCTCGTGTTGCACAAGTACAAGGAGAGCCACTAGCTCGATTGCAAAATATTGGTGGGCTACTAGATTTGCACAAAATGTACCACCTACTAGATGTTCATCGAGCTTGCGCGCTTCCTACATGAGATATGGCAAGTGGTGTCTCTTTCTTTTCTTGCACTTTTTGCTTCTTTCTCTTTTCATTCTTTTCTCTTTTGCACACTCAATTCTTTTGATGCCAACAACAAGATATATGATATCTGAACTAGCGCATACAACGGTCGCTCGGAAACTACACGATACAATTGTGCAAAGCCCAAGCAATCATTAAGAGCTAGCCTCAATAGGACATGATAATCGCAAAGATATAGTGTGGCTCACAAAGGAATGGCAAGGGGAAAAGATTCACGATGTTATTCCTTTCGTCGACGATCTTTACCCTTTGGTGTAGAAGGTTCGTACTTGCCCACGGATTTTGGTGATGGTGGATGTTGGATCTACCGCAATGGTGATGAAGGTCTTGTTCGTAGCTTCGAAACGAGCCAAAAAAACACCAAAAACGGAGTCCGGAATCAAAAGATATGGCCAAAAGAAATTTTCAGAGAATGCAGTTTTCTGAAGGTACCGCTGTAGGGGCGGTAGTACCGCTCGAGCGGTACCGCTATTCGTCCGAGGGGTCGTTTTGGCGGTAGCAACGACGGTATACCGTTTGCGGTCACGCAAGTCCGGTAGGGACGGGGCGACGGGCGGTAGTACCGCTGGTGGGGCGGTAGTACCGCTAAAAACTCTGTTCTGCCCGAGGTCGCGAAAATGGCCGATTTGGCGGAAAAACTTGCCCAAAAACTTCAAATCGGAGGGGAAAATGATGGAATTAGGCTATGGAACGCAAAGGAAGCCAAGATCAACTAGTTGAGCATAGATCTTGGATCAAAACTTGCAAAAACGCACTCAAATCTCAGATCGGTCCCAAAAACAATTTGGGGCTATTTTTGGTGGAATTTCGAATTCTCAAAATCAAGAAAAATTTGGGTGGAAACAAAATCAATCTGTGGCAACCATGCTCTGATACCAATATGGTGAAGGCCATGCCTCTAGGGTTGCCCGATCTTCACGGATTGACGAACGAGTGACGAACTCACGCAAGAACACGAGGAGGAACACGAAGACGCAAGAACACGAGAACACAAACATGATACAGAGAACCGTTTCCCTACCGGTCGGTCCAAGCCGGTCAATAGAATCCCAAAGGGAGAGATGGCAAGTAGTACAAGAGGGATCTTGAATGGTTGTTTCTCCAACGGTCAACCAAACCGATCCAATAGAGTCACCCTAAGATGAAGATTGGCAAGTAGTCAAACTACAAGTAAGGTCTTGAATCCACAAGAGGGATCTTCTCCACAAGGGAGGAACCATCTCCACAAGGGGAGACAACACCAAAAGGGGTGGGTAAGGAGCCTATGCTCAACTCTATCTCATCATAGATTCTCCCCTAGATCTTAAGGAGGAGGGTCCTATATATAGTGTTGACTAAAGGGTAGGTGGGTAGGTGGGGATTAACAAGGAATATTCCTGTTACTGTGCACAGGCTGGGGCGTAGTAACCGCTGGCATGAGCGTTAGTACCGCTGTGGAGGGCATCGCTGAAGTTGAGGTTCGGCCGCCGCGGTGGTACCGCTCCTCCTGGCGGTAGTTCCGCTGAGCATCCGTGACGTGCTGGAGTGACTCCGCAGCGGTAGTACCGCTGCGTATACCGCACGTACCGCAGGCGACGCCGAAGGGAGTTCTGGACGGTAAGTGCTAGCGGTTGGTAACCGCTCGTTGTCCCTAGCGGTAGTACCGCTATGTCTGCGGTAGTTACCACTCCTAGGAGCTGTTGGTTCCTCTCCTTCTTCCTTACAAGCCACCGTCTTGTCGGGCTTCTTTCCTCTTGCGCTTGGTCATCCTTTCGTGTACCCGTAGTCATCGTGGCGAACTATATCATCAAGGGACGGAGGATGAGGTAGTATTCATCAAGGGATGGAGGATGAGGTAGTATTCCATCCAAAAGGGTGGGATTGAGTTCACTCTAAGAGAATGAGTTCACCTTTGAGATCCATGGTGACTTGTGAAGTGTTGGAGTGCTTGACATGATGATGGTCCTAGGTTGCACTACATCAGCTTTGCTCCTTTCTCCACCCATGTTGTGTTGCCTCCTATGGAGATGAATCAAGCCTCCCCTTGTGGAGATGAATCAATGGCCTCCCCTTGTGGAGAAGATCCCTCTAGTGGATTCAAGGCTCATCTTGTAGTTGCGATTACTTGCCAATCATTCCTCTTGAAGTGACTTGACTGGACCGGTGGGAT
>CAMZMU010000056.1:1832651-2134301 GCA_947311845.1 Poa pratensis | reverse complement strand
CGAGCTAGAGGTAGGAGATGACGGCGTTTTCCGCAGAACGCCCCCTGGACTTTCTTTTCCATTTACAACTAGGTCCTCCTCTGCTTCTTTTATTTCTTTTTAATTCCAGTAGCTTTTCTAGGATTTAATTGGGCACTTAAACAATTTAGAAAAATTCTCAAATATTTGTGAGGCTTCCACATAGCATGTAGTAGCTCCACAAAATTTGGCATTTCAAAATAAAATGTTTTGAATCATTTTTGTTCATAGGGTTTTAATTATGGAATTTTGTTTTATTTCAATTGTTTTTACTTTTGAATTTTAAAATAGTTGTAAAATATTATTTGAGAGGGATAAGTAGTAAGGATGAAATGGGAGGGTTTGCACTACCACTCCACTGAATTTTTGTTAGAAACAAATTGAGATCCTCACTTGGAGAATTTGTGTGGCACTTGCCACATTTATTTTTCTTGTTTTGCTTCTATTTTATTTCTCTTCTTTTCTTCATGTTCAAAATGGAGCAAGCAACTAACACAAACAAGAAGAAATAAACAACACAAGCACAATATGAGATCAACACATATAATTAAGCAAAAGTTTTTGTTGGCTCTCATTTTTGGAACAATAATTCTGAGTAATATTTTTGTGATGTTACAAAGACCATGCTACAAAGATGAACAAGCACAAGCGTGCCATGATCTTTGAAGAAGGAGACCTTGTTTGGCTACATCTACGCAAAGACCGCTTCCCCGATGAGAGAAAGTCCAAGCTAGCACCAAGAGGAGATGGCCCTTTCAAGGTTCTCAAGCGCATCAACGACAATGTATACAAGATCGACATCCCCGAGTCCAAGTACGGCGTACATGACACATTCAACGTAGCCGACATCTCGCCTTACCATGGGATTCCAAGTGATGATGAGAGCGAAGAGTCGAGGATGACTCTTTCCCAAGGGGGGGGGGGAGATGATGTAGCCCAACTTAGTACACCTACAACGTCAACACCTAATGGTCCCATGACAAGATCAAGAGTCAAAGCGCTTCATGAAAAGGTGACCTCGCTCCTCTCTATGTGTGATTTCGACACCCCTTTGGATGGTATGCTACTTCATTCCACCACCTTGTGTATCCTCAGGCATGACCCTCACGAAGATTACCTAGTACGTGTCGAGGTTGGACAAGAAGATGGATAAGAGAAAGAAGAAGAAGGGAAGAAACTGCCTGGAGCAGTACTACCGCCGGATGCCCAGCGGTACTACCGCCCCGACGCCGAAGCCACCTCCCCCGCATCGCCGGCACTACCGCCGCCCCTACCGCTTAAAACGACTTCGGGTGCGCATTAGCGGTACTACCGGCGCCGATGGCGGTACTACTGCCGAGGTGGAGGCGAAACAACTCCAGGCCCGCACCAGCGGTACTACCGCTGCATGGCAAGCGGTACTATCGCTGCTACGGGCACTTCTTAGGCCGGTGGGCCTTGTATCCTGTGAGGACCCCGGATTAGGTATCCGAGATACTCGTTATGTTTCCTGCAACAATCCCATGATCAGTCTGTTGTTGCACATAACTCGAATTGGTATCACAGAACACCCATAAATACCGAATAAATATACTTACTTGATTGAAGTCATAACTTCAACAGGTACTTGCAGCGGAAATCGCCAAACAGCGTGGAGCCCAAGTCATTTGCCTTAACCCTACAGGCAGCTGACTGGGAAGCGCCCTAGTTCGCATTGACGTTATTGAAGTCTTCTTCTTCGAACTGTTCTTCTTCAAAATCTGGCTAAGACAATAGCCAGGGACGAAACCAATATGAGTACATTTGAATGTACTCGCAAACTACCACCGGAATGAGCATGCACTACTCTTTTATTGTTTAAATAAAACTTCGTTTGCTTTGAAAACTCTATATCCTTGTTGAAAAGAGAAGGATATACTTTTGTTTTTATTAAAACTTTGTTTTGAAATCTCTATATCTTTCTTGAAAAAGAAAAGAAGGCTTTTAGAACTTTTCCCCATAAACCTGTCTTTGTAATAAGTCTCTTTTAAAACATTTTCCCGGAAAATCACCATTTTGTTTATTTCCCCAAAACTCCTCCTTTTTCGACCATAACCCTTCATGGTCATTCAATCCCAACAACCTCATACCGGCCCTTTGGTATAGTTGCATAAAACATTTTCCACTTTTAAATCACAAAACTCTGCACTTCTCGACCATAGCCCGTCATGGTCCTCCTCTTTTCCAGCAACCTCATACCAGCCCGTCGGTAAGTTGCTGATACAACACAACTCCATTTTATTTTCACATCTCAAAACTTTGCAAAACTTGCACATGGTCTTAGGACAGCCTCCCAATTGTCCATATCCGAGGACTCGACTATTCGAATAGTTTTAACCCTCTGCAGAGGTAGCACGCTTTTAGCCCACATCCATCCGGCAACTCATCGTGTCTGCCACGTCTCGCCATACCAGGTGTATGCGAAGTAAGCTGCCGGCCATAGCCTCTTATTTGCTCATGCTAGTACAGGATCCTTCCCATGTGACACTTTCCATCGACACCCAGTCCAGTTTCCCGTCAGAAACCCTAAGTGTGAGGACTCATAGTTTTGTCCGGCGGTTTATGGTGGTACCTTCTATCCTCCCCACCCATTTGTGTGAGGGCCCGGGTCAGGGGTAGGTCCTCGGACCATCCCCTCATGCATAACGGAGTCATCTCCGTTGATGAGGTATCCCATACTAATAAGAGCAAACTACATGACTAAGCCTTTTCCCATATATGGTAAATGTGGTCGCACAGGGTAGGATTGGTCGTCATAGTACTAGGACACTGTGCATTTTTTATAAACATCACCATTTTTCCACTTCTCCATTCCAACACCGACATCTCGGCATTTCATAAACTCACAAGTAATTGCAAAGGAGTTTTGAATATACCATATTTGTTTTTCCCATCCTATAATTTGATATACTATCTTATATTTCTACATAGGTGGCAAAATAATTTCCATATACTTTTGAAATGGGTTTTATAAATCTTGCTTTGAGAGTAAAACATTTGATCAAAGTAGATGCATATGTATTTAGGTGCAAGCTCAGGGAGTAGCTTGCCTTGCTTGGCAAAGTGGTCTTGCTGTTGTTCTTCAATTTCAGCAAACTCTCCTTCCTCAATATATCCGACAACGTTCTTGTCTAATTAATAAACAAACAATGCAAACAATCACTAATCTATACAAGCAATCAACTCAACAAAACAATCATGAACATCACACATAGCTACTGCACACATCAAACCATACAATTTGGTTTCAAAATAATTGAATTAAACATCATTTATTTATGTTCAAAATTATGGCAGAAACTTGTGGAACATGTTTAATTCAATAACTTGAGTTCTGTTGGTCACAAAAATACAAACGAAAATTCTATGGAAAGCTACTGATGTGTAGAAGACAACACAATTTGATTTGGTTCAATTGGAGTTACTAAACTCCCTACACATTTGTTTGAATCCAGAAGCTTAATAACCAAGTTTTGGCTACCATTTAAATTCTATTTCTTCCAAAAAAATCCTTTTAGGGGTGACTAAACATGGCTAAATTTGATCTAACAAAATTGGTCCTAATTCATTTGGGTTAACCATTAAACATATTTAAATGTTTGAGTGCAGAAGGGCGTTTAAACTTCAACTTTGTACTACACAAATCCTGCTGCACCATTAATTCTACCAAAATTAGGGAAGGTAACACAAGGCAGTACTAAGCTACCAAAATTGGTTTGGAATTATTTGGACAAACAGAGTATCAGAAACAAACAAGTTTAGAATTTAAACCTTCTGTGGTATTTTTAATAATACTTTTTATTTATTTATTTACATGGAATGAATCCAATTGGGTTGGTTAAACATTTAATAAGCTTTCCAGAACAATTGAGTTTGATTTATTTGGATTCCTAAATCTTGAGATATTGAATTTTGAAGTTAGGTCCAGTATTGTTTTTCCAGAGAAATTAAATTAGAAAAACTAGCTGTTCTGGATAATGTTGAGGATCCTGACGGGTGGGGTCCACTCGTCAGTGACTCAACCGAAACGCTGCGCGCTCTGGATAATGTTGAAAACACTGACAGGTGGGGCCAGCTTGCCAGCGGCTATCTACAGCGAAGCGGTACGTTGCCGTTGGATCTAGATCCAACGGCTCTCAGAGCCCGCGAACGACGACGACCAAAAATGGGCGGCGCCGCCGCGCCGGCGGCACGGTGATGGTCGGAATCTCACCTAGGGGGCTCGGGTAAGGCTGCTGGATGAACTTGCGCTTGCTGGGGAGGGCTGGTTCATCGGCGGCGAGTTCCCGGACTTCCACGGCCTCGGCAGCGGACTCCGGCGAGCTCCTGGCGACGCGTCTGTGCACGAAAACGAGGAAAAATGAGCTCGGGTGAGTGCGGTGAGGGTGGAGAACAAGGTTCAGGGCGGAGAGGGGACAATGGTGGGTGTGGCGTTGTGGCCATGCTCGACCTTGACGGCGGCAACGGTTGCGGCCGTGCACGCCCTTCTGGAGGTGCACAGATCAAATTGGAGCGAGGGAGAGTGAGTGGGGGTGGTGTGGAGTTCCAGAGGGGTGCGGGGGTGGTTTTATAGGGTCGGGGCGGTCCACGATGGTCGCGGTTCACGGCGACGGCCATGGCGCGCCCGAGGTGATCATTTCCTCGATTCCGCGGTGAGGGTGCAGGGGATCGTGGCGGCGTGATGTTTACCGGGGTCCGGACATGTTCTAGAAGCATCTAGACGAGCTGTGCGTGTCGGCGTGCAGAGAGGTGCGCCAATTTGGGACGGCGCCGTCGGAGTGACTACGGCGATGCAGAGGGGGACAGGGGCCACCACGGCGAGCGGCGTGCTCCAATTTTCCTCCTCTGGGCGCAGAGACGGCAGAGGCTCGGCGAGCGCTGCAGGGGGGGTCCGGGCGGCGAAGAAAACGGCGAGCAACGCCATGGCGACACGGCGATGGTCGTCGGGGTTGAAGTCGATGACACTTTTGCAGAAAGCCCCCCTTCTTCTTTTCTTTTATTTCCAGTTCTTTTTAATATCCAGAAGCTTTTCTGGGATTTAATTGGGGCACTTAAACATTTTAGAAAAATTTGCAAATAATTGTGGGGCCTCCCCATAACATGTAGAAGCTCCACAAAAATTGGCTTTGCAAAATAAAATGTTTTGCATCATTTTCTTTCATAGGGTTTTGAATTTGGTAATTTGGTTTATTTCAAATTGATTTTACTTTACAATTTTAAAATTAGTTTTAAAAATAGCATTGAAGAGGGAAAATAGTAAGAATCAAAATGGGAGTGTTTACATTACAACTCCACTGACTTTGGTTTGAAAATAATTGAGTTTGTCACTTGAAGAATTTCATGTGACAACTTGTCACTTTTATTTTTCCTTCTTTATAACTTTATTTTGTGTTCTACCTTTTTTTCAAGTGTTCACTAGAGCAAGCAGCACACACACAACAGGAACAAACAACTTAAGTAACAAGAAGCAATCAACACACAATAAACAACAAAAGTTTTTGTTGGCTCTCATTTTTGGAATATAATATTGATAATATTTTTGGGATGTTACATATCCCTCACCTACCCCACCTACCGTTCCCCCTTGACTTTGGACTATAAGTAGAAACTCTCCATCTAGATCTAGGGTTAGACTAAGATTAGACTTGAGTTGAGCTTTTGGTGAAGGCCATGCCTCTAGGGTTGCCTGATCTTCACGGATTGACGAACGAGTGGACGAACTCACGCAAGAACACGAGGAGGAACACGAAGAACGCAAGAACACGAGAACACAAACACGATACAAGAACCGTTTCCCTCACCGGTCGGTCCAATAGAATCCCAAAGGAGGGATCTTGAATGGTTGTTTCTCCAACGGTCAACCAAACCGATCCAATAGAGTCACCCTAAGATGAAAGATTGGCAAGTAGTCAAACTACAAGTAGAGGTTTTGAATCCACAAGAGGGATCTTCTCCACAAGGGGAGGAACCATCTCCACAAGGGGAGGCAACACCACAAGGGGTGGGTAAGGAGCCTATGCTCAACTCTATCTCATCATAGACTCTCCCCTAGATCTGAAGGAGGAGGGTCCTATATATAGTGTTGACCAAAGGGTAGGTGTGTAGGTGGGGATTACAAGGGAATATTCCCTGTTACTGCGCACAGGCAGGGCGGTAGTACCGCTGGCATGAGCGGTAGTACCTCTGCGGAGGGCATCGCTGAAGTTGAGGTTCGGCCGCAGTGGTGGTACCGCTCCTCCTGGCGGTAGTACCGCTGAGGCATCCGTGACGTGCTGGGAGCGACTCCGCAGTGGTAGTACCGCTGCGCTACCGCACAGGTACCGCAAGCGACGCCCGAAGGGAGTTCTGGACGGTAGTGCTAGCGGTGGTACCGCTCGTTGTCCCTAGTGGTAGTACCGCTATGTCTGGCGGTAGTACCGCTCCTGAAGCTGTTGGTTCCTCTTCCTTCTTCTCTTCCAAGCCACCGTCTTGTCTGGCTTCATTCCACTTGCGCCTAGGTCATCCTCTCGTGTACCCGTAGTCGTCGTGGCGAACCTAGTATCATCAAGGGACAGAGGATGAGGTAGTATACCATCCAAAAGGGTGGGATTGAGTTCTCTAAGAAGAATGAGTTCACCTTTGAGGTCCATGGTGACTGGTGAAGTGTTGGAGTGCTAGACATGATGATGGTCCTAGGTTGCACTACATCATCTCCCTCCCCCCTTCAAAAAGAGTCATCCTCGACTCTTGCTCATCATCATGGCAAGGAGGTAGATGTGTAGACCTTGTCGTGTGGTTCACCATGTAGTCGATGGAAATGCTGTGGCACTTCTTCAATGTCCCTTCGCCTTTCAAATAACCTACAAAACTCACAAGGAAGAACCAACTCTTGAAGGTCATCACATGGGCGCTTATGTAGAAGGAAGTCACCTTAGCAAGATGTCGATGTGCTCTTCTTGCAAGATCTTCCGTCATAGGAATGCGTGGTTCAAGCAACTCATGGAGGCTCATCCAAAGGTACGACCTACACATCAAAGACCAATCAAACCATGTGTGTGCAAGATAGAGTCGCATATCAACAATGACATGTCCATTAATGTCCATTAAACCATTAGCACAACACAAATATGTGAAAGTTAAAGCATATGCAAGGTCAATGTGCAAGCAACTTCTTGAAACATCCTCAAAATGTGGGAACACAAAAATTCCATGAAAATTTGAGAATGTTATGTTAGCTATCTCATTTTGGACCATATGATCAATATTGCACACAAGGCATTGGCAAGATAAATTTGGCAACATCCTTGATGCAACAAGCGGAGAATTTGGCAAAAACACACGATGAAGAATTTCCAAAATATCATCATGGGTGCAAACAAAGCATGAAAGAGTAAGTTTTCTTCATATTTGTGGCAACACCAAATTGGTAGAAAGCAAAACACTCATGACAAGACATGCATAAAATGTCATTATGGTTGCAAACAAGCCATTGGAAAGAACAATTGTTCATCATTTTTGTTGCAACACATAAATCATCCATGTGAAAGATCAAGTAAACATGCTTGTCATAGAGGAGACCAAAAGAATCAACATTATTGCAAACAAACCAAAAGCAAGAGAAATTGTTCAACTTGTTTGATGCAAAACATGGGAAAGATATTAGAGCCGGATTCGATCCACAACTCAAGTGTATGCTCTCAAGAGCTCGTATTGTCAACTCATTCTCAAGTGAGGTTGACATTATCATGCGGTTACCGGCACACACAAGACACCATATGAAGAAGTGATGTGCACGGTATATGAACACATCATCCATCATGAAGTGTCTCTTCATTTGCACATCACCAACCACACAAAAATCAATTGGAAAATATGACATAGTGGATGGTCACTATGCAAAGTGAAGGATGGAACAAGGTCCATAAGAGAAAACGAAACATCTCCAAAATGTGAGAAAGCTATGGGGGCAATCTCATTATCAAGAATTTCAACATTATCGCAAGCAACATATGAAAGAGAAATTGTTCAACATGTTGCATGCCACAATGGGAGAAAAATGGAAACATTCATAACAAGGCATGTCTATGGTAGAAACATCACAAATGGGTAACTCCACATGATCAACATTGGTTTCAAACAAAGTATCTGATGTAGGTTGGTCCCGATTTTCACGGATTTGGGCGGAGGATCGATGAACACGAAGAACAAGGGATGAACACAAGAGCACAAAGAGGGGAAAAACACCAAATCAGGATAACTAGCAAGTAGCAACTCAGCAAGATTCAACTGGTAACAAGCCCCAAGGTTAGCCCCCAATTCTCCTCTCCCAAGCACACCTTACTCTTAGGATTGTTTGTTCAATTGGTCAATCCAAACCAACCCAATCTAGCCATTTGAAGAGGAAAGATTAGCAAGTAGCAAACTACAAGAGGAAGCCTTGGTATCCACTAGAGGGATCTTCTCCACAAGGGGAGGCATTGGTTCATCTCCACAAGAGGAGGCCTTGATTCATCTCCATTGGAGGAAAGGACCACTTTGAGAAGAAGGAGCACAACTCTACTCTAATCCCAAATCATAGTCTAACCCTAGATCTGGAGGGGAAGGGGTCTATTTATAGTCTAAGCCATGAGGTGGGTGAAAAGGTGAGGGGTACAAGGCTGAAAGTCGTCGGGGTGCCGGCCTTGGGGCAGGCCGAGGCCGGCTGGGAGGCCGGCTAGAGGCCGGCCGGGTCTGGAGGATGCCTGGTCCTGGGGCCGGCCCAGGCTGGCTGGGAGGCCGGCTGGCTCGGGCGGGTGCCCGGCCCTGGGACCGGCCCAGGCCGGCTGGGAGGCCGGCGCTCGCTGGATGGTGCCCGGCCTGTGGCCCGGCCTACCGGCCCAGGCCGGCTGGGAGGCCGGCGCTCGCTGGATGGTGCCCGGCCTGTGGCCCGGCCTAGGCCGGGTCTGGAGGCAGCCCGACCCTGGGGCCGGCCCAGGCCAGCAGGGAGGCCGGCTGGCCAGTCTTCTCCGCTTCTTCTCCCTCGTCTTGCGTCGTCTCTTGGCCATCTTCCATGCTTGCTTGGTGATCTTCACGGTAGTCGTTCCTGAGTATGCACAAGGTATCCAAATGAAGTAGCAAACCATTCAAGGGTGTACTGAGATCACACAAAGCTAGGAGTGAATTCACCTTATCATGAGCCTTGACTCTAGCTCTTGTCATTGGACCACTTGTTGTAGGAGCCGTAGGTTGGGCTACATCATCCTCCCCCCCCCTTGGAAAAGAGTCGTCCTCGACTCTTGGTCATCCTCATAGCTTGATGTTCCAAGGTATGGCGATAGGTCGGCGACGTTGAAGGTGTCATGGACCAAGTGTTTGGAGTGGGAGATGTCGATCTTGTAGGCATTGTCGTTGATGCGCTTGAGAATCTTGAAAGGTCCGTCTCCTCGAGGGTGAAGCTTAGACTTTCTTGCATCCGAGAAGCGCTCTTTTCGCAAGTGTAGCCACACAAGGTCTCCTTCTTCAAAGATCATGGCGCGCTTGTGCTTGTTCATCTTCGTAGCATGGTCTTCGTTGTGCTTCTCTAGCGTGGTTCTTGTGTCTTCATGTAGCTTTTTCATGTAAGCGGCGCGCTTGTCGAAGTCCATGTTGACTTGTTGATGGAGTGGAAGTGGTAGCATGTCGAGCGCGGTGTAGGGGTTTGAACCATAGACGATCTCGAAGGGAGTTCTCTTTATTGCTCGGTGTAGTGCTCGATTGTAGGCAAACTCAGCATGAGGTATGCACTCTTCCCAATTCTTGAGGTTTGGCTTGATCAAACACGAAGGAGCGTAGATAGGCTTCGATTCACCACTTCGGTTTGACCATCCGTTTGTGGGTGGTAGGCGGTGGAAAAGAGTTGCTTGATTCCGAACTTGGCCATCAAGTCTTCCAAATAGCTCACAAACTTGACGTCTCGATCCGAAACAATGGTCTTTGGCACTCCATGAAGACGAACGATTTCCCTGAAAAACAACGTGGCAATATGTGAAGCATCGTCGATCTTATTGCATGGTATGAAGTGTGCCATCTTAGAAAACGATCAATGGCGACAAATATGGAATCCTTGTTTGTTTTAGTACGTGGGAGACCTAAGACGAAATCCATAGCAATATCGACCACGGTCTATGTGGAATGGGTAAAGGGTGTACAAGCCATGAGAGTTTAGAGTAGACTTAGCTTTGAGACATGTAGAACATCGTCGAACTAGCGTTCCACATCACGCTTCATTCTTGGCCAAAGTAGTTGGTGGCGAGCATGGCGTAGGTCTTGTCGCGTCCAAAGTGACCCATGAGTGATCCTCCATGCGATTCCTTCAAAAGGACCAAACGAAGCGAAGACTCGGGTATGCATAGTTTGTTAGCCTTAAACAAGAAACCTTGGTGCAAATAGAAATCACCAATTCCTTTGTGCTCCGAACATTGAGCGAAAATGTCTCCAAAGAAAGCATCGGTAGCATACAACTCCTTTATCTCATCCAAACCCAAGACACTAATGTCAAGACGTGTAAGTAGGTTGGCCTTGCGGGATAGAGCATCCGCGACCACATTGTCTTTACCTTTCTTGTATTTGATTACAAAGGTAAAAGACTCAATGAACTCAACCCACTTAGCATGTCTTTTGTTCAAATTTGTTTGACTTTTCAAATATTTCAAGGATTCATGGTCGGAATGAATGACAAACTCCTTAGGACGAAGGTAATGTTGCCACACATCCAAAACACGAACCAAAGCAAACAATTCTTTGTCATAAATGGGGTAATTCAAGCGAGCTCCATCTAATTTCTCACTATGGTATGCAATGGGTCTACCATTTTGCATAAGCACTCCTCCAATGCCCAATCCACTTGCATCGCATTCAATCTCAAATGTTTAGAGAAATCCGGAAGGGCAAGGAGTGGTGCTTCGGTTAATAACCGTTTGAGCTCATTGAAAGCAAAATCATGTGCATTGCCCCAAATGAAAGGTACATTTTTCTTTGTAAGTTCATGGAGGGGCAAGCAATTGTGGAAAAATCCTTGATGAATCGGCGGTAAAATCCGGCAAAACCAAGAAAACGTCTCAACTCCTCAAGTGACATCGGAAAAGGCCAAGTCCGAATTGCTTGTATCTTTGCTTCATCAACTTCGACTCCATCCGAAGAAACAACAAAACCCAAGAAAACAAGTTTGTTGGTGGCAAATGTGCACTTAGAAAGATTTGCATAAAGCTTTTCATTGCGAAGAACCAACAAAACTTGAGCAACATGAGAAGTGTGCTCTTCCAAAGATTTGCTATAGATAAGGATGTCGTCAAAGTATACCACAACAAATTTCCCAATGAAAGGACGCAAAACATGATTCATGAGACGCATAAAAGTAGAAGGTGCATTGGAAAGACCAAATGGCATGACAAGCCATTCATAAAGACCAAGCTTTGTTTTAAATGCGGTCTTCCATTCATCACCTTCACACATCCTTATTTGGTGTATCCACTTTTAAGATCAATTTTGGAGAATATAGCGGAACCACAAAGCTCATCAAGCATATCATCAAGTCGAGGGATAGGATGGCGATACCTAACGGTGATGGCGTTGATGGGACGACAATCCATGCAAAGGCGAAGAGTGTTGTCGTGCTTGGGTACCAAGATGACGGGCACGGCGCACGGACTCAAGCTCTCGCGGATATGTCCCATGGCAAGAAGTTCTTGTATTTGCCGCTCAATCTCCTTTGTCTCCTCGGGGTTGGTGCGGTAAGGAGCGCGGTTTGGTAGCGGTGCGCCGGGAACAAGGTCGATGCGATGCTCGATTCCGCGTAGAGGAGGTAGTCCCGGTGGCACTTCTTGAGGGAAAACATCTTCAAAGTCCTTCAAAAGAGACAACAAAGAAGGAGGAAGGTTTGTGAAAGTGTTAGTCATAGAAACTTCACCCTTGCATATGAGCACATAGTGGAGGGTGGATGGGTTCTCTCTCAACTCCCTCATCTCTCTTTGGTGGCAAATAGTGTAAGTTTTGTAGGGGCTCTCTTTGAAGTGTCACACTCATTTGGCTTGTGGCTCTCACTCACTTTATGGTGGGTCTCTCGCTCACCACTCATCTCACTTGACGAACGATCTTGTTGTGCCCGTGCAATAGTCTTGGCGTTGTCGGCATGACTTGACTTGGTGTCATGGGACGAAGGACGAAGGTCTTGTCGTTGTTCTTGAAGCTATAGTAATTTGTCCTTCCATCATGCATAGCACTCTTGTCAAATTGCCAAGGACGCCCAAGAAGTAGATGACACACGGACATAGGCACAACATCACAATCAACCGTATCTTCATAGCACCAATCTTGAAGGAGACTTGCACCATGTGTTGTATCTTGACGGCTCCGGTATCACTCAACCATTGCACATGGTATGGGTGAGGGTGCTTCTTGAACTTCAAGTTGAGCTTATCACAAAGTTCCTTGCTCGCTAAGTTGTGACAACTTCCACCATCGATGATGACCTTGATAGACTTTCCATTGATGCCCGCTCTTGTTTGAAACAATTGCATCTTTGGTCTTCTTCAACGGGGACATTGGTGGTTAAAGTTCTTGTCACAACCAAGGAGGGTTGTTATCGCCATCACAATATATCTCATTTGATTCTTCGTGCACACTTTGCATTGTGGCGACTTTGTTCAAGGCATTGTACTCATCTTCACTCATAGATTCATACTCTCCCATGTCATTGATGATCATGACCTTCTTGTTGGTGCACTCAAAGGATTTGTGCCCTTGTCCTCCGCACTTGTAGCATTGCAAAGTCTTGTTCCGGACGTTGATCCTTGAGGTGCATTGCTAGAGAAAGGTGCCTTCTTGAAGGGTTGAGGTGCTTGAGTGGTGGATGTAGAAGCTCTTGTCGTGCCTTTCGCGCTAGCTGGAGGAGGAGCTTGAGTTGGTGTGTTCGTTGATGAGGAGGGCTTGTTGGCGAAAAATGCCTTTGTCTTGATGTATTTGAGCTCTTCAAGCACGTGGCGCTCGGCCTTTGAAGCTTGATGTACTAGCTCAACCAAAGAGGCATATGGTTGGAACTCCACGATCTTCTTGATTGGATAGTTGAGGCCATTCATGAAGCGAGCCATTGATTGCTCTTCGTACTCGTTGACATTGGCTCATCATCGAGATTTCCATCTCCTTATAGTACTCATCAACCGACTTCAACCCTTGCTTCAACTCTTGCAACTTCTTGTACAAGTCTCGGGTAGTGGCTTGGCACGAAGCGCTTGTACATTGTTTCTTTCATTTAACCCAAGTGTCGATTGTTGTTGGTGGTTAGCGATGCGTGCATCTTGGAGTTGTTCCCACCACAAGAGAGCATACTCTTCAAACTCCATCGAGGCTAAGGCAACCTTCTTTTGTCGGAGAAGCGTTGTACGGGAAGATCTTGTCAACCTTGAGTACCCATGAGAAGTAAGCTTCCGGATCACTTGTGCCGAAGAACTTGGGTATATCAAAGAGAACGTTGGTCAAGTCATCATAGTCGTCGCGATGGGCACCACGTGGGAATGCATGTCCACGTCTCCTTCGATTGAGTCCATCACCATTGTGTTGGCTTGACTCGTTATCACTTGACTCGGAACGATGATGTTGTTGACAATCATGTGGAAGTTCTTGACGAGGACGAGGATCATGGCGAGGAATGGGTTGTTCGTTATTGTTCGCATTGTCATGATTTTGATGGCGTGGCCTTGGAGGATGACGGGGATGACGTCCTTGTTCATCAAAGTCATTCGCACCCGGTACGCCATTGTCATTAGCCGGTCATGACGATCGCGTTGTTGCGGTGGTGGTGATGGTATGCGTTCACGACGTTCATCATTTTGGTGAGGTTGTTCTTGATGCGCATTGACATTGTTCGCGTGAGGAGCATGTGGTTGATCCACGTTAGGACGAGGTCGTTCATGGACGTCGCGCCTTGGATTATGTTGACGTTCTTGTTGCGGATCTTATTGGCGAAGTTCATGACGTCCATGACGTGCTTGTGTCGACCTTGAGGTGCTTCTTGTACGACTTGATCGTGATGAAGAAGAAGCTCGTTGTCGCACAAGGTTGTTGAGGGCTTCGGTCATCCGCTCCATATTTGCTTCTTGCGCATGCATGCGGTCGTTGAAGTTGGCCTCTTGAACTTGAAGACGGCGCTCGTAGCGTCCTAGGCCATCACGAAGAAGGTGTCGAAGACCAACAAACTCGGTATGTGTGACATAGCCATGATCACCTCTAAGTCCACTTTGGATTTCATCGTCCGAGCTTGAGCTTCCGTTTGTACTTCCCCTAAACATTTTCTCAAGAACAAGTGAGATATGTGGCAAGGAAAAACCAAGACAAACTATATCCCAAATATAATGTGGCTTGAGAGGAGAGAATCCGGTTCTAATACCCCACACACACACTTATGAGGATAGAAGGTATGAAGTGGCAACGGAAATCAAGCAAACTCGGCGAAAAGCATATTGTAAAAGGTAGACAAAATCCACAATGATCAAATTACCAAAGAAACTCCAACCACAAAGTATCAAGAAACACACACAAAAGCGAATGATGAGTTTGGGCAACCAAAGGGCGAGCACTCGAAGATAGACAACCTAACGAAGACTACGTACTCAAATGTCACACCAACACGAGAGGGACGCTAGCTCAATTGCCTTTTGGTGGGCAACGGATTTACACAAGTGTTAAACACTCACACTCACTTTGGCGGTTTCAGCTTTGTCGCAACCTATAAGAGATGATACTTGGCACTACTCATGCCTTTTCTTTTCCCTTTTTTTTTTGATTTTTGACGATGATTCCTTCTACTTTTGCTAGTGCCAAGATCTTTAACGATACACACTCGCCAATACTTAAAGACAATCACTCGACAAGTGCAATGCCTCGCAATATCAAAGAGCTAGTCCGATAGGTCAAGGTACGCGAAAGGAAGAAGGGTTCACAACGGATTACAAAGTCGGGGAAATGTCGAGTCCTTGGTGGCGTCTTCTCTTGTCGTTGATGAAGTTGCCGCGGAAGCTTGTCGATGTTGTAGACGTTGCACACACCGGAAAAGGACTCAAACAACAAAGGAGAATTGCCAAAACGAACCGAGGAAAAAGGAGGAAAAACAGTTTTTCTGGGAGGCCGGCCTGTGGCCCGGCTTAGGCCGGCTGGGGGGCCGGTCGTCTCTGGATGCTGGCCGGCCTGTGGCCCGGTCTGGGCAGGCTGTGGGGCCGGCTCTGCTGGAGCTTGAAAATCCGCGAATATTTGGGCGGAAAAGCGACGCGAAAAACCTCGATTTCGTGGGAAATTGGCAAAATTAAGGATAGGGAACGCAAACAAGGGTGGAGGGGGTCCTAAAGCAACAGATCCATGGATCAAAACTATCAAAAACTCATCAAATCGACCAAATCGCTTGAATCGCAAAATGGCTATTTTTTGTGGAAATTTTCGAATCTATTATTTTATTAAAACAACAAACAATAGACGGTGAAGATTTATCAATCTGAGGTAAAAAATCCCAACGGCTGAGATTAATATACTAGACACCGAAGCACATGCACGTGCGACATAGAAAAACATGATTATGCACCGTGTACGTTACGAACTCCAACAAACAGAAACTCTACTTTTTTTTTTGAGAACACAGTACAACACAGACGCTCACAAATACGCACGTACACTCACCCCTATGAACGCACACACGCACACCCTACCCCTATGAGCACCTCTGAAGGACCGAGCCGGCAAATCTTGAGGTTGACGAAGTCACCACAGGCGCCTCGCTGTTGACGGGCACGCCACCTACCACTGAAAGAATAGCGCCGGATAAACCTGGAATAAATCCAGGTAAATGCAAACGCCCATGCCAAGTCTAGGACTTGAACCTGGGTGGGCTGGTTCCACCACAGGGAACCCAACCATCAGAGCCAAGCTCCGTTTGCAACAGAAACTCTACCTAAAAACACACGTATCTCTTAGCCCTAGGCCATGAACCGTGATTCGTGATTGGTGCTGCTTCGCTCGGCAGACAGCAGCGATGAAGATGAGCTAGAAGCGACAACATCGATCTGGCTCCAACGAAGCTAACTTGGAGAAACGACGGCGATCTCACGACAATGAAGTTGACGAATACAAGGCACACGGAATCTACCTCAATGTCTTCGACCAGTCAGTTTGATCCATATGCGCCGACGCTAGCTCCGATATCCGGCGGATTGATGTCACAACGGCAAAATATCCAGTACACGACGGAGATGCAGGACGCCAAACAGAGATTCAAAGGCCACGTGCAGTTCTTCTCTATGTGCATATTGATCTATGACGAACTGTTTTTTCGGAAATGCAACTGAAAGAACAGATTAATTCGCGTACTAGCTACGATCTACATGCAGTTAATCAGATCCTAGATTGATGGGTTTCCGTTGGCAACACGTATGTCTGAGCTGATCAGATTCGATGGATTTCCGCGCATTTGATGCATACGTCAATCAGATCCAAGGTACGATTCAATTTAGACTGAAAAGTACAAACATAAACCTCTCCAAGGTACGAACCAATATAGATCGACTGGCTTGAGCCTAAAAAAGATATAGATTCTCCCTGGTGCCCCCAGGATAAAATAAGATCAAAGATGTAGGTTTTGCCGGTGTGGCAAGTTCCCTCATTCTCGCAGATTCGCCTGCATTCTGTGGACGCGAAAGACAGTAAATATTCCGGCACCAGGCGGCAAGCGCCAGGTACTACTCGATTCTTCTCTCAATATTGCATCCCAACGGGGTTTTTTTTTTGCGATTAATTGCTAGCTGGGAAGCGCACTCCCTCCAATCATCAACCCAACATACATGAAGCCAGAGCGCATCTACCACGTTCATGCAATTCATCTGATTTGTTTTATTTATTTACATGTTATCATCCGATCCCAAATCACTGTCTAATGGGGACGTCGCTGCCAGTGAGGCTGTCAAGCGAAAAAACTACTGCAGACCGGCGGCCCAGCTATTTAGCTCCTCGATGCTATTAGAGTTTGTTGCCTTTTGATTCTGCACCTACTCCGCGGAAAATTATTAGATATCCTTAGAGTTCCTGCTATATTCTTCTGCCTGTTGAATGCAAACAAATAATACCTAACAATTAGTTAGGAACTACTTTATCAAGCTAGATTAGTTGCTAGATCATATCTAGACTCTGCAAGTATATTTGTATGTACTAATCTTTAGTTTCTTCTTCCACGAATTTAATTTCTTGAACAGAAAATAGACCTGCTGATACAACTGATGTTTTCATAGCAGTTATGCATGGTATGTTCCCCTTTTGCCATATTTTTACATACTTATCTTCTTCTCTGAGATCTGTTCCAGTGCATAAATTAAATTTTGTTCTCCTGGTCTTGCGTCATTCTTCAAAAGGTTCAGTTCAGTTATGCGTTCTTGGGTTGTGCAAATTAATTAACAAAAAACGAATAGTCTTTTAACATGAGTAAAGTGTGTACAATTAATTTTCTGTTATGAAAATAATCATTTACCATTTGGATGAATGAGATGGCAATCTATTACATTGGCTAAATAACAACCATTGTGTTCTTTTATTTGTGTCGTTGGTGTTAGAAGACGAACTGTTAATAATTGGATGTGCTAATTAGTTCAGTTTGCTATTATAAGTTTATATTCAAGGTAGATATATGGAGTTGTTTATTTGTTTTGTTGACAGTTCTGCGGCGCAGATGCTATTCCTAAAGGTTAGTTGGCCATTTATAAAAAGGTTAGCGCTTGCATTCGAAAGCTTCTTTATAGTTTAGAGCAGTGGCACTGCCATTTTACAGGACGTCTCTCAGTTCTAGAATAAGTAGATGTGCAACCTTCAGCTTAAAAAATTGCAGATTTTTTCTTGCAATTATTGCTTCCAAAGAGTAATATTTTATGTGCCTAACTTATACATAGAACCGTTGGCATCATCGCAAGATTTTGCATGACATGCATTGGAATTACTATTTTTACCCTGAAACTCTCTCTTATCCTGCATCGATTTGTTCACATTATTTGTTACATGCTCACTATATATGTGTAGGATCTCATACACTAAACCTTTTGTTCGATCTCCTGTCTATGATGAGAAAGGGTTTTCAAATTTTACTCAACATCTAAGAAACAATCTGAACACCATTGAAATAGATTAGTTCAGTCAACGTGCCAAATAGCTCATTTATTTTGTGTTGCTTACTATAGCTATTTAGTGCCAGGAGAACCTATGGCCAAGAAATATATTTTAACATGTCTTCACAAACCCAACTATTTAAAAATAATAGCCATTTGGGTTCTCTTTCATATGTTTCTTTCTACAATCTTATTGGATGCCTAATAGCTTTCTCACGGGAACACACTACAAAATATACGGAACCTTTTTCATATCCGGACAGTTGTCCCTAATCCGTCTGACATGTCTGCCTTATATCTAAAGGTGTATGATATATTTGTGGATTATTCATAAACTTTGTTACTCAACTGTTATAATTTAGTTTATTTTCCATGAATATGTTGTTTAGCAGATCACTTAAATAATATATCGTTTTATAGTTGTAATTGGCTGCCAATTGTACATAAGACTTTTTATGACCAATAGTTACATGTTATTCTCGATCCAAACTCTTTTTTTCGAAAATGAATGATCATAACGATATGAAGGGATTTAGAGGTTTGGACCTTTGTCATAGATGGATATGCGACAAGATTTAGAGGAAGATTAGCAAGCATGCAAGCATTTTTTGGCATGATATTTCTCAGAACAACTCAAAAATGATAATATGGGTACAAATAACATTGGCGCTCGGTAATTTTTACCAGAAAATTTCTAACAAAATGTGTATAAGAAGACATATACATACCAAAGGATAGATGAGAAGAGAAAAGATACTAAGAAATCACATGTATGATTAGATACATGCCACGGCAGTGTTCGGTTTCATATACCAAATCTACTACCACGGACCACATAAATTAAATAAATCAAATCCACTGAAGTATATAAATAGTAACTACGATCCATTTCTATTTGTAATTCATGACTTATTTTACTATAAGTTTTACCATAGCTTAATAAGTTCTATCTTCATAGAAACGTCTCAAAGCTAATATAGTGTATCCTGAACAAACAAATAAATAAAGGTAAAAAAGCTAGCCGCGCAATTGTGCGGGCCACACCGCTAGTTTCTTAAAAACAAAGAAAAAATTGGTGGATTTTGGTGGAAACACAAATCAAATCCGTGGCAACCTAGAGCTCTGATACCATATGATGTAGGTTGGCCCGATTTTCACGGATTTGGGCGGAGGGATCGATGAACACGAAGAATAAGGGATAAACACAAGAACACAAAGAGGGGAAAAACACCAAATCAGGATAACTAGCAAGTAGCAACTCAGCAAGATTCAACTGGTAACAGGCCCCAAGGGTAGCTCCCAATTCTCCTCTCCCAAGCACACCTTACTATTAGGATTGTTTGTCCAATTGGTCAATCCAAACCAACCCAATCTAGCCACTTGAAGAGGAAAGATTAGCAAGTAGCAAACTACAAGAGGAAGCCTGGGTATCCACTAGAGGGATCTTCTCCACAAGGGGAGGCCTTGGTTCATCTCCACAAGGGGAGGCCTTGATTCATCTCCATTGGAGGAAATGACCACTTTGAGGAGAAGGAGCACAGCTCTACTCTAATCCCAAATCATAGTCTAACCCTAGATCCGGAGGGGAAGGGGTCTATTTATAGTCTAAGCCACGAGGTGGGTGAAAAGGTGAGGGTTACAAGGCCACACGGGCCCGTCAAGCGCGCAGGCTGAAAGTCGTCGGGGAGGCCGGCTGGAGGCCGGCCGGGTCTGGAGGATGCCCGGTCCTGGGGCCGGCCCAGGCCGGCTGGCTCGGGCGGGTGCCCGGCCCTAGGACCGGCCCAGGCCGGCTGGGAGGCCGGCGCTCGCTGGATGGTGCCCGGCCTATGGCCCGGCCTAGGCCAGCCTGGAGGCCGGCCGGGTTTGGAGGCAGCCCGGCCCTGGGGCCGACCCAGGACGGCTGGCCAGTCTTATCCGCTTCTTCTCCCTCGTCTTGCGTCGTCTCTTGGCCATCTTCCATACTTGCTTGGTGAGCTTCACGGTAGTCGTTCCTGAGTATGCACAAGGTATCCGAATGAAGTAGCAAATCATTCAAGGGTGTATTGAAATCACACAAAGATAGGAGTGAATTCACCTTATCATGGAGAGCCTTGACTCTAGCTCTTGTCATTGGACCACTTGTTGTAGGAGCCGTAGGTTGGGCTACATCAGTATCACAAGGGAATAAGAATGTATCATATGATGGGGCAAGAGAATCATCCATAGCATTCAAGCAATCATAGTTCATCATGTCCACTAGCGGGATCATGGTCACATCAACACCCATACCTTTGTAGTCCTGCTCATGAGAAGTAGGTGTTGAAGTAGTAGGGGCCTCTATGTGGCCGACTTGTCCATCTTGACGTAGACATGTGGTGGCATCATCATCATCCATGTACAACTTCTCCATTTGAATCATCATTGTGTCGAGAAGTGGTGTCTCGTCATTCACGGAACGTAGCACACAATGAGAGAACACACTAGAGGTAGAGGGTAAGTTGTTAGAATTCGAAATGGTCTCACAAGACCTATCAACTACCTCTCTCAACTCATGTGGTGTATCACTCATTCCCTCAAAGTGGTAGCACTCAAACTCACATATGGTGGAGGCACTCAACTCACTCTCACTCTCACTCAAGTGGGCTAAGTGGCTCTCATTCTCACATGGGATTGGTACCATATCATAAGTCAAACACATGAGGGTAGGCTCAATGTTCTCAACTCCCAACGCCTCCGTGGTTGAAGGGAAACTCCCATGCTTAACCTTCTCGACCTCGTCACCTCCAAAGGTCAATGCCATAAGAGGGGCATCATCACTCGACTCCTTTGCCGAAGGGAAAATCCCATGCTCGGCATCATCATCACTTGACCCATGGTCATAGGTGATAGCATACTCCATGCACGCCTCCTTGGTCGAAGGGAAAATCCCATGCTCGACCATTTTGTCATCTCCATGGTCACCGTCTTGTTCACCAACTTGGCATTCCCACATCAAGTGACCTCTTTCATTGCATAGTGGGCACAAGAGATTGGGACATTCTCGCGGATCATGGTCTTGGCCTTGCCAATTGTCACATATTAGGTCTTCATCTTGCCATATGGGGGCCAATGTGGTGGTGGTACTTGGTGTAGAAGTCAAATCAAGAGAAGTGCTTGAGAAGGGTGCCAATGTTGTGGTGGCACTTGAAGAAGACACCATAGAGTGTGTACACGCCGCCATCTTGGATGTAGAAGTTCTTGACTTCTTCTCATGTCGACGTTGACGCTCTTGAGTGGAGGGGTGTCGTCGAAAGTCATTTCGATGCCTTGGCGACCTTGACTTGGAGCTTCGACTTGAGCTTGGTGATATGTTCCGAAGCTTGGCAAGTGTGTCGATATCGGCTTCAAGCTTGTTCATGTCATGAGGCTTTGTGGCATCATTATTGCGGCGCCTTCTTGAGCGTGATGAAGAGTGTAGACGCTTGTCAAGGTTGTCGATGGCGCTCATGACATTTTGGAACGCTCGATTAGTGACGCCGAACTTGTCCAAGTGTGCATCCACCTTGTTCACTTGGTCATCTTTCTTGTGGCGCCTTGATGAGCTAGACGGTCCTTGACTTAGCTTGGCCTTGTCGATGCACTTCTTGGGGCGCCGTCTTGTTGTCGATGTAGAGTGTCGAAGCTTGGCGCTCATGGCCATGTCCTTCTCATGATGCCTTCTTAAAGTAGATGGAGCTCCATTGGATGAATGCATGGTGGACTTGTCGGGGCTCCGGCTTGAGCTTGAACCATAGTAGGTTTTGCCATGACGCTTGGTGGTGCCGCTCTTGAACATGGTGGTGATGGGAGTCCTCTCCTCTTGCATGTTGTCGAAGGTGTAGTTGATGTCGTTGCACATGCATGAAGAGTGGTAGTCGTAGACGTTCTCCACCATGTCATCGGAGTTGTAGTCGTAGCAGTGGCGCTCCATGTCGTTGTAGTCGAAGTCGGTACCATATGATGAGTCATATGCGGAGATTCGCACCTCGTTGTCATTGGAGCTTGTGTGGTCGGAGTCGTGGTACCGCTCCATGTCATCGATTCGTGTGTACTTGGAGTCGATACGATATGATGAAGGTTGCTCGAAGTCGTGGTACCGCTCCATGTCATCGATTCGTGTGTACTTGGAGTCGATACGATATGATGAAGGTTGCTTGAAGTCGTGGTACCGCTCCATGCCGTGGACGCTTGAATAGTCGGAGTCGTAGCGGAAGTCTTGGTGATGATCCATCATGTCATGCACGCTCGTGGAGTCATAGTCGTGGTAGCGGAAGTCTTGGTGATGCTCCATTATGTCATTGGGGGTCATTGTCGGTGTAGTAGTCGTCCCCCATGTCCTCAAAGCATGAGGCATCATAGTCCATGTGACTCATCATGTAGTCAACATCATCTTGGCCTCCATAGATGCATTCGCTCTCCCTAGACATGATAACTCACAAGACAAGTGTATATGTGGAGTGGAAGGAAACTAGAGCACAAACTCTCACCTTTGTAGATAGTATTGGACGTCGTGGACAACCAAAGGGAACGATCACAAAATAAAGTGCTTGTGTTCAAGTATCCAAAGCAAACTCCAAAACACACACGGCTTAAAAGTTGGTAGGTAGGTATGGTAGGAGGAAAGCAAATTGAACCAACCGAAACCAAGATATTGTCAAAGCAAGTAGAGAACCACGATGATCACAAAGCAAAAGCAAATCAATCTCAAAAGATAGGAATGTAGTACAAGGAAACACACGCACGGAGAGATAAATGGGACTTATGCAACCAAGAAGTGAACTAAAGAACCATATGATCCTAGCGAAGACTATAAGCTCGTGTTGCACAAGTACAAGGAGAGCCACTAGCTCGATTGCAAAATATTGGTGGGCTACTAGATTTGCACAAAATGTACCACCTACTAGATGTTCATCGAGCTTGCGCGCTTCCTACATGAGATATGGCAAGTGGTGTCTCTTTCTTTTCTTGCACTTTTTGCTTCTTTCTCTTTTCATTCTTTTCTCTTTTGCACACTCAATTCTTTTGATGCCAACAACAAGATATATGATATCTGAACTAGCGCATACAACGGTCGCTCGGAAACTACACGATACAATTGTGCAAAGCCCAAGCAATCATTAAGAGCTAGCCTCAATAGGACATGATAATCGCAAAGATATAGTGTGGCTCACAAAGGAATGGCAAGGGGAAAAGATTCACGATGTTATTCCTTTCGTCGACGATCTTTACCCTTTGGTGTAGAAGGTTCGTACTTGCCCACGGATTTTGGTGATGGTGGATGTTGGATCTACCGCAATGGTGATGAAGGTCTTGTTCGTAGCTTCGAAACGAGCCAAAAAACACCAAAAACGGAGTCCGGAATCAAAAGATATGGCCAAAAGAAATTTTCAGAGAATGCAGTTTTCTGAAGGTACCGCTGGTAGGGGCGGTAGTACCGCTCGAGGTACCGCTAGTTCGTCCAGAGGGTCGTTTTTGGCGGTAGCAACGACGGTAGTACCGTTGCGGTCAACGCAAGTCCGGTAGGACGGGGCGACGGGCGGTAGTACCGCTAGGTGGGGCGGTAGTACCGCTACGAAAACTCTGTTCGTGCCCGAGGTCGCGAAAATGGCCGATTTGGGCGGAAAAACTTGCCCAAAAACTTCAAATCGGAGGGGAAAATGATGGAATTAGGCTATGGGAACGCAAAGGAAGCAAGATCAACTAGTTGAGCAATAGATCTATGGATCAAAACTTGCAAAAACGCACTCAAATCTCAGATCGGTCCAAAAACAATTTGGGGCTATTTTTGGTGGAATTTTCGAAATTCTCAAAATCAAAGAAAAATTTGGGGGTGGAAACAAAAATCAATCTGTGGCAACCATGCTCTGATACCATATGGTGAAGGCCATGCCTCTAGGGTTGCCCGATCTTCACGGATTGACGAACGAGTGGACGAACTCACGCAAGAACACGAGGAGGAACACGAAGAACGCAAGAACACGAGAACACAAACATGATACAAGAACCGTTTCCCTCACCGGTCGGTCCAAGCCGGTCCAATAGAATCCCAAAGGGAGAGATTGGCAAGTAGATACAAGGAGGGATCTTGAATGGTTGTTTCTCCAACGGTCAACCAAACCGATCCAATAGAGTCACCCTAAGATGAAAGATTGGCAAGTAGTCAAACTACAAGTAGAGGTCTTGAATCCACAAGAGGGATCTTCTCCACAAGGGAGGAACCATCTCCACAAGGGGAGACAACACCAAAAGGGGTGGGTAAGGAGCCTATGCTCAACTCTATCTCATCATAGATTCTCCCCTAGATCTTAAGGAGGAGGGTCCTATATATAGTGTTGACTAAAGGGTAGGTGGGTAGGTGGGGATTACAAGGGAATATTCCCTGTTACTGTGCACAGGCAGGGCGGTAGTACCGCTGGCATGAGCGTTAGTACCGCTGTGGAGGGCATCGCTGAAGTTGAGGTTCGGCCGCCGCGGTGGTACCGCTCCTCCTGGCGGTAGTTCCGCTGAGGCATCCGTGACGTGCTGGGAGTGACTCCGCAGCGGTAGTACCGCTGCGCTACCGCACAGGTACCGCAGGCGACGCCCGAAGGGAGTTCTGGACGGTAGTGCTAGCGGTGGTACCGCTCGTTGTCCCTAGCGGTAGTACCGCTATGTCTGGCGGTAGTACCACTCCTGGAGCTGTTGGTTCCTCTTCCTTCTTCTCTTACAAGCCACCGTCTTGTCGGGCTTCTTTCCTCTTGCGCCTTGGTCATCCTTTCGTGTACCCGTAGTCATCGTGGCGAACCTAGTATCATCAAGGGACGGAGGATGAGGTAGTATTCATCAAGGGATGGAGGATGAGGTAGTATACCATCCAAAAGGGTGGGGATTGAGTTCTCTAAGAGAATGAGTTCACCTTTGAGATCCATGGTGACTTGTGAAGTGTTGGAGTGCTTGACATGATGATGGTCCTAGGTTGCACTACATCAGCTTTGCTCCTTTTCCACCCATGTTGGTGTTGCCTCCTATGGAGATGAATCAAGGCCTCCCCTTGTGGAGATGAATCAAGGCCTCCCCTTGTGGAGAAGATCCCTCTAGTGGATTCAAGGCTTCATCTTGTAGTTGCGATTACTTGCCAATCATTCCTCTTGAAGTGACTTGACTGGACCGGTGGGATTGACCGGTAAGAGAAACAATCCTAAGAGTAAGGTTGCTTGGGGTTTGAGAATCGGGGGTGCCCTTGGGGATTTGTTACCGGTTGAATTCGTCCTAATTGCTTTGCTAGTTATCTTGTGTTTTACTTTTCCCCTTTCTTCGTGTTCATCGTGTTCTTCGTTCATCCGCCCTCAATCCATGAAAATCGGGACCCTACCCGCATCATGAAGGCCTGTGGAATAGTGCCACAGCTTACGCCTGCCGGAACACCGCAACGCAACGGTGTGTCCGAGCGACGTAATCGTACTTTATTAGATAGTGTGCGGTCTATGATGTCTCTTACCGACTTGCCCGTATCGTTTTGGGGATATGCGTTAGAAATAGCGCATTCATTTTAAATAGGACTCCATCCAAATCCGTGGAAACGACACCGTATGAGGTATGGCATGGTACAATACCTAAGCTGTCGTTCCTGAAAGTTAGGGGTTGTGAGGCTTATGTCAAGAAATTGCAGCCAGACAAACTCGAACCAAAATCGGAAAAGGTCGTCTTTGTAGGGTATCCGAGGGAAACCATAGGATACACCTTCTACCACCAAGCCGAGGGAAAACGTTTGTCGCTAGAAACGGCACCTTTCTCGAGAAGGAGTTTCTCGCTAAAGGAGTAAGTGGGAGGAAAATAGACCTCAACGAGATAGTTGATCCTGAACTCGAAATTCCGATTGGCGCAACGAAAATCTTTCCTGAACCGTCCTCCATAACAGATGGAGTGGGAGAAAATGTCGAGGAGCCTATTATACCTCGTAGGTATGGAAGAACCCGTACATCTCCTGAGTGGTACGGTAATCTTGTTTGCACCGTCATGTTGATTGAACAAGACGAACCTACGAATTACAAAGAGGCAATGGAAGGACCCGAGTCCGAGAAATGGCTTGAGGCCATGAAATCCGAAATAGGATCCATGTATGACAACAAAGTATGGACTTTGGTGGAGATTCCCGAAGGGCGCAAGGCCGTCGAGAATAAATGGATCTTTAAGAAGAAGACTGATGCTGACGGTAATGTAACCGTCTATAAGGCTCGGCTTGTCGCAAAGGGTTTCTGACAAGTTCGTGGAATTGACTACGATGAAACCTTTTCACCGGTAGCGATGCTAAAGTCTATTTGAGTTTTGCTAGCAACAGCTACATATCATGATTATGAGATATGGCAGATGGATGTCAAAACAACGTTCCTGAATGGTAACATTGAGGAAGAGTTGTACATGGTGCAACCTGAAGGTTTTGTCAGTCCAAAAAATGCTGGCAAGGTATGCAAACTTCAGCGTTCTAATTATGGACTGAAGCAAGCATCTCGGAGCTGGAATCTTCGCTTTGATAAGGTGATCAAAGGTTTTGGATTTGCCCAAAATGCGGAAGAGACCTGCATTTATAAGAAAATGAGTGGGAGCTCAGTTGCATTCCTAGTTCTATATGTGGATGATATATTACTAATTGGGGATAATGTGGAACTTCTAAAAAGCGTGAAGGAATATTTAAACAGTAAATTTTCGATGAAGGACTTAGGAGAAGCTGCATACGTATTAGGCATTAAGATCTATCGCGATAGACCCAGGCGCCTACTAGCGTTATGTCAAAGTACTTATCTTGACAAGATATTGAAGAAGTTCAATATGCATTTGGCAAAGAACGGTCTTGTGCCGGTTGTCAAGGGAAAAACATTGAGCATGGCTCAGTGTCCACAGACGGCCCTTGAAAGAGCCGAGGTGGATGGCACTCGATATGCTTCAGCTATAGGATCAATTATGTATGCCATGTTAAGTACTCGAGCCGATGTAGCATTGGCTCTAAGTTTGACGAGACAATTCCAAAGTAATCCTGGCAAGGATCATTTGACAGCTGTTAAGAACATATTGAAGTATCTTAAGTATACCAAGGACATGTTTCTTGTTTATGGAGGCTGTGGAGAGGAACTTGGCGTAACAGGTTACATTGATGCAAGTTTCTGCACAGATCCAGTGTGAGGACCCCGGATTAATTATCCGAGATACTCGTTATGTTTCCTGCAACAGTCCCATGATCAGTGTGCTGTTGCACATAACTTGAGTTGGTATCACAGAACACCCACAAATACCGAATGTATTTACTTACTTGATGGAAGTGATCAGCTTCATCAGGTGCTTGCAGCGGAATCACCAAACAACGTGGAGCCCAAGTCATTCGCCTTAACCCTACAGGCAGCTGACTGGGAAGCGCCCTAGTTCGCAAAGACGCCAGTGAACCCCTCTTCTTCGAACTGCTTCTTCTTCCAAAATCTGGCTAAGACAATAGCCAGGGACGAAACCAATATGAGTACATTTGATTGTACTCGCAAACTACCCCAACAGGAACATGCACTAGTTTTAAATTTTCAAAGACTTTTATTTTTAGGAAAAACCTCACTGAATCTCTATTTAAAAGGAGAAGAGTAGATTTTTAATCCTGTTGAAGACAAAACATTTTGGAAAGTAGTTTTCTCACTAACTTTGTTGAAAAAGGTAAGAAGTATTTTTAAATCTTTTTCCCGAAAATATACCTTCGTTTAAAAAGGTAAGAAAATTTCTTTTAAAACTTTTTCCTCGAACATCACCGTCCTGTCCTCAGCCCCATCCTGGTCACTTATTTTCCAGCAACATCATACCACCCCCTCGGTATAGTTGCCTAAAACAATCTTCACTTCATTTTCCTTTCAAACTCAAAACTTTGTAAAACTTGCACATGGTCTTAAGACAGCCTCCCAACTGTCCATATCCGAGGACTCGGCTATTCGAATAGTTTTACCCTCTGCAGAGGTAGTACGCTTTTCCCACACCCATCCGGTCACTCATCGTGTCAGCCACGTCCCGCCATACCGGAGGTATGCGAAGTTGAGTTCCCGGCCATAGCCTGTCCTTTGCTCATGCTAGTATAGGACCCTGCCGCTACGACACTTTCCACCGACACTCAAATCCTCAGAAACTAAGTGTGGGGACTCGTAGTTCTGCCCGGCGGACCCAAGGGAGCCCTTCAATCCTCTTCCTCCGACACGCTCATACCGGCTTCCGGTAGACTACAATGAAGAGGACCCAGGTCAGGGGGTAGGTCCTCAGACCATCCCCTCATGGAACGAGGTCATCCTCGTTGTTGAGGTATCCAGTACTAACACGAGCAAATTATATGACTACGCCCTTGCCCATATGTGGGTAAATGTGGTCGCACAGGTTATCGGCTGGTAGTCATGGTACAAAGACACAATGTGCATTTTTCAGAAACATCACCATTCACCACTTCTCAATTTCATCACCGACATCTCGGCATACCATAATTCATCCAAGGATTTTCAAAGGAGTTTTGAATAAACAATGTTTTTCCCATCCTATAGTTTTATTTAAACAAACTGATATTTCTACATAGAGTGGCAAAATAGTTTTTCATAAACTTTTGAAAAGGTTTTCACAATCATTTCCAATTCTCATAGCAAAATACTTTTAGTCAAACTTGGGTGGTTCGTAATCCCACCAAAAGATTTTCATAGAAGGCTTTGGAGTAAAACAAATTCATTTCGAAATCGTTGTAGACCATTGACACCTCTATATCGGTTGTCTCAAGAATCTACTTGTATTTTGGAAAAGGGCTTTCAAAGTCATAGCTTTCGTGGCAAACACCACATAAATCATTTATGCTAGTTATAGTAAAACAGGTAAATCAAAATAGATGTATATAGGTGCAAGCTCAGTGAAGTAGCTTGCCTGGTTTCAGCAGAATGTCCCTGGACTTCCTCTTACTGATTAAAGAAATAAACTCCGATTCTTCTCCAATAAATCCTCTCCAAAGACCACTCCGGTAACGGTATTATCTAGCGTCGCAAACAGGGAATAACAACATTCAATAAACCAAACAAAACCACAAGTGGTGCACAAACATCAAACTAATTATTCAAGCAACGAACTAGGGTCTACACTCATAAGGGTCTTTTACAACTCAGGGGTCTAACACTTTTACACAAGTGAGGGCCAACAAAGGGTAGCAAGGGATGACATGCTACAACATCAGTAGCTAGGAAATGCTACTGATATTCAACATCAATTTTGACATTCATGCACACAATGATTCTATTAGCATACAACTCCTGAGAGTTAGGAAATCCTAGAAAATACCCAGACTAGGGATATTGTTCCCCAATAAAAACTAGCAACACTAACTTCTTCCTATCATGAGACCAAACCAGTAGCAAGATGGCATGCTACTGATGATCTAGCAATGCTAACTAAAATAAACACCCCACTAAGGAATTTCTACTAAAACAAATTCTATTAACTAGGAGAATCTAGGAGAATACCACTCTAGTACCATTAACACTAGGTGACTAAGTGCAATACTAAACTTTTTCCAAAGTGCTATACTACAAAGCTAACACACTCCTAGTAACTAGTATCACACTTAAACATGCTAGAAATCACAAAAGAGATACTAGCACACCCTATATAACTAAATAAATCTATAAACCATAAATGGCAGAAAAGCATGCCACCTAGTTAAATACACCTAAAATAATCCATAGCTCTAAAAATCACACCAAGCTAGGATTAGGTACTCCTAATCATACAGAAGCTCACACAAGTGGATTCACACCAAAAATCATCACCAAATAATTTACAAAAATCCCTAAATGGCTCTCTGGTCAAATACCAAAGTGGATGCCATTTTATTTAGGAAGATCATTTGCATGAGAGGCAAATTTCTACTGCTAGGTATCACTCAAACCTTTCCAAAACAGTTGAGTTTGCATCAATAGCTATCATAGATAAATAGCTATTGAGTTTTTGGTGAAAAGAAGTACTTCTGGCTTTACATTTAATTTTTCCAAACTAATCATCCAAAAGTGTTTCTACCACTTGGATCTGGCTAGGAATATGCTAGGGTACCTCCCTAATTTTTGGTTTGGGCAGAACCTGGGTTTTCCTATTTTATTTTGCAATAAACTGAGAGGACAGAATAGAAAGGCACAGAAAAGAATCAACCTCCAGAAAAAAAAGGAGTTTGGGCCTGATCTGCTCGGATCCGAGCCGAGCCACGGGGACGGCGGCCCATTTAGCGGCCCAACGCGAGCGAAACGGTACGCCGTCTTCGTCTTCCTCGTCAGCACGCTCAGAGCACGCGGCGACAGCAGGGAGCAAGGCGGAGACGGCCTCGGCGACTCCGGCGTTCCTAGGAGAAAAGAAGATGTCCGTGAGATAGCTCGCGACGAGGGGATCTCGGGGGAATGAAAATGGCGTAGGGATAAGATCTGTGCAACCCGCGAGCTTCCCGGCAAGGCGGCGGCCGGAGCGGAAAGGGATGCGGATGACGGCGGCGATCCCGGACTTCCCTCTGCGATTCTTGGCGCAGAGAGGGGGAGTAGAGCACGGCGAAGGTGCTGGTGGTCTGGGATTGGGATGGGGAGCACTCAATCGCCGGCGAGGCGCGTCGGCGACCTTGGCCGGGGTTCGGGCTCAAAGGAAGAAATGCGAGAGAGGATGTGAGGGGAGGAAATGAGTGAGGGGGGGGTGAGGGAGCAGAGGGGAGAGGGCTTCTTATCGTCTCGCAGGGCAGCAGAGAGGGGCGGGGTCCAGACGGTGTCGACACCCGCGGGGAGAACACGGCGACGATGGGGTGAGGAACACGGCGTCTGTGCTCTGCCGCGTCGCTGCAACAGGGTGATGGGGGACAGGAGCGAGCAGAGGTGAGCGGCATGGAGAGGTCTTATCTCCTCCAGGGCGAGGCCTGCGTCAGGGGCGAGGCACACGGCGAGCTCGGGAGCACGCCACCGTGCCGTGCTGCCATGGAGTGACAGAGGTCAACGGAGGTTTTGCAAAACGCCCCCTAACTCTTTTTCTCTTCTCACAGACAGGTCCTCGGCTAAAAAGAAATCCTTTATTTCTATTTTGAAACCAGTAGGGTTTCCAGGATTTATTTGAGGGGTTTAAACATTTTACAAAAATCAGAGAAAATTCATGTAGCCTCCCCTATATATGAGGAAGCTCCACAAAAATTGGTTTTACAAAATAAAATGTTTTGCTCCATTTTTGTTCATAGGATTTAAATAAACTATTTTTGGAAATGAATAATTTGGTAATCCTTTAATAATTAAAACCAGAGATAAAATAGTTTGTAGAACCTTTGGAGCTTTCTTGAATAAGATACTTAAAATAAGTTTTATTTTCATAAAGAAAACATTTGTTTTGAGGAAATAGAGAAATTGGGAGGGAAATTATTTATGAGATCATTTTAACTTATGACCTTCATTTCTTTTTAATAAAAGAAAGGAGGGATTTGTTTTAAAATCAACAAGTAGGGTTACTAGAGGAGGGAGTGATGTGAAATGGAGTTATCATTTCATCCCCTTCTCTAGAATTTTGATAAAGAAAGTATAGTTGTTTTAATAAAATAGAGGAATAGATAAAGAGGGAGTTTTATTGAGATCCTCTCTCTAAATTTTTGAAATTAACTTGGGGGCATAACTTTAGAGGGTTTCTCCTCTTCAAGTCACACTCCAAGTTTGGTGCCAAGGGTGTCCTAAAGTAGTAACAACTCCACTGAGGAATTATCCTCACAAGAACATCACACACAACAGCAAAATCACCCCAATGGCAACAGCACCAAAATACCAACCAACACAACACTATCCACAACACAACAATATTCACAATTCAAACAAGCCTCACACTTCAAACTACAAGAATAAGTCACACACCTTTTTCCATAACTAACAATGCTATTTTATAAAAGTGGTCACACCCAATTATGACAAGATGTTGTTTAAGGGATTTATCAACCCATAACTTAATAGTTTTCAAAATGGTTTGAAAGGGAATTATGTGAGGTAATATATTCCCCACTAGTATTTCTTTTAAAAAGGAGTTGAAACTTAGGAGTTTTAAAAATAAGAATTTTATAAATGCCAAAGTGGAAGAGAGGACAGGAGATCACAGATGGTTCCCCATATTTTATAAACATGAAACTTTTGAAAATACTTTCACTGTCTCAAATTAAAGAGTATTTTGTTTGTTGCTAAAACCAAATCATTTGTTGAAATAAACTTTTGGCCAACATAAGAATGGGAAAGACATATGGAATAAATTCTTGTCATAACATGGTCACCAGTGTTGTAAATAAATTTTTACCTAGGTGGATGTCTTGAGTTGACATCTACTAGTCCAACAATCACAAACAACAAGTTACACAAGACCAACAGAACAAATTAAAGGAAAACACAATCACTTGTGAAATAATTCAAAAAGTTTTTGTTGGTTCTGAAATTTGGGTCTGGTTTACCCTTGTTATAAATTTGGGATGTTACAGATCCTTCCCCCCTTAAAATAAATCTCGTCCTCGAGATTTGCCCGGGGGTACAGGAGAGATACGAGAGCAAAATAATTTATTTTAGAAAGGTCGTATATTCACTTTCGTGTATACACGGGTTTTGAAAAACAACAGGGTTTTTCTTCAAAATACCCCTAGCTGTGCCACCAATAATTGGCTCATGGACACAGTGGGTCTGATTTATACGAGGAATTATTTTTGCACGGGGTTTTTCACAGAAAAAGCGAGGGATAAAGGATAGAGGGACACGGGGGGGTTAACTGCTGACTCACTGACATGTGGGCCCGGGGCCCACTTGGCGGTCTCTCCTCCTTTTCTCCTCCTCTTCTTCATCCTTGCTCTGTACTTGCTCCATTTTCAGTGCGCAGGGCACTCACCCGCGGTACTGCTGCGCGTGCTGTCCGTCGATGCAGCGGCAGACACGGCTTTGGGGACACGATGCCTAGGTGGTTTCGCGCCATTAAGGCGAGTACAGCTCGCGATTCCTCCACTTTCCCGCGCAGTGCGGTGTCGAGGAGCGGCGTCCGAGCTCGGCTTATAAACTAGCGACCTCAGAAAAACATTTCTTCCATCGCGTCGTCACCATGGGCTTCATTACCGATTTCTTCAGAGCCTATGTTGATGCGATGGAGGATGCGGGCTTCCTCGAGGGCTGCTTCGTCTTCGTGCTCTTCGTGTTCTCGATTTTGACGGTGTTCAGCCTGCTGTTCGCGGCAGTGGTGCTCCTAGCCGTGGCCTTGTGCCATTGGTGGTCTAGCGCGGGGGCTGGTGCTGCGACAGTGGCGCCTGCTGCGCTAGAGGAGCCAGATGCGGCGGAGGAGCGCACGGTGGAGGAGCTTGCGGCGGTGGAGGAGGTGGTAGACCTTCCGGCTGGAGGTGAGCAGGCTGCTCGAGCTGTCTGCCGCCGTCGGGCGGCGCGTGACTCGGCTCTGAGTGAGCCAGGCTCATCCTCTGGTGGCATCGGGGAGTTCGAGAGAGATTAGGAATCTCTAGGTGCCGTTGCATCCGTGCTGGCAGTGTTGTTTGTAGGAGTAGAACTTGTATCCTCTGTTCCTTTCTGAATTTCTCGCTTCTGTACTGCAATCCGTGATTGTATTGATCTTGCCTTTGCTGATAACCCGGGACAAGGTGTGCCTTGTCGAAATCTTCTTGGTTGACACAACTCTGGTCTTGCAGCACAGATAGGATGCAGAAGTACTAGAATAAACTTGTTTTGGCGAGAAAATATATTTTTAGAGAAATATCACTGCAATATATGGTCTCAACCATTTGCAGTGGTAGCACACATTCCAACCATATAGGTTGAACACGACAACTAAGAACACCCTACAAGATGTCCTTCTGTGTTCCAGCGAGCATTTACGCTTCGCAAGCATTTTAAGGCTTGCGAGGCTCACATCTCGTGGAGGGCTCGGGCCCCTTTCTTTAACATGCAGAAAGCACAAGGTTCATATTGGGTGAGGAACCTTGGGGAGATTGCATGTAGGAGAACACACACAAAAATAATTTGCATACTACAAAATAGTCCCATTCAAAGTTTGCATTAATTCACAGGGGTATGCGTCTGGGGTCACATACGGTTCCTGGTTTTAAGTGATCTGTGGTTTTTTTTTTTTTTTTTAACTTTTAACTGAAAAAAAAACAGCATGACATTCCATCAGATGTCAACCAAGTGGTTAACAAGATGATAAGAACACCAAGTTTTTTTTATTTTGGGGCTGATCTAACATCAGCCGGGGAACAGACAACAACTTGCATTACAAGACACACAAGAAAAACAAGCAACAAACCAACAACAGACTAACAACGTTGTTGATCCACATGCACCAACACACAAGCGCTGGTCAGGCTAACTAAACCTGGGTTCTACTCTGCCTGAGAGGTGCTAGGAGTCGGTGAAGCGTGACCGAGACAAAGAGTGGTGTCCACATCTCTGTCTTCCAAGGGGTGGGGAACTACAGGCACGCCTTCGAGGATTACACCTCGCTCTTGGGGTGGCTGCTGAACTCGGGCGAGAGCTTGTGTCACCGATGCGTCAATGCTGTGGTCCAGCAATTCATCTAGGACCGACTGTCTTGCATCCTGAGCTTGCCCACGGTGAGAAGTGGGTTGGTTCCTTGCTCGACCCAGTTCCCGGCGGGCACGAGCAAGGTGGCGCCTTGTGGTCATGAGTTCCTCCATCAGGGTGTGACTGAATCTTGTCATTGCAGCTCCATAGGTGACCAGGGTGATTACGGCAGGGTCAGCTTCCTGTCCCATGGAAGCTTGGAAAGCCTCCGCAACATGCTCAGGTATGGCTGGGAGGAAGTGGAAAGCTCGACTCAGCGCCATCGCCGGTTCTGAGTACCGGAGACGGACGAGTCCTTCCCAGGCTGCTACCTGGAGGGCTAGATCTAGGGTAGGCATGCTCTTACCCTGGATCAAGTAAGTCGGACTTATGCCCAATTGGCACGAGCCGATATGCACCTCGACTTGGAATTCACTTCCCGGCAAGCGGGAGAGAGTTCTCGACACCACATATCGAGGACGGGCAGGCCGACCAAGAATGTGGCAGACGGCCTTCCAAAGCATCAGTGGAAACCCACTATGCTCCTCGGCAGTGGTTTCCATGATAACTCTGGGTTTGCCATTGGGTTTTTTTGGATCTGGATGAAGAATAAGAATACGGGATTCTTGCCTCAGGAGATTTGGGTCGCTAAGGGTGGTGAGTGAGGGTGGGGATAGATGGCAGAAAGAACGGGGTCTTTTATAAGCTAGGGTGGTGTCGGCTCCTTTCCACGGAAGAACCCGGGGAGCGTCTCTCAGGTAGTGGGGACAACCCTACTGTACGCTACTGTGAACCGACGCCTGGCCATGCCGGTTAGGCAGGGATAGGTCAAATCCGTCGGGCTCACTGTAGGGAACACCTCAAACAAGCAATAAACACACAAGGTACGTTTAGTACCAATGGACGCCTAATACTCGTAGTGGCCGGGTAGTATGACTAAAGTTCCTATCATAAGTGTTCCTATGGGTCTTGGTTAGACAGGGATGCTGAAATCTTTATTTCGTTGCCTTAGTCTTCAACTGGAGACACTGAGATTGTCGAAGTAGCCACTTGAGTAGAATTGCTGAGGTTGAGCTGAGGTCTTCAGAGATCTCTTGATTTGGTTGATGTCGATGATCTTGACATTTGTAGACCAATGAACTTGATGTTGAATGTTGAGATGGTTGCTTCTTCTTTGTAGGTGCTAGCTAATTAGGTCTCTTTTGGGTTCATCGTCAAGTATTTTGAACAGGTAAGAAGGAGTAGAGAAAACCTTGGTAAAAAAAATAGAAAGGTAAGACTCAGAAATAATTTGAGAAGACGAAAAGAGCGGGAGTCATTTTTGGACTTCCCTAGATAAGGATATATTTTTGGTGTTAACATATTTTTAACAAAATATTCTCTTCCTAACTAACGTCCATGCTAACTAAGGTCTGTTACAGTCAGGATGGCTCTGATACCAAGTCTGTGAGGACCCCGGATTAATTATCCGAGATACTCGTTATGTTTCCTGCAACAGTCCCATGATCAGTGTGCTGTTGCACATAACTTGAGTTGGTATCACAGAACACCCACAAATACCGAATGTATTTACTTACTTGATGGAAGTGATCAGCTTCATCAGGTGCTTGCAGCGGAATCACCAAACAACGTGGAGCCCAAGTCATTCGCCTTAACCCTACAGGCAGCTGACTGGGAAGCGCCCTAGTTCGCAAAGACGCCAGTGAACCCTCTTCTTCGAACTGCTTCTTCTTCCAAAATCTGGCTAAGACAATAGCCAGGGACGAAACCAATATGAGTACATTTGATTGTACTCGCAAACTACCCCAACAGGAACATGCACTAGTTTTAAATTTTCAAAGACTTTTATTTTTAGGAAAAACCTCACTGAATCTCTATTTAAAAGGAGAAGAGTAGATTTTTAATCCTGTTGAAGACAAAACATTTTGGAAAGTAGTTTTCTCACTAACTTTGTTGAAAAAGGTAAGAAGTATTTTTAAATCTTTTTCCCGAAAATATACCTTCGTTTAAAAAGGTAAGAAAATTTCTTTTAAAACTTTTTCCTCGAACATCACCGTCCTGTCCTCAGCCCCATCCTGGTCACTTATTTTCCAGCAACATCATACCACCCCCTCGGTATAGTTGCCTAAAACAATCTTCACTTCATTTTCCTTTCAAACTCAAAACTTTGTAAAACTTGCACATGGTCTTAAGACAGCCTCCCAACTGTCCATATCCGAGGACTCGGCTATTCGAATAGTTTTACCCTCTGCAGAGGTAGTACGCTTTTCCCACACCCATCCGGTCACTCATCGTGTCAGCCACGTCCCGCCATACCGGAGGTATGCGAAGTTGAGTTCCCGGCCATAGCCTGTCCTTTGCTCATGCTAGTATAGGACCCTGCCGCTACGACACTTTCCACCGACACTCAAATCCTCAGAAACTAAGTGTGGGGACTCGTAGTTCTGCCCGGCGGACCCAAGGGAGCCCTTCAATCCTCTTCCTCCGACACGCTCATACCGGCTTCCGGTAGACTACAATGAAGAGGACCCAGGTCAGGGGGTAGGTCCTCAGACCATCCCCTCATGGAACGAGGTCATCCTCGTTGTTGAGGTATCCAGTACTAACACGAGCAAATTATATGACTACGCCCTTGCCCATATGTGGGTAAATGTGGTCGCACAGGTTATCGGCTGGTAGTCATGGTACAAAGACACAATGTGCATTTTTCAGAAACATCACCATTCACCACTTCTCAATTTCATCACCGACATCTCGGCATACCATAATTCATCCAAGGATTTTCAAAGGAGTTTTGAATAAACAATGTTTTTCCCATCCTATAGTTTTATTTAAACAAACTGATATTTCTACATAGAGTGGCAAAATAGTTTTTCATAAGCTTTTGAAAAGGTTTTCACAATCATTTCCAATTCTCATAGCAAAATACTTTTAGTCAAACTTGGGTGGTTCGTAATCCCACCAAAAGATTTTCATAGAAGGCTTTGGAGTAAAACAAATTCATTTCGAAATCGTTGTAGACCATTGACACCTCTATATCGGTTGTCTCAAGAATCTACTTGTATTTTGGAAAAGGGCTTTCAAAGTCATAGCTTTCGTGGCAAACACCACATAAATCATTTATGCTAGTTATAGTAAAACAGGTAAATCAAAATAGATGTATATAGGTGCAAGCTCAGTGAAGTAGCTTGCCTGGTTTCAGCAGAATGTCCCTGGACTTCCTCTTACTGATTAAAGAAATAAACTCCGATTCTTCTCCAATAAATCCTCTCCAAAGACCACTCCGGTAACGGTATTATCTAGCGTCGCAAACAGGGAATAACAACATTCAATAAACCAAACAAAACCACAAGTGGTGCACAAACATCAAACTAATTATTCAAGCAACGAACTAGGGTCTACACTCATAAGGGTCTTTTACAACTCAGGGGTCTAACACTTTTACACAAGTGAGGGCCAACAAAGGGTAGCAAGGGATGACATGCTACAACATCAGTAGCTAGGAAATGCTACTGATATTCAACATCAATTTTGACATTCATGCACACAATGATTCTATTAGCATACAACTCCTGAGAGTTAGGAAATCCTAGAAAATACCCAGACTAGGGATATTGTTCCCCAATAAAAACTAGCAACACTAACTTCTTCCTATCATGAGACCAAACCAGTAGCAAGATGGCATGCTACTGATGATCTAGCAATGCTAACTAAAATAAACACCCCACTAAGGAATTTCTACTAAAACAAATTCTATTAACTAGGAGAATCTAGGAGAATACCACTCTAGTACCATTAACACTAGGTGACTAAGTGCAATACTAAACTTTTTCCAAAGTGCTATACTACAAAGCTAACACACTCCTAGTAACTAGTATCACACTTAAACATGCTAGAAATCACAAAAGAGATACTAGCACACCCTATAAACTAAATAAATCTATAAACCATAAATGGCAGAAAAGCATGCCACCTAGTTAAATACACCTAAAATAATCCATAGCTCTAAAAATCACACCAAGCTAGGATTAGGTACTCCTAATCATACAGAAGCTCACACAAGTGGATTCACACCAAAAATCATCACCAAATAATTTACAAAAATCCCTAAATGGCTCTCTGGTCAAACACCAAAGTGGATGCCATTTTATTTAGGAAGATCATTTGCATGAGAGGCAAATTTCTACTGCTAGGTATCACTCAAACCTTTCCAAAACAGTTGAGTTTGCATCAATAGCTATCATAGATAAATAGCTATTGAGTTTTTGGTGAAAAGAAGTACTTCTGGCTTTACATTTAATTTTTCCAAACTAATCATCCAAAAGTGTTTCTACCACTTGGATCTGGCTAGGAATATGCTAGGGTACCTCCCTAATTTTTGGGTTGGGCAGAACCTGGGTTTTCCTATTTTATTTTGCAATAAACTGAGAGGACAGAATAGAAAGGCACAGAAAAGAATCAACCTCCAGAAAAAAAAGGAGTTTGGGCCTGATCTGCTCGGATCCGAGCCGAGCCACGGGGACGGCGGCCCATTTAGCGGCCCAACGCGAGCGAAACGGTACGCCGTCTTCGTCTTCCTCGTCAGCACGCTCAGAGCACGCGGCGACAGCAGGGAGCAAGGCGGAGACGGCCTCGGCGACTCCGGCGTTCCTAGGAGAAAAGAAGATGTCCGTGAGATAGCTCGCGACGAGGGGATCTCGGGGGAATGAAAATGGCGTAGGGATAAGATCGGTGCAACCCGCGAGCTTCCCGGCAAGGCGGCGGCCGGAGCGGAAAGGGATGCGGATGACGGCGGCGATCCCGGACTTCCCTCTGCGATTCTTGGCGCAGAGAGGGGGAGTAGAGCACGGCGAAGGTGCTGGTGGTCTGGGATTGGGATGGGGAGCACTCAATCGCCGGCGAGGCGCGTCGGCGACCTTGGCCGGGGTTCGGGCTCAAAGGAAGAAATGCGAGAGAGGATGTGAGGGGAGGAAATGAGAGGGGGGGGTGAGGGAGCAGAGGGGAGAGGGCTTCTTATCGTCTCGCAGGGCAGCAGAGAGGGGCGGGGTCCAGACGGTGTCGACACCCGCGGGGAGAACACGGCGACGATGGGGTGAGGAACACGGCGTCTGTGCTCTGCCGCGTCGCTGCAACAGGGTGATGGGGGACAGGAGCGAGCAGAGGTGAGCGGCATGGAGAGGTCTTATCTCCTCCAGGGCGAGGCCTGCGTCAGGGGCGAGGCACACGGCGAGCTCGGGAGCACGCCACCGTGCCGTGCTGCCATGGAGTGACAGAGGTCAACGGAGGTTTTGCAAAACGCCCCCTAACTCTTTTTCTCTTCTCACAGACAGGTCCTTGGCTAAAAAGAAATCCTTTATTTCTATTTTGAAACCAGTAGGGTTTCCAGGATTTATTTGAGGGGTTTAAACATTTTACAAAAATCAGAGAAAATTCATGTAGCCTCCCCTATATATGAGGAAGCTCCACAAAAATTGGTTTTACAAAATAAAATGTTTTGCTCCATTTTTGTTCATAGGATTTAAATAAACTATTTTTGGAAATGAATAATTTGGTAATCCTTTAATAATTAAAACCAGAGATAAAATAGTTTGTAGAACCTTTGGAGCTTTCTTGAATAAGATACTTAAAATAAGTTTTATTTTCATAAAGAAAACATTTGTTTTGAGGAAATAGAGAAATTGGGAGGGAAATTATTTATGGAGATCATTTTAACTTATGACCTTCATTTCTTTTTAATAAAAGAAAGGAGGGATTTGTTTTAAAATCAACAAGTAGGGTTACTAGAGGAGGGAGTGATGTGAAATGGAGTTATCATTTCATCCCCTTCTCTAGAATTTTGATAAAGAAAGTATAGTTGTTTTAATAAAATAGAGGAATAGATAAAGAGGGAGTTTTATTGAGATCCTCTCTCTAAATTTTTGAAATTAACTTGGGGGCATAACTTTAGAGGGTTTCTCCTCTTCAAGTCACACTCCAAGTTTGGGTGCCAAGGGTGTCCTAAAGTAGTAACAACTCCACTGAGGAATTATCCTCACAAGAACATCACACACAACAGCAAAATCACCCCAATGGCAACAGCACCAAAATACCAACCAACACAACACTATCCACAACACAACAATATTCACAATTCAAACAAGCCTCACACTTCAAACTACAAGAATAAGTCACACACCTTTTTCCATAACTAACAATGCTATTTTATAAAAGTGGTCACACCCAATTATGACAAGATGTTGTTTAAGGGATTTATCAACCCATAACTTAATAGTTTTCAAAATGGTTTGAAAGGGGAATTATGTGAGGTAATATATTCCCCACTAGTATTTCTTTTAAAAAGGAGTTGAAACTTAGGAGTTTTAAAAATAAGAATTTTATAATGCCAAAGTGGAAGAGAGGACAGGAGATCACAGATGGTTCCCCATATTTTATAAACATGAAACTTTTGAAAATACTTTCACTGTCTCAAATTAAAGAGTATTTTGTTTGTTGCTAAAACCAAATCATTTGTTGAAATAAACTTTTGGCCAACATAAGAATGGGAAAGACATATGGAATAAATTCTTGTCATAACATGGTCACCAGTGTTGTAAATAAATTTTTACCTAGGTGGATGTCTTGAGTTGACATCTACTAGTCCAACAATCACAAACAACAAGTTACACAAGACCAACAGAACAAATTAAAGGAAAACACAATCACTTGTGAAATAATTCAAAAAGTTTTTGTTGGTTCTGAAATTTGGGTCTGGTTTACCCTTGTTATAAATTTGGGATGTTACATCCAGATGACTCGAAATCGCAAACAGGTTATGTGTTTAAGGTGAACGGAGGCGCTGTGAGTTGGAGAAGTGGGAAGCAACCCATAGTAGCTGTAACACCCCGAAAATTTAAACCTAATTTTAGTGGTGTTTTATGACACCTGAATTTTTTTTCTCTTTTCCTAAATATTTCTTCAAATCATTGAGGATGAATTGACTTGGGAATTGCTCCCTCAAGAATTTTCCCAGTGATCCACGGACCACTCCAACACCCGTAATAATTTTGATGCTTAGGTTTTCCCTCGAAAACCCTAGGCCTAATTATTAAACCTTTTAAACCCTTTTCTCCACCTACCAAAGGAAAGCCTATTTCCATAGCCAGGAAAATTCCACTAAAAATACCAGAGGACTCCCATATCCATATAAAGACAATCCATGTAAAAATATTGCATGCTTCAATGCAATATTTCCAAGTTAGGCACTATTTTCCAAACTGCCCTTTCTGATCCAGAAATGTTTGAGTCAAGCTATGCATCCCCATAAATTCTGATAAATTCAGGGGATGAATATTTTTACATTCCCTACCTTTCATCTTTTGGGGCCAGATCCATTTGAGCAATATTTTCACCACTCCCTTTGTAAGCCAAAAATAAAGCCATTTGGCGACCTCCAAAGCAACCCATAGCCAAATAATTCATATGGCCCTGATACTTAGCAGATATGATCACACATGTAATAGACACACACCTCCAGGAGATCAGCCCCATATCCTTTTGGCAAAGCCACTTTTGTATGACCATGCCGATATGCCAATTTTTGGACATCTTGCCAAAACCCAATTTACCCATGTCCAATTGAGCTCGAACTCCATAGACACCCTCCCTGTACCAAAACTAGATAGTGGTGAAATTTTGGGATCATTTGGACCACCTTTTTCTTGCAGAAAATCCATCGAACACCTTCTGCCATCTTCGAAACTCGAAAATGTTTACACATGAAATTTTCTCCAAATTGATTGAAACTGGACCACATTGCTCAAATACCAGTAGAACATCTCCAGTAAAAATCCTAGCTCCATTGGGGTAGTGGAAGCCCCTTTTCATTTCATCGAGCACCTTCGGTGTCTTTGGTTTTCTGAAAATCTTATTCTGCAAAGTAGGGAATCCTTGAGGGATTCTTGTTTGGTTGTGTTGTCGTCGTCGTTACAAACTCAGCGGTGGAAACCTTGTTCCATTTGGTGCTCCGAGTCATCGGGAACGCGACGACGCCGCTCGCGTCGCGCTCTGGACATGCCGCTTTCGGCATGGAACTGTGCAACCCCAGCCCCTGCCTTATCCCATGCTGCAGTACCACCACGTGCTGCCCTGTACCTTCCCTGTGCATCCAGCACGGCGGCCTCACCCTCCCCTCATCCCTATCTCCATCTTGTGGAGGAGAAAAGCTTGGAAAAATCTAGGTGGCCATCAATGGCCGAACGTCCCCCACCTAACTCTCCTCCCGTCCCTCCATATAAAGCCACCCCCTGGGAAGGCAAGGGAGCCCTAGTCACTCCCCACCTCTTCCTCCCCCCTGCTCTCTCCATTCGGTGCCCCAAAAGCAGAGAAAATCTCCACAAAAATGTTGGCCACCATGGCCGTGCACCCGCGAGCTCGGGGGAGGCGACCCCCGCCACCGGTTCCTCCTCCCCTGGCCTCGGCTTGCCGCCCCGGGCCATCCCTGCCGCCGGCCGGCCTCCTGGCGCCCTCTTTGGCCGTCCCCGGCCAGCCCCCGCACGTTCCAGTATGTGTGCAGAGGAGGACGAAGACCAGGATCGATCCCTGTTCTTCTGCTTCTTTTTTTTTCCTCCCGAATCGTTTTTTTGGCCCAGCCCAGCAGGCACAGCAGAGCCACCGGCTAGCCCAGCCCAGCATCGGCCCAGCCAGGCGCAGCAGCGCAGTGGCGCGCAGTAGCGGCCCGTTAGCGGCCCGCGCAGTTTTTTTTCGCGGAACATTTTTCTTTTTCCTGCTGGACAGTTTTTCAAACATCAATATCTTTTGAACCGTAACTCCGTTTTTGGTGATTCAAATTTCTAAATCTTCTTCTCGACGAGATCTTTCCGTTGGTACTGGTTTGGTGGTCTTTGAAAATATTTAGTTTCGTTGACTTTATTTAACACGTTGTTTACCATTCCGGGTTTAGTCGTTTTTCGAGTTTCCGACGCGCGACGACACCGAGACCTCCCAGATCTTTTGGAACCCGTCTCCTAAGGCAAGCTAACCCCTTGCTATGAACAGCCCAGCAGTGTTTGTTCGATTATTTTGCTTACTACCATGCCGAGTGTTATATTGTTGTCTGTGTACTGTTAGATTTATGCATGTCTGTTTGTTGTTCATGTTTAAATATGAAACTTGTTATATTGCTCCTGCCATGTTGCATTTTAAATATTGCTGCATATACATATATCTGTGGATCTTCGCAACACCTTTCTTTTTGTCAAACGAGAAGGCGCTGGTCGGCGGGTTCGCCGCCGTAGTCTTCCGGTTGACGTTTCTTTTCCTTGTCGAACGAGAAGGCGCTGGTCGGCGGGTTCGCCGCCATAGTCTTCCGGTTGACAATTCTTTTCCTTGTCGAACGAGAAGGCGCTGGTCGGCGGGTTCGCCGCCGTAGTCTTCCGGTTGACGTTTCTTTTCCTTGTCGAACGAGAAGGCGCTGGTCGGCGGGTTCGCCGCCGTAGCCTTCCGGTTGACGTTTCTTTTCCTTGTCGAACGAGAAGGCGCTGGTCGGCGGGTTCGCCGCCGTAGTCTTCCGGTTGACGTTTCTTTTTCCTTGTCAAACGAGAAGGCGCTGGTCGGCGGGATCGCCGCCGTAGTCTTCCGGTTGACGTTTTTATTTTTGCTAAGTTGGACATGGATACCACTATTTCTTGAATTATTGTGTTGCTAATGTTTTGTCGTTTAATGTTATATTATTATGTTATTGTGGTTTTTGTGCTGGACTAACCCTCTGTTGTTTGGACTATTGAATGATGAAACTGGATTAAATGAAACACCCCTCCAAACAACGATAGGGTCAGTCCATGGTGCCACTAATCTGAACTTTGAAAGCAGAACCATCGTCGTCTCATGGAGGACCGTGACCTAGTAGGTTGTTGAGCCCCTTTTGTGCCATCCATTGGGCGCAGTCGTTCGGTTGTGCTGTCCGAGGGTAGTGGTCGGCAGGCACGGGTTCGATTGTGATAGGGAGTCCGGAGCTAGGCATACCCGGTAGCGCCGGGGGATGTGCCGGATTTACTTGCCCGTTGTGCCACACGCATAGGGTGGTGTAGGAGAGTGTCTTAGCAAATGGACCGTCATGTGAGTGTATTTTGCTTAGTACGACTTTGGGCGTGAGAAACCTGGAGCGTCGGCTGAGTAGGGTGCATTCTGATAGGTGGTAAAGCAAACTCTCGAGAGACTCAACCTAGCAAGCTAGCCTCGTTCCTGGGATATGGAACAACAGTTCAGTGTCGGTCACACTGTGTGTCTTTGTCGTGTCAGGAGGTTAAACTTAAGATCGGTTTGAAAGAATTAATGAACGACCTGATCTCACTAAATAAACAAATAAGATGATGCAGGGAATGTTGCATTGAGATGTTGATGGTTACCCATGATATAGGATGGCGGTGTGATCGTTGGGAGCCTAGAGTTAGGCCTGAGCCAACAACAACCGTGCATGCCCAGAGTGGAAAGATGAGGCCAGTGGGCCTAGCAGTGATCACAGGTGTTGTTGTGTATTATTTGGTACCAACTGGTACACTCGTTTACTCGTCACAGGTAATCTCTTTGTATGATTGCCGGTGCACGATCCAACCCCACCTGGCTTGGACTCTGTACTGGTGATACCCCCGTTGCTTGCTTATGACATGTTTGGTTGTCAATGCCATGCTACTTTTATGTCATGTATCTAGAGTACCCCTTTGCCATGTTGTAGGATTTTATTTCCAATATATATCTTGCTGCATGATTGTTGGAATGTTTGTAGTAAGTGGCGATTCTTGCTGAGTGCATACAAATGTACTCACGGGACTTGTGTTTGTGGCCAGATTCTGGCGAGGATTCATCTTCCACCTTAGCGAGGAGAGGGAGCAGGAGCGTGCTAGGATCAGTAGCCCAGCCAGATACCTGTGGAGTGGAGCCGCTCCAAGCCGTTGCCTTAGTCGTCTTCCGCTGCCAGTTAAACTCTGTCCTGAGCCATGCTTGGCTTGATGTTTGGTCATGCCTTGATGGCCTTGTAAACCATTTGTAGCACTTCTTGTGCCTGATTGTGTAATGATTTCCATTATGTTGCACTGTCGTGACGTGCGGCCAGATATCTTGGGCTGGCGCACGGGACGACCGCCTCTCTGGCGAGATGTGCCAGGGAGGGGTGTCACAGACATGGTATCAGAGCACCAGGCTGGCTGTAGACTACCCTAGCATGGAAAGCCCAGCCTTACTTTTGCCCGACAGTGAGCCCGATGGATTTAGCCATCTCCGCCTAACCGGCATGGCTGGTGTTGGTCCACAGTAAGGTGCAGTAGGACTTGTCCCATTCCCTGAGAGAGGCTCGCCGGTTTCTTCCAAGAGAAGGAGCCAACACAACCCTGCTTATATGAGACCCAGTCCTAGCTGCCATTTATCCCCACCCTCGCCTGCTATCCTTGGCAACCCAGCTCTCTTGAGTAGAATCCCGCGTTCTCATCTCATCCTACACCCAGATCCCGAATAATCCGAAGGCGAACCCCAAGGTCGTCCGGGAAACCACTGCCGAGGATCATGGCGGATTTCCACTGATTCTTTGGAAGGTTGTCTGTGTTCTTCTTGGTAGGCCTGCTCGCCCTTGATATGTGGTGTTCGAGAACTCCCTCTCGCCCGCCGGGAGTGAATTTCGAGCAGACGTGCATGTCGGCCCGTGTCCTTTTGGCACGAGTCAGCCTTACTTGATCCAAGGTAGGAGCATGCCCACTCTTAATCAAGCCATCCAGGTAGCAGCCTGGGAAGGTCTCGTCCGCCTGCGGTACTCGGAACCGGCAATGGCGAAAAGTCGAGCTTTCCACCTTCTCCCAGCCAGACCCCAGCCTGGAGTGGAGACTATCCAAACTCCCGTTGGAGAAGAAGTCGACCCTGCCGTAATCACCCTGGTCACCTATGGAGCTGCAATAACAAGGTTCAGCCATTCTCTGATGGATGAACTCATGACCACAAGGCGCAACCTTGGTATTGCTCGCATGCAACTGAGTCGAGCAAGGAACCCACCTACCCTCGACCATGAGCCAGCTCAGAGTACAGGACTCCCGTTCCCAGATGATTTGCCGGGATCCAGTCTTGATGCCTCTGGGACACAAGCACTAGCCCAGTCCAGCAGTACCTCCAAGCAGGAGGTATAATCCTCGAAGGCGTGCCTGCAATCCCCCACCCCGCGGGAGATGGAGATGTGGACACCACTCTTCGTCTCGGCCACACTCCACCGACTACCAGAGGCCGCCAAGCGGAGTAGAGCCCAGGTTTAGTTAGCCTGAGTGGCGCTTTTATGTGGTAGGTGAGAATCAGTGAGGTTGTTTGTTTTCTTGTGTTGGCTTGTAATGTAAGGTTTGTTGTATGCTTTTTGGTTGATGTCGAATCAGCCGTAATAAAACTTGGTGTTCTGATTCCCTTGTTAACCACTTGGTTGACATGTGACGGAATATCATGTCCTTTTCTTCAGTTGAAAAGTTTTGAAGAAATGACAGTTCACATAAAAACAGAAGTGGTATATGTGAACCCAGACACATATGCACGCCTTGTAAAATTAATGCAAACTTTGAATGATATTATTTTCTAGTATGAGAATTATTTTGTGTGTGTTGCACAAGTTTAACTATTAAGTGGAAGTATTTAAGAAGACACTGTAATCACGGTGCCTCGCTCACTTGATGTTAACTCGTGTGTAGGTTTGGAAAACCACCTACTTGGTGTTATACATGGTTCCCCCAATTGGGACAAATCATGTGCCACACGCAAGTAAAAAGTTTTTGTCTGGTAGTTGTTATGTGCTTGTTAACCGGTATGGTTGAAATGATTATGCCATACCACTACGAATGATTTTTGGAATAGCCCTATCCCACTGTGTCTGTGAGCCAATTATTGGTGGCACAGATATTTTCTTTTAAAAGAAACCCTGTTGTTTTTCAAAACCTGTGTATACATGAAAGTGTATATACAGCTTTTCTAAAATAAAACCGTAAACTTTTGTTTTCCCAAACTTGAGGTAATTATTTGCCTAAGTTAAATCTTCATTTGTTGGTTGATAGTTTGGTTGTAGATCTTGTTTGATCTTGCCATGATTGGTGTTGAGTTGAGCAAAACCATAGATTTAAATTTTTTAACCATGGTGGTAGATCCTATGTTAATTGATTGAGTGAGCCCCTGCCATGCCATCTTTTAAATGCATGGAGTATGGTAGAAATATCATACTGTTTTTAATAAAAATCTTGTGGAGTGTTAATCTCTTGAGAGTTAAACTCTAATATTTTGCAGAAAAAGTTTTTAAATGGGGTATAAATGGATCGTTCAAGAATTATCTTGTATAACCTCCTTAATCTCGAGGACGAGATTCTTTTAAGGGGGGAAGGTCTGTAACACCCCGAAAATTTAAACCTAATTTTAGTGGTGTTTTATGACACCTGAAAAACTTTTTCTCTTTTCCTAAATATTTCTTCAAATCTTTGAGGATGAATTGACTTGGGAATTGCTCCCTCAAGAATTTTCCCAGTGATCCACGGACCACTCCAACACCCGTAATAATTTTGATGCTTAGGTTTTCCCTCGAAAACCTTAGCCCTAATTATTAAACCTTTTAAACCCTTTTCTCCACCTACCAAAGGAAAGCCTATTTCCATAGCCAGGAAAATTCCACTAAAAATACCAGAGGACTCCCATATCCATATAAAGACAATCCATGCAAAAATATTGCATGCTTCAATGCAATATTTCCAAGTTAGGCACTATTTTCCAAACTGCCCTTTCTGATCCAGAAATGTTTGAGTCAAGCTATGCATCCCCATAAATTCTGATAAATTCAGGGGATGAATATTTTTACATTCCCTACCTTTCATCTTTTGGGGCCAGATCCATTTGAGCAATATTTTCACCACTCCCTTTGTAAGCCAAAAATAAAGCCATTTGGCGACCTCCAAAGCAACCCATAGCCAAATAATTCATATGGCCCTGATACTTAGCAGATATGATCACACATGTAATAGACACACACCTCCAGGAGATCAGCCCCATATCCTTTTGGCAAAGCCACTTTTGTATGACCATGCCGATATGCCAATTTTTGGACATCTTGCCAAAACCCAATTTACCCATGTCCAATTGAGCTCGAACTCCATAGACACCCTCCATGTACCAAAACTAGACAGTGGTGAAATTTTGGGATCATTTGGACCACCTTTTTCTTGCAGAACATCCATCGAACACCTTCTGCCATCTTCGAAACTCGAAAATGTTTACACATGAAATTTTCTCCAAATTGATTGAAACTGGACCACATTGCTCAAATACCAGTAGAACATCTCCAGTAAAAATCCTAGCTCCATTGGGGTAGTGGAAGCCCCTTTTCATTTCATCGGGCACCTTCGGTGTCTTTGGTTTTCTGAAAATCTTATTCTGCAAAGTTGGGAATCCTTGAGGGATTCTTGTTTGGTTGTGTTGTCCTCGTCGTTACGAACTCAGCGGTGCAAACCTTGTTCCATTTGGTGCTCCGAGTCATCGGGAACGCAACGACGCCGCTCGCGTCGCGCTCTGGACATGCCGCTTTCGGCATGGAACTGTGCAACCCCAGCCCCTGCCTTATCCCATGCTGCAGTACCACCACGTGCTGCCCTGTACCTTCCCTGTGCATCCAGCACGGCGGCCTCACCCTCCCCTCATCCCTATCTCCATCTTGTGGAGGAGAAAAGCTTGGAAAAATCTAGGTGGCCATCAATGGCCGAACGTCCCCCACCTAACTCTCCTCCCCTCCCTCCATATAAAGCCACCCCCTGGGAAGGCAAGGGAGCCCTAGTCACTCCCCACCTCTTCCTCCCCCCTGCTCTCTCCATTCGGTGCCCCAAAAGCAGAAAAATCTCCACAAAAATGTTGGCCACCATGGCCGTGCACCGCGAGCTCGGGCGAGCTCGGGGGACGCGACCCCCGCCACCGGTTCCTCCTCCCCTATCCTCGCTTGCCACCCCGGGTCGTCCCCGCCGCCGGCCGGCCTCCCAGCGCCCTCCTTGGCCGTCCCCGGCCAGCCCCTGCACGTTCCAGTACGTGTGCAGGGAGGACGAAGACCAGGATCGATCCCTGTTCTTCTGCTTCTTTTTTTTTCCTCCCGAATCGTTTTTTTTTGGCCCAGCCCAGCAGGCACAGCAGAGCCACCGGCTAGCCCAGCCTAGCATCGGCCCAGCCAGGCGCAGCAGCGCAGTGGCGCGCAGTAGCGGCCCGTTAGCGGCCCGCGCAGTTTTTTTTCGCGGAACCTTTTTCTTTTTCCTGCTGGACAGTTTTTCAAACACCAATATCTTTTGAACCGTAACTCCGTTTCGGTGATTCAAATTTCTAAATCTTTGTCTCGATGAGATCTTTCCGTTGGTACTGGTTTGGTGGTCTTTGAAAATATTTAGTTTCGTTGACTTTATTTAACACGTCGTTTTTCGAGTTTCCGACGCGCGACGACACCGAGACCTCCCAGATCTTTTGGAACCCGTCTCCTAAGGCAAGCTAACCCCTTGCTATGAACAGCCCAGCAGTGTTTGTTCGATTATTTTGCTTACTACCATGCCGAGTGTTATATTGTTGTATGTGTACTGTTAGATTTATGCATGTCTGTTTGTTGTTCATGTTTAAATATGAAACTTGTAATATTGCTCCTGCCATGTTGCATTTTAAATATTGTTGCATATACATATATCTGTGGATCTTTGCAACACCCTTTCTTTTTGCCAAACGAGAAGGCGCTGGTCGGCGGGTTCGCCGCCGTAGTCTTCCGGTTGACGTTTCTTTTCCTTGTCGAACGAGAAGGCGCTGGTCGGCGGGTTCGCCGCCATAGTCTTCCGGTTGACGTTTCTTTTCCTTGTCGAACGAGAAGGCGCTGGTCTGCGGGTTCGCCGCCGTAGTCTTCCGGTTGACGTTTCTTTTCCTTGTCGAACGAGAAGGCGCTGGTCGGCGGGTTCGCCGCCGTAGTCTTCCGGTTGACGTTTCTTTTCCTTGTCGAACGAGAAGGCGCTGGTCGGCGGGTTCGCCGCCGTAGTCTTCTGGTTGACGTTTCTTTTTCCTTGTCAAACGAGAAGGCGCTGGTCGGCGGGATCGCCGCCGTAGTCTTCCGGTTGACGTTTTTATTTTTGCTAAGTTGGACATGGATACCACTATTTCTTGAATTATTGTGTTGCTAATGTTTTGTCGTTTAATGTTATATTATTATGTTATTGTGGTTGTTGTGCTGGACTAACCCTCTGTTGTTTGGACTATTGAATGATGAAACTGGATTAAATGAAACACCCCTCCAAACAACGATAGGGTCAGTCCATGGTGCCACTAATCTGAACTTTGAAAGCAGAACCATCGTCGTCTCATGGAGGACCGTGACCTAGTAGGTTGTTGAGCCCCTTTTGTGCCATCCATTGGGCGCAGTCGTTCGGTTGTGCTGTCCGAGGGTAGTGGTCGACAGGCACGGGTTCGATTGTGATAGGGAGTCCGGAGCTAGGCATACCCGGTAGCGCCGGGGGATGTGCCGTATTTACTTGCCCGTTGTGCCACGCGCATAGGGTGGTGCAGGAGAGTGTCTTAGCAAGTGGACCATCATGTGAGTGTATTTTGCTTAGTACGACTTTGGGCGTGAGAAACCTGGAGCGTCGGCTGAGTAGGGTGCATTCTGATAGGTGGTAAAGCAAACTCTCGAGAGACTCAACCTAGCAAGCTAGCCTCGTTCCTGGGATATGGAACAACAGTTCAGTGTCGGTCACACTGTGTGTCTTTGTCGTGTCAGGAGGTTAAACTTAAGATCGGTTTGAAAGAATTAATGAACGACCTGATCTCACTAAATAAACAAATAAGATGATGCAGGGAATGTTGCATTGAGATGTTGATGGTTACCCATGATATAGGATGGCGGTGTGATCATTGGGAGCCTAGAGTTAGGCCTGAGCCAACATCAACCGTGCATGCCCAGAGTGGAAAGATGAGGCCAGTGGCCTAGCAGTGATCACAGGTGTTGTTGTGTATTATTTGGTACCAACTGGTACACTCGTTTACTCGTCACAGGTAATCTCTTTGTATGATTGCCGGTGCACGATCCAACCCACCTGGCTTGGACTCTGTACTGGTGATACCCCCGTTGCTTGCATATGACATGTTTGGTTGTCAATGCCATGCTACTTTTATGTCATGTATCTAGAGTACCCCTTTGCCATGTTGTAGGATTTTATTTCCAATATATATCTTGCTACATGATTGTTGGAATGTTTGTAGTAAGTGGCGATTCTTGCTGAGTGCATACAAATGTACTCACGGGCCTTGTGTTTGTGGCCAGATTCTGGCGAGGATTCATCTTCCACCTTAGCGAGGAGAGGGAGCAGGAGCGTGCTAGGATCAGTAGCCCAGCCAGATACCTGTGGAGTGGAGCCGCTCCAAGCCGTTGCCTTAGTCGTCTTCCGCTACCAGTTAAACTCTGTCCTGAGCCATGCTTGGCTTGATGTTTGGTGATGCCTTGATGGCCTTGTAAACCATTTGTAGCATTCTTGTGCCAGATTGTGTAATGATTTCCATTATGTTGCACTGTCGTGACGTGTGGCCAGATATCTTGGGCTAGCGCACGGGACGACCGCCTCTCTAGCGAGATGTGCCAGGGAGGGGTGTCACAGTAGCCCAATCTACAATGGAATAGGAGTATATTGCAGATGCGGATGCTGCAAATGAAGCTGTTTGGCTAAGGAAGTTCGTCATCGAGCTTGGAGTGTTCCTGAGTGCGCAAGACCCTGTGAACATCTACTGCCACCGCCAAACATATTCTCCGACACTTCCATGTCATATGGCAGTACGTCAAGGAAGGCGATGTAAAGATTTGCAAAATACACACGGACCTGAATGTTGCAGATCCGCTCACGAAACCTCTTCCACGAGACAAGCATGAAGAACACCGAGAAGCTATAGGTGTTAAGCTTTTACCAAGTTGTAAACTAGATTAGATTGTACTCTAGTGCAAGTGGGAGACTGTTGGAGATATGCCCTAGAGGCAATTAATAAAGTGATTTTATTTGTCATATCTCTATTGTTCATCATACGTTTAATACCATGCTATAACTGTATTACGCGGAAACATTAATACATGTGTGGTATGAAAACAACCAGGTCCCTAGTAGCCTCTATTTAACTAGTTCGTTGGGTAACAGATGATCAAGCTTTCCTGATCATGGACAATGGCGTCGGTTAACAACGGAGTCATATCATTAGGTGAATGATTTGATGGACATACCCAAAATATAGAAACGTAGTGTTCATACCTTCGACTGTGAGATCATATCAAATCTCTGCTTCTGGAAGATGCGGCTGATCGCATCAAACGGCATGTCTTATATAGCGTGACAATAAAGATGACACTTTTGGGTATCGGAAGGAAGCAGTAGAAGCGAGTGATCAAGAGCGGGAATTGCCAATCCACATAGCAGGATAGATACTCTGGGCCCACTCGGTGAGATTACATCAATGAGCTTGCAAGCATGTGACTAGGTCACGGGGATGTAATGTCATAGACGAGTAAAGATAGATTTGTCAATGGCAAGGTCATGCTCGGTAATCGTGATACCGGAGAACGACGCTCGGACAATCTAATTATCGCTAGGCAAGAGGATGAGACTGGACGTCTAAAGGTTCAAATGATAGAAGACATTCGTGGACACACAGGGGATATCATGGATATCCAGATCCCGCTGTTAGTCATTGATCGGAGAGGGTGTCTCGATCATGTCTGGAGTGATCCCGAACCGTGGGGTAACACACTTAAGGGTGGATGACGATTAGATTGGATTTAGAGAGAAAAGAAACCGGGAACTCCGGAAGTGTTCCGGGACTTGTCCGATGTTGACCGGAGGCAACGAAATATGTTTCGGAGCCCGAATGAATTAAATAATATGATTAAATATATTTTTTATTTAATTAAGTTCAAATTTTTAAAGGCATTAAACCTAAATGGGCCTTAGAGGCTCATTAGGGAAAAATCACTAAATAGAAAAAGGAAAAAAAAAGGGATGGAGGCCGGCCGGCCTAGGTGGGCCACATGGGGCACACCTAGGGCCGGCGCACCCTTGGTGGTGCGGCTGGTGTGGGATAGTCCCACACCGCCAAGCCACCAAGGCAAGCCTCCCTCCTCCTCCTTTAAATAGGGGACCCCCCATGCCTTTGGAATTACACCAATTTCTCCCTTCTTCTCTCCTACCTTGAGCGTGGTTCCGTTTCTGGAGCTGCATACGGGGAGGGAAGTCTCTCTACTATACGCACACCGCCGTGCTGCTAGATCCATTCTTCCACTTCCGCTGCTCTGCTGGATCTGGAGCCCGGAGGTCGTCATCCACACCGTACGTGTGTGGAACCGCGAGGCGCCATCGTTTGGCGCAGGGAGCCGTCTTCTTCCACTACACGACCCTGAGGTCGGCATCGTCGTCTCCATCGACAAAGTTTGTGTGGGAACGTAATCCCGCTTCTGGTCTACAAGGGTATGTATTCTGATCTCCTCTGTATTAGTATATCTGCATAGTATAGATCCTGGCTAGTTTATGGTTATCGTCGGTAGGAAATTTTTGTTTTCTGTCTACGATCCCCAACAGGTTTTTAATGAGGTGGCTTGCTAGCTTAATATACAATGGTTGAGATACAAAAGTATTCTCCCTTTACTTTTTACAGTCAAAAAGCAAATAAAGCCTTGGCCGCACTCGAACACTCGGGGGCTGCGCCGCACAGGTTAACTTCAAGAAACAAAACAAGGTCTTGGCCGCACTCGAACACTCAGGGGCTGCGCCGCACAGGTTCAAGAAACAAATAAAGCCTTGGCCGCACTCGAACACTCGGGGGCTGCGCCGCACAGGTTAACTTCAAGAAACAAAACTAGGCCTTAGCCGCACCCGAACACTCGGGGGCTGCGCCGTAGATGTTCAATGTCTGCACTCGAACCCTCGGGGGCTGCGCCACACAGGTTACTTCAACGCACAAACAAAACAACCTTGGCCATACCCAAACGCTCGGGGGCTGCGCCGCACAGGTATCACGCAAACGCGGAGAGTATACCCGAACGCTCAGGGGCTGCGTCCAAGCTCTTTATACAATGTATTGTCTTCGACAAACACATTACATACATACACTCGGGGGCTGCCCCACGGATTCATATCTTCATTTACAAAGCTCAGCAAACATACAAATTGTTGCCTACTCATCTACAGGCTCATCCTTGGGACCGCCGTCCAACGGACCTACAAGCTCCTCTGTCTGCTTCTGCACCTGAGCGATGACCTTGCGTGCCCAGCCAAGGGTGCTAGTATAATGACTCCGCTCAGGCAGGCCCTCGGTGGCACCTTCAAAATTGAGTTCGGCCAGTGGAGTCGCAAATACGCAAAGGCAATATTTGCCCCACCTACAAGCTCAGCACGTAGCATTTTCTGGATCGCCTTGCCATCACGGAACCTCGTCAACAGAGCGGGTATGCCTTGCGGTTGCTCGTTATGCGGGAACATTGCACGGTGCACTTTGGCCAGAGTACCTCGACACGACTCCAATAGCAGGACAGCATACCAAGCGTGATCCAGCAAGGTGGCCAGCACTCGCACCTTTGACCTGTCAGACCAGAAGTATTGAGCGCCGGAAGCTGTCCCATAACAATCCCGTCCAGTCGCTCGACTATGCGAGTTTCTTCAGCTTTTTTGTCATGGTTCACACCTGCACAACGAAGACAAGCAAAGTTGGCAGCACTCAAAGCAGCAGCAACTGGCAATCGGAGGTTTTGCTGAATGTTCTCACATTCCAGCTGCTGGTTAATCAGATCCAACTGCCCAATCAGATAATCCTCTCGCTCAGACGAGGGTGCGGGTCTCGCCCTCTCGGCGTCCAGTTTAGCCGCACATCCTTCAGCTCTCGCTCCAGATTGGCTATCTTTCGCTTCATCCACGACATGACGGCCTTATCATTTCTGCTTCGGACAGCAGTTCGGTGCCGCGTACTCGTGGAGGGAGCAGCTTCAGATGCACCGGAAGACTCAGCCTGTCCAATGGCAAAGGTCGATCAACATAAGACCTCCAAAATACAAGACAACACACTCGGGGGCTGGGCCCCGACAAAGCAATTAAACAGAAGTCGACTGCGAAAGAGGAAATCAAATGTACAAGTGCTTCAAAGTTCGTTACAAGCAAAAACATCAAAAGGGAGTCGGCGCTACACCCTATGACACCGACTCCGACCTAGATCTAACAGCGCGGGCAGAAACTTCGGCACTACGACGCTCCACCATGGACACCATGTCCTCCGCCAGTCGTGCCGCCTCGTCCTTCACCGAGCTCAATGACGCGGTCCTTCCATCAGGTTTTCGCGGGAAGTCCGCAACAACCTTCTTGAAGTCACCCGCAACACCGTGGCCCAGCAACAGCTTGAATGTAAGCTCTGAGCCACGTACCGTTTGGGCGCGAGTGAAGTTCGCCATGGTGGAGGACTCGGGGCCAAGCACCGCAGCCAAACCATCAACACTGGCAGGTGGAGCGTGCAGTGGAAAGACGTTCTTGTGTACCGCAGCAAGAGCGCCGGTCGACTTGGTGAACGTGTCCTTGGTGTACGCACACATGGAGTGGAAGATGCTGACGGCACGCTTCAGTGGGATGTCCTCATCCGTCGGCTCCGGAGGAGGAGTCGCGCCAAATGCACCTGTAAATCTCGTAAACTAAGTACCAATTTGACTGAATTGGGAGAACAAGACTTCAAGCGCACGGCAAACAGGGATACATTACCTCCTACAACGTGGGCGAGCGTGAGCAGGCGTTCCACCTGCACTCTTTCGCCTTGGCGGGTGGCCTCCTCGCGGTCCTTGGCCTCCTTCAGCTTCCGCTCGGCGTCATCATGCTGAGCTTTGAGCTCCTTCTCGAGCTCACGCACTCGCTTCGCAGAAGCCGCCTGGTCGCCTGCACGAAGAAGACAGAACGTGTCGAGTGGTTGCGATACACGAACGATAACAAGTTACCATCAAAGAGAAGCGCTTACGCTTCGATTTCTCCAGCGCAGCACGAAGGTCATCCCTCTCCTGCTCCAACAGGACGTAGGCCGCACCTGACTCCATGAGGTTGCGGTAGAAGGGCTGCACGATGGAGATTGCCACATGATTTTGAGCCTATGCCCAACTATTCTAATTGCACATAGCCTCGGGGGCGACTCCCATCGGGAGCGCTGTCGCGCAGCCGATAAATCAACAAGACAGAAGATACTTACATGATCCTGAAGCTGTGCAGCACTCGAAGAAGACGGGGCAGACGGAGCAGGCACTTTTGGAGCGGAGGGAGCCGCCATCTTCGCAACTTCCGTCGCAGCCATGGTGGTCGCCAAGGCAGAAGCCTCCGGAGGGGTCAGCTCTGACTCCCTGCCACTCGGAGTAGCCGCCCGTTCCTGGGCAGGTGACTGAGGCACACTCGTGCCATGACCGGCACTGCACAAACATAGATTGAATCAATTCAAGACTGAGTCAAAAACAGAAGCTTATCTTGAAGAAAGGTGCTCACCTCGTTTCTTCTTCGTCACTACCGAGATCGTCGACGTTGAACAAAACGCCAAACTTGGTCGCACCACCAACAGGAGGCGCCATGTTGAGCGGCTCAACCACCATAGCTTCCTTCAAGCTGGGAGACGACGAGCCCGAGTCACCATCGTCGCGAAGCTCCACCCTTTCGGTTGGCGAGTCCGCAACAACAGCTTTCGCCTTGTCTCGGCGCTGGCGCTTGAGCGGCTGCTCATCTTCCTCTTCCTGCTCCGTTTCCTCTACCACCTCATCGGGAGAGGTGGTCACCGAGGGAAGGGAGTCGTCATCATCCACCGGCTCCACTTCAGGAAATTCCACCTCAAAGGTGGGCCCATCTTCGGGCAGCGGCGGCAGACACATGGGAGCCGGGTGACCCTGCAAGTCAAGCATACATCAATAAGCACACACACGTACTAGAACAATAACAAAACGGAAGAGTCGAAAGCAAACAGAGTTAGATACATACCTCAGGCAGTGGGTTATCGACCCCGTATGGCTTCACGGGGCAGTCGACATTGCAGGGGTCGGCGGTTCGGAGACTAGTCACAGACCGCACAGAGGTTTCGACTTCCCTCTTCGACCTCGGTTCCTTCGTCAGGCGAGACGAGTCCTCCTCGCCTTGGTACTCCCACATAGGGTGGTCCCGCAGACGTAGCGGCTGCACTCGCCTCTTCATCATCGTGGCAATAAGGTGGATGCCACCCACCTCCTTGCCCATCGACTTCAGCAACTCGGCGACCGCGCCCAACAGTGGCGCCACTTCAACTTTGTCAGCACTCGACAGCGAATGCGCCTAGGCGTTCGACTTCCTTAGAGGCTTGTTAGTCTCAAAGGCGGGGACACCCTCCTGCTCCATGCGGACGTAAAACCATTTCTTCCTCCAGCCTTGGACAGAGTCAGACTGCTTCAGCTGGAAGTAATTGGTGTCGCCTCACACTTGGATGCCGAAGCCGCCAATTGGGTAGGTGACACCGCCGCCCGCGTTCCTCTTCACGTTGAAGATGGCCTTCCACAGGCCCCAATGCGGGTGCACTCCGAGGAAGCACTCGCAGAGGATGAAGTAGCAGGCGAGGTGAAGGACGCCGTTTGGCGTCAGATCATGCAGTTGGACCCCGTACGCGTACAGCAATCCGCGCACAAAATCATGAAGGGGAAAGGAGAGGCCCCGATGCAAGAAATCGACGAAGCACACACGCTCGCCGGCTCGAGGTTGGGGGATTACCTCTTTCCTAGGCGCGCGCACGGCCAGCTGATCGGCCGGCGGCAGCAGTCCGTCTTCCCGGAGCTCGTCAAGTTGCTGCGCCTTGACGGACGACTTGACCCAGTCGCCAGGGATTTTCTTCAATGTGTCAACGCCCGCGGCGTCAACACCGGTGGCGGCGCTCGCTGCCGCACCTCCTCTCTTCGTCTTCATCCCCGCCACACCGGTGGCAGCGGAGCTCGCCGTCGCCGCGCCTTTCTTCACGCCCGCCTTCTTCATGGCTTGCTTTTCGCAGAAGGGCACGAGGAAGAGCTTGGAGCATGGTGGCAATGGAAAAGCAAGAACGAGGAGGAAGAAGAAGCAGGGGCAGAGAACAGCGATAATGGGGATGAAATCAATCTTTCCCCTCGCGGTGAAATTAATATACCGCGGTGCCGCCCAATCTTAACCGTTCAAACGGCATCGGCCGCAACGGCCCGTATCCAACCCTAAACGTGGCGGCCACGGAGGGCAACCGTCGCAGCCCACGCCGCCCACTACGCACGAAAAACGAGGAGAGCATCATCACGTCCCGAAAACTACGCGTTGTGCGGTCAAATTGGAACTGAACAGGCGTCCTCCCTGGTCAACACTGACAATGGGCCCACGCAGACACGTCCCATCAGCAGAGCCGAGCAAGCAAAGATCGTCATGCATGACGTTAGCATTAAAGAGCTGGAGAATCTTTCAAGCCACTCGGCGCAAAAAACAAGACAATGCCAACAGGCTATTGGGTCCCCTCGACGGACCCTAGCTTCTTTCGACTCCAGTGCACATTTCACTCGGGCATGTCAATCAGTAAGCCGCCAGGCTGAAAAGGGACTCCTTAATTTGTCGAGACCCTCGAAATCACACTTCCATCACAGTAGGCCAACAGGCTGAAAATGGAACTCCTTGCTCTGTCGAGTCCATTCACTCCCATCGGGAGCGTATTAAGAAATTTCTTTCGACTAGATGTTAATTGAGATTAACCTCAATTGCAAGCAATTCAGCTCAATCTCGGGGCTACTCCCATCGGGAGCGTTGTCGCGCCCCTGATAAGCACAAAAGAACTGGACCATCGAGTCCCAAAGTCTGCAACGACACTAGTCGCAAAACATTCGACCCCCGAGATGCGTCCGCCGCATATGACCCTCGGATGCTGCACCCAATGTGCAAAGATAAGACCCGCTGATCATTCGAGTGGGCCAGGGCTCGCACCCGCTGCGTTCACCCTGTAATTTCCGTGCCAGCAGGCATGAAGAAAATCCTGACGGACGCGTTGGGTACTCAAACAATCATAACATCCTCTGTAAGACCTCCGCGGCATGAGTCGAAGCTTATCAGCTCTTTCCAGGTTCGAGTCCGGGGACTCGGGCTTGATGTAGGCTGGCTAGGTTCTTGCCCAAGAGCATCTAACTGGTCCCGATCCGTCGAGTGCGCCAGGCCAGCCATGCCATCATCCCCAGGAACTGTCGGCACGACAGCGAAACATGAACGTATCCAACAGTCGATGTACTATCGACTCAGGACAAAGTGCCTTGCAACAGGTAGAAGATGACGTGCACCCGGAGAGGAGTCCTTACCCGATTCTTCGACTCGACCAAGCACTCGTGGGCTACTGACGTGGGCCTACCTTTCGGGTGCCCCACTATGAAGGTACCTGGTGCACGCAAGGACTAGGACCCAACCGGCGGCCTACTAGAAGACGATGCTCAAGGCCCACGAAGGGAGCCCAAGAAAATTGAGTATGCCCCAAGGAAGGCAAAACCTATGTCGGTAGAACCTACCATACCTGTAAACCTAGTCGGTTGTGAACTCCCGAGACCCAGCCTCCTTTATAAAGGCTGGGAGGGCCGCCGATCAAGGGACACGCTCATATTCCACCACCGAAACCCTAGCGAGATCGACATCTCGCCGGGATCGCCATTGTAACACCTCCAAACTATCAATAACAGACAAGCTGGAAGTAGGGTATTATCCTCCGGGAGCTTGAACCAGGGTAAATCACCTTACTTGTCAGCCGTGGTAACTACCAGCACTCCAACTTCTCTCCCTCTCAATCAACCTGGGGTACTCGACCCTGGATTTGGCGTGGCCACCCCACGTCACTAGGCCGCGGCGAAGGCAAGCAAATCATTTAGCTAGGGGTGGTGGGGTGCCGACACTGGAGAAGACGCAACCAAGGGTGGGGGATTTATTGGGATGGTCGGGGGGAAGTGGACCGACACAAGAGGAGCTTGGGGTAGAGCAAGGCAGTCAAGGATGACAGCTGTTAGGCCGGTCATGGCTGCGGGGGCTGCCGGAGGAGAAGGTGAGAGGGGTAGCAACCAGCGCTATCTTAATCCTCGGTCGACGGAGCCCTAGGTGGGTCCTAAATATAAATACAACAACATTTGCTAGCTTCATGTATGTAATATTTTCTCTACGACACGTTTGGTCCGATATTACAACATGATATTACAACAAAAACATATCGGGTTTGCCTGGCTTAGTCTGGGAACACACATCCTCATGGATATCACCCTCACTACAACCAACAAACAAATAGTTTCTAAATTTACTGAATAGCTACAAACAAAATTAGCTTGAAAAGTATTGTATTCACAACTTAAATTGTGTATAATTCGTTCATAATTTCAGCTGGGTTCATCATTGCCTTTTGCTTTGCCTCGTAACATGTCTCCAAACCCACCCCTCATTATGCGACCGAACCTCGTGTTCTCCTGCAGAGTTTGCAAACTGTGCTGCGGAGGAGCAGGGTCATGCTGCTCGCCACCATCTTTCTTCCCAAGCAGACCACTCTCGCCAAAGAAACTGCTGACAGATGTCGCAATCCCAAGATGTGCCCCCATTGCCTTGCCGATGGTGTCGAGCGTACCTCCTGACCTTTCCCGAGCTATAACTTCTAGTGCCTCCTTGTGTGCAGGGTCTAGAGCATCGAGATCTTTTAACAAGTTCTGTATTGAGGGCAAAAGTAGATCGCGCACACTTGTAGCAGGAAGATCTGCAACGGAAAAAAGGAAAACATAAGCATACATAAGCGAAGGCTCATTTAACAGGCAGAAATTAGTCCTCTACCATACATTGGTCAACGGTGGCACACGAAATCTACCGCCGTAACTTGTTAAAAGATTAGTCCATCTTTCACCATACATTGGTCAACGGTGGCAACGAAATTAGCCCATCTTTCACCATCCATGTTTAAAAAGTACTGAAGGATCATGTATCGTCCGGCTTACGAGAATCTCTAGAAGATACCGGAAACGTGTGTATTCAAAAAAGTGTTACGATCTATGTCTAATTTTTTCCCTTGTTCCGTGGCAACACACAGGTATTTGGCTAGTAATCATAGTATATGGCTAGGCCGGGAGTCATCCTCCTTTTCTTTCGAAAAGGAGGTAAATACAGAGGACAAATGGGATGTGGTGGGTAACATGTTACTAGCTATATATCGAAGTCCATATATGAATGCAAATTCAGTCCCTAGTGCCAGGATACTGTCCAGGTTGTGAATGATAGGTAAAGAATTTTCAAAGGCTATATTAGGATTATAAACATAAGCCATAGGCAGTGCTACAGACATGATACGAGGAAGACTCAATACAAAGTTCATGACTCATGCTATAAATTAAGTGAAACACTGGATGATTTCAGATAAAAGTTAACCTGTAGCATCCAAAGCACGCAGCGCTTCACAGAATACATTTGCTCTTTCACGACGTCGTTCCACATCATTTCCAGTAGGTGTGACACTTGTCAGTTTAACTATCTTGGTTAAAAGATGTATGCAATGTCAAAGGAAACAAGATGTATGAACAAAGATATAAAGCTAATCAACCATGCAAACTTTGGTCAAAATGTAGACATTAAATGTAGTGAGTAGGATATATTCACGTAGTCTATCTGTTGAATGCGGCACAGCTACTGCAAGTGCACGAATGACAGAAATAGTAGCTTCATGTGATCCATCTTCAAGAAAGGCATCCATTTGAATATGTATCTTGTCAACAACCTGACAGTGCAGTCATGGACTAAGGGCATTGCACAAAGTATGCTAAGTGTGTAAGAAAAATAGAAGAGAATGTTTCCATACCATGTCATTTTTTAAATGCTGGGCAACAGCCCCTAATGCGTCTATACTAGCATATTTTACAAACGAATTTTGATCAGAACCAAGAGTAATGAGTGCTGGCAAAACATGAGTCGATGCAACTCTCACGCCAACATAGGGTACCTGTATTTTAATACAATCAATAATACTGCAAGGAAGATAGTATACCACTGATTCATCCGTGAAACAGTAAACTTACAAGTGCTTTCAGTAAAGCTGCAGCACTGGTTTTTAAATTGGTGTCAGAGCTCACAACCATCTCCCACAAAATATTGAAGATGACTCCATGGTGCTCCTCAAATATACTACATTACAAGAAGTTAAATACATGAAAATAGTGCACACTCAACAGCATCAAGATATCTGCTGCATGTTTAGTCGAAGTACGAACCAAAGAAACCGGACCGCATCAATTATTTCAGCAGTGTGATGCATAGAAAATGAACCATCCTTCGTGTTTTGGATAAGCAATTTCCTCAAATATTCTTCTAACTGTTGTCGACTTGAAGGAGAACCCAAAATACCAGACAACAGCAATGGAAGGACACATATAATCGCAAGTTTTTCAGCAACAGAAGTTTTTGGACGCAAACCTGCAGCATAGTCAACATGTCTGAATAAAAATAACCACAGAGAGCAGGCCCACCATTTAAACACATAAATTCTTACCACGAACTTTGGACTGGATTGGCAGAGGAAAATAGGTAAAATCACCACTATCAATATCACCAGCTGCTACAAGAAATACAGGTAACATAATGTGCTCCAGATAATCTTTTCCATAGCGTCCAGATACAGCCAACAAGTACTGATATTTTCAGGAAATAATTTATCACAATTTATATCTAAAGATGGTAGGATCTGTATAGGAGATAACGTAGTTTGTGCATTTTACCTTTGTGATCACTGTTCTTAAGCTATCCTCTTTTGCAGGCAACAAGCAGGCAAGCTTGATCAAATCTGGCAGGCATTCAGTGTGCATCCACTCAAATGCTGACCATTCTGTGTCACCTCTATAAAGTGCCTCAGATGCAATTAATTGATAAAAGATATGTACTTCTTGGTTACTTATAATAATTGCTGAGTTAAAAATATGGAAACAGCTTACGTTGCATACAGTTTCAGCCTGGATTCTGACAAGTAATTTTCTGGCATAGAGGGGTCAAGTGAAGGACAAGTCTCTATAGCTTTCTGATGAATAAATGGTAACAACTCAGTCAGCATCCGAAGGAGGACGTCAATGTTCCATCGTTCATGTTCTCCTAAAACACGGAGATGAGAGTCTATTGTACCTTCAACCCCTGAAATGGGTGGACAACGCTGAAACGTAACAGTTATATCAGCACACATATGGAAATTCATAAAGTATCAGGCCCCCAAAATTCACAATGCATACCTGAGCAGATACCAGGATATGTGACAGTAACACTCTCAATATCTGATCCAGTTTACCTCCCCATCTTACTACTGCAGGAACAAGTTCCCTGAGTGCAACATCTACAACTACCTCCGAAGGGTCACGGGCCAACTGAAACAATAGTTCCTGAACCTACCAAACAAACAAAAATTTAGGCAACTTCCAGACTAGTATTATATTTCAGTGATTTGTCACCCTTCAAGCTCTCCAATCAAATGTTAGCCCACCACACAGCAGGCAACTTCCAAGACTAGTATTATATTTCAGTGATTTGTCACCCTTCAAGCTCTCCAATCAAATGTTAGCCCACCACACAGCAGGCATTAAGCTAAGACCAAAACAAATTTCCACTCCATTGCTGATTCTGAGAATTAGACTGACCTTATAATATTTATCCATGTTTGGAAACAGAGGAAGCAGCAAGGCTAGGTTATGTGTTGCAGCCTCCCTTACAACAGTTGCAGCATCTTCGACAAGTTGTTGCACAATAGATAGTATAAGGGAATCACGTATCTCGGGCCGAACATAAACTGCCAGTTCTCCACACGACTGAGCAACAAGCAATCTACGCTCCTCGTATTGATGATTTATCTAATCACCAAGCAAATTAATAGATATAAGATCTCAAAACGAAGAAGGCCAAAAGACTTGTACAGAAGTTGGAATACCTGTTCCCAACATTGTGGTAGTAATTCAGTCTCTGTCCTCATCTCACCAACACTCTTGGCTAACTCCAGACAAGCCTGCATGGCATGGAATACAGGTAGTAAATACAAAACGTCAATTTACATGATAAGAATGCCATGTGTGCCATATGTAGAATAAGTTGCAAGTCACATCGTGAGAATCCCAGAACAATCTGCAGCAAGCAATACTCAGAAACATACATCCATTATAATGCGCCTCTGTTGTCCATCAGGCCGTTTTATCAGATTGAACAACGTGTGAGTCAAGGAATCCCGTACGGCGCTATCTGGATGTCTTTCTATAGCACATATAATCAATGGAAGAAGCTCCTGTGACGATGTAACATATGAAACTAGTTATACACAAATAAATATCGGCACAAAATACAGAGGTTACAGATAAACCTCACGATGGTTTATGAGCACATAAGGAACAATCTTTGGAAGAGCATCTGAAACTATCTTGATAGTCTCCAAGGCCTACAGGATTGACAAATAACAGCTCGAATAATGAATAATAGTAGTAAATGAAGAAACTGTCTACGAAAGCAGAAAAAATCGAGCCACTAACCATCTTATCTGATGACTTCTGTGTACTTGGACTCCCTAGTGTCTCAGTATGAACTTTATCTTCCAATACATAAACAGATATGCTACCTGAATTCCCCTGGCTATTACCAGCTACATGCGGAGTGTCATTCACAGATATATCTTCTAGAGAAGTGGTCGTGCCAGATTTGTCTTCTCCTGAAGTACCATAACCACCGCTCCAAGCAGTTGAGCAAGAAACTGGTCCTTCTAAACCTGGGGAAACTTCAATAGTACTGTCAATATTTGTATCATCTTTCCGTGTATCCTCAGTTAGACTCGCTGCTGGTGCTAGCGTAATAGTTAAAGATTCAGTTCCTTTAAAGTTTTCGTGTTCGTTGATCAATGCTACTGCTTCTACCAGAGAAGTAGGATTTAACTGGGAAGTCAAACCATCAGTATCTCCAACAGACATCTGTTTACTTGATTGAGTCCCTTCAATGTGCATCTTAAGGGCTGTAATTTCAGCTCTGCAGTCATTTAGCTCCTTCCTATGGACATCCAGCGTTTGCTTCAGGTCTTGAACCTTTCATAGGACTACTACGTTAGATAAGTTCAGAAGAGTTAAGATATCAATCCTACGATTATTCTTAAGAGTATTACCATTTTCTCCTTCTCTTTTATGTCCACGTGAGCAGCTTCCAAAGACTTCCTTAAAGAGGCCACCTGATTATTAGCCAATTCCCTGCTCTTCATCAAGAAATCCTTTTCAGCACAGAGCCTTTCACTATCCTTCGTTAGTACTTCGTTTTCACGAAGAATGGATATTTTTTCCTTCATATATGCATTACAAATGATCAAGTTAGAATATTTGCAAGAAAAAAATACAAGATAATCCCCCATTTGAAGTAATCCAGGGGTAAACTTAACCCGAACAGCGACATGAAAAAAATTCAAGGCCAAAGCTATTGTTAGATGGTAAATTTTGCTAATGGATTGTTTGACTATTCTACTTCTGTACTTCAAAATGCATGCATTGCACCAAAACTAAATGAGTCATCTACTCCTGCCCTACACAACAGATTTCACTTCCATTCGGCGCCAATTCGACATGCATAACATAAACGGATTAATTACGCCCACAATGTAACTTGTAACCATGATTGGCTATGCTGTAGATTTTGTTTATGAATATCGGCAAGCTACTGACAGAGGAGTATGATGGTCACAGACTCACAACCATCATGATGGGATAAGTGTGTTAGGACTCAGGAGTACAGAGGGATTTTACCCTAAGCAGGAAAGATGGTAATCTATACTATCACATGATGCCTCTGATTGAGATTTCCTGCCTAACACCAACTTAACAAGAATAGCAATTGATTTGGTTTTAATGGCATCATAACTACCACCATCACCATCAAATCAGTATAGTCGGACGGGTATAATCGACCTCTTTGACACATACCAACAAGTAGAAACCTTAGTTGATGCACAAGTAGGCCACTGCGGTACAAAGCCATCAGAGTAGAACACACAAGTCGGAAAGTCCTTCTCCAAGCACCAACAAATGTTGAACAAACAAACGAATGACAACCCCTCTGGATTTAAGCCCAGAACCGTCAGACCAACCCTTCCTCCTCCTAAGAACCTAAGTAACACCCTCTCTGGAACTCTTTGGCTGGTAGGGTCGTTCAGACCAACCATGAGGAACATACCAACATCCTCCCAGTTATGCTCCATCATAGCTAGAATATCATGGACCAGTGGGGCTATCAGATAATCACGGAGATAACATAGACGGGTAGGGTCATATCATTCTCTCATTGCTTGATGGAGTGACACGGAGACATGTAATTAACCCTATCAAATGTAGAGAGCAGATCGTTTATTAGAACCGAGCAGTTGGATTAGTCTACATATATGATCACCATACAATCTCAGTGCTTTTGTCGATGGTTTGCTTCCTAACAACCGGTAGCGAGAACATGCCACCAACCTAAGTGCATGAGGTGTTCTTCTCATGTTGAAGCTGCACTTAGTGGGTTAGGATTCATTGGGATTAAGGATGGGACGCGGGTGACGGGACCGGCCAGTAAGAGAGCGAAGGGCTACTGGCAGAGACAGCCGTAGGTCATCCGCCAGCTGGGGGTGGGATGGTGGTAGGAGGCACCCCGACCCTGTCAAATATGTGGGAAACAATCAAGGGTCACGGGGGAGGAAGACAACGAGCCGAAGTGGTAGAGCTTCATGCTAGTTCTGGCGCTACAGCCGTTTCGTCTTACTACTAATAACCAAATTTCAAAATATGTGAATATATGATACTATTTATTTATTTAAATTAAACAGTCCCATTCTATCTTATTTTATTTAAATCATAACTAGCCAGAAAAATCCCACATAATTGCTCGGCTAGATGGAAAAATGTAAACTTTAGAGTTGCATTGTACTAGATATACAACTATAACACCTAGAAAGTATAGTTAAATTTGTTATACAACTTTGGAAAGTCCTCATTTCTCTGATTTAGACTCATAACGCGACCGGTATATATATTCTTCCCTATGAACTATGATTATTAATGTGAAAAATTTCAGTCTAAGAACAAAATTTATTGATCATGACTTCTTTTAGAATAAATACACATGTTGCCATGTGCATCGCACCTGTACAGCTAATAATAGTACAAGATTGGCAACAGTTACCACACAAATAATACATAGTTACCAGGTACTTTTTACATGATTTTTGTCATGGCCATGATCTACGTGTCGAGAGAGTGAGTAATTGATTCACTATAAACACGTAAAATACGGAATTACCGTCACGAAAGGATTACATTGGTGAGTAGCGAAGTTCAAAAAATCAGGCAACCATTTGATTTTAACCTCGTAATCAACTTGACACTACCTGGTGACTAAGTGACTATAATCTGGTAACTATGATTGGCAAAAAAAAGTTGTCAAAACATATCAAGATGGGATCTAGTTTTGAAGATCTCATTCTCGCGACAAAGTCAACCGTGAAAACGGATCTTAATTTCGATTTACCTTTTAAGAGATAAAACATTTTAAAGTTTGAAAACCATTATTGTTTGCATGCTCCTAAAACTGTGGGCTTATTTAAATTAAACATCAAAACATACGACTAAGAGAAGACATCTCGTACAGTGAAAAAAAAGGTTTATATTTTTTACCAGGAGATCATCTCTTAGATAAGATAGGGCAAACATGTTTCTCCTGTTTCTCTCTCTTCCAATTTAGCAATCACCCTGAAACAAACTTAATTACTCTAGACCTAATATGAATTAAATACTCTGAATTCTCATTGCTTTATTGATCGTGGGAGAAGCCCAATATATACGAGGAATAGCTTGGCTGACAAGCCGACTCAAAGGCAATACGATCTGGACTCTGAAAGGGATTCTAATCCGGACTCTGACCTAAAACGATCTGAACCTAACAAATAACTAGTAGCAGTAAAGGAATCCTAGCCACTTTGGGCTGGACCAGGGGATGGTGCGGCCAAGGCTGGGCCCTCTGATCATATGTAGGTCCCCACATGGCCACATAACACACCCTATGTGGCATTGTAAGATAGCACCAACGTATGTGCCCTTGCGGCTCGTTAGCAACATGATGTACATGTACGTGATTACCTCAGCAGCCTCGGTGGTAGATGAAAGATATTGGTAGTAATAACGACGAAGGGCATCAGGCACACAAGCTGAACTGTTAGTCCAAACATCAAGGTCCTGATCAGGAACCTGCAATAATGATAATTTAGCAAGTAACAGAGATTTTTTTACATTTCAGAGCAAAGAAGATAGGAAAATATATGAACGTGTAGGTGAGAGTAAATAATAACTCTGCATGTATATCTTCCAAGATTATAAGAAAGCCAACTAAATATGCTCATCCGAAGCTCTCACGTTGGTTGTAAATTTTAGTTACTACATGCAAATGCAACTCCAGTGGAATTCTAACAATAAACTTACATATACTTTTAAATTTTCTGTTTTCCATATTTGGATAGCAATTAAGAACCTCTCACTCTGTCATTTAAAAATCATTAATAGCAACAAATGATCTAGCAAGCTGATAAACATTATGACAATAAATCAAATATACTTGTATAACATTATGAAATATTAGTTTCTAGCATTACCAACTATGCCATGACAAATGCATCGAAAGTATTTGTATAACATTCATGGTTTTTAAGGCGTTAAGGCGTCCTAAGGCGAAGTGGGGGCGCCTTGGCGCCTAGGCGACGCCTAGGCGGACGCTTTAGGCGCCTAAGGCGGTCGTTTTTCCAAGGCGGAGGGGGGCGCCTTGACGCCTAGGCGGACGCCTTAGACGCCTAGGCGGACGCCTTTAAAACCATGATAACATTCTGAAATAACATTCCCCAAGAATTCAAAGTGTTTTAACTGATGAACACAAATCACGAGCTGATAAACATTAGGAGGAAACTGCAACAGAAAGATAAATAGTAAGACGGAGATAATACAGACCTCCTCAATGAAAGTCATGGCTGAAAGTCGATACCCAGCCAAAAGCAGGTATTCCTTTACAGCACAGTTCAAATCTTTCCTTTCATTATCTTTCAGAGGGCCTAATGCTGAAGTTTTGACATCTCGTTTGTCCTGTTGGTTAAACCCTTCATGTGTAGAAGCATCTGGAAGAGGCCCTGTCAGCAGTACGGTTAGACAGTCCGAAAGGGAGTACATTATTTACTCTACAGAATCAAATTGAAATGTTTTCCGAGAAAACGCAAAACCTTTGTGTCTTGATGCATTGATGGAAAAGAGAGTTATTTAGAAGCCCAAGAGGGGCACACCAAGAAATTACAACGCCACACCCAAAGAGCTAGAGCCGCCGGAAGCAGCACCACAAGGCCCAACGCTGCCTGCCCTCACCACAGTCGGGCCTCCGCCCTCACTCTGTTGAGGAGGCCAGCGACGTTGGGTACGCGACGTCGAAGATGATTGCCTTACTGCTTCCAATTCCACAAAGCCATGAGCATGACCACCGTACAAGTGCCTTTCTCGCGGTCGTAGGGGCGGACTGAAACTGCCACCAATCCACAAAGGTCTCCCCAGGGGAGGGGACTGTCGATTTGGATCCATGACAGCACATAGTGCTACAGGGTGCGTGGGAAGGAACAACCGGGCAGCTCTACTCTAGCAAGCCTCTGTGGTCTAGCACCCGTCCTCGCAGGCTAACCAGAGGAAGAATTTCACTGGAGGAGGTGGGGGCCTGACTTCCTGTACAATTTCCAAGACGTCAAAGCCACCTCCCCATGAAAGGGGGTATTGCAAATTTGCAATGTCTTGGAAGTGTATTGGTCGTAGGGGTCCACGGCCACAGCAAGATATCCTACTTTGCAAGGTGTGTATTATTATTATTATTATTATCAACTATTACTGTATTCTGCTGCTCTGAACTGTCTAAGGCGTCGCCTTGCCTCATGCTTTAGCGCTTAGGCGGTGAGGCGCCCCCCCCAGCGCCTTGCCTCGCCTTACCGCCTTAAAAACAAAGATTGCAATGTCTTGGAAGTGTATTGGTCGTAGGGGTCCACGGCCACAGCAAGATATCCGGCAAATAGCGGGTTGCACATGACGAATGGCCAAGTGGCTCCCTAGACTTGGATGTACTGCCACAACGCCAGAGACTAAAAGGAGTAGCTTGACAAAAGGAGTAGCTCATGCACAATCTTGGAGAAACCTTTTGCCAAAAGGACTAGACGGGCCAGTGTACATTTACTAGTACATATATACTAGCAGAACCCACACTATGCACTTTGCGAGCTGGCATATGTCTCGGTCCAATGCCCAAACCAGTACATCAGGAAGTAATAATTGGAGTTCTATGTTTTAGTCATATCTCGTAATAGGTAATCCATGGGCAAGGACTACTACAAGCACAAAATGTTATGGGTGTAAGAAACTAGCTACAAGATGCACGCTGTCACTAAGACTTTCCCTCTGTTATATATGCATGTCATGACAGTTTCTAATGAATATAATGACTCATTTTAAACTGGCATCGGCAGATAAACTATGTGCTCTAGAAGAGGAAAGTGTTTGCATTTTCGTTTTATGGAGGTTGTGGACATCGAAACAATATATATTTAATTTAAGCTTGATATTTCCAAAGTTCCTACAGATGCCTCCAGTACAACCCACCCAAAATTCTTATTATGATGCTGTTGTGGACGTCAGTCCATGACATCAAAGCAGCACTAGTTCCATTACGGCCGGCCGGACAGCAACAAGAACAGGTCACCAGGATGTTCGTATTGCAGAAGGAGATGGTCACGTGTTTGGCAAGGACTTGCAGAGGAAAGGAGAAGAGTCCTTTAGGAAGGTATTGGATTAGAAAAGAGTCTAGTTGTATAAGGAAAGGTCTCATAAGTCTAATCGTATTAGGAGAGGTTAAGGGCCTGAGCATGTATTCCCGTTTGAGACAAGCAAGAACAATCAATCTAATCTCTGCCTAGTTATTCTCTCTTCTCAACCTATGTCTACCCAATCGCTCGCAGCCATGCCATTTGGCTATCTTCTACACGGTAGTTATCCCCTGGTGGATCTAAGTCCACAACAGATGCAAATGGTATTGGTCTCATTTCCTCTGAACTATAGTTTTCATCCCACATGCAGGTCCCATTTTGCCAATCATTTGAGTACACGATATTCCTATTCGAGGATTACATACGTTTGTGTTTTCTTGGAATCTTGAATAACCTGCCAGCACACGGACCTTTCAGCTCCTTATAGTCATTCTCACGATCTTATATAATTATTGACATGTTTTAGCAACACAGGCAATGCGGCATGATCGGAACAGAAAAAATGCGTCAAAATCAAAAGTCATGCATCTCACTGTCCATCATTGGAGAAGAAACGAACCCTTTGTGTTATCAGGAGATGATTGTTGTAGCTTTTGTAACTCAAGCTTCAAGCATGAAAGGTCTTCCTTGGCTAGTCGGAGATCATACTCAGCGAGTGCCAACTTTTCTTCTGCTGCTATTTTCTCTTCTAGCAAACTTTGTGGATCAGCACCTGTCGAGAATATAGATGTGATTCAAGCCTAGGGCGCGAAGGGAACCGGGAGCTAGCGCAGAGGAGGGATGGGGAAATGGTGGTACCGGGCGGTGCGGGGGAGCCGCGGACGAGCAGGTCAGGCGGGAAGAAGGCGGGGTCAGAGAAGAAGGAGCGGAGGCGGAGTGCATGGGCGTGTCGGCCGTCCTCCTGCAGCTCCTGCAGCAGCTCGAGCGCCGTGAGGTGGTACTTCTCCTCCAGCAGGAAGTTGACCACGCAGTTGCACAGCGACGCCCACCGCTCCTCCGCGGCGCCGCCCGTCGTCTCCATGCTCGTCGGGTTCTCTCGGATCCGGTCGTTCGACGGCCCCAGACTCTCCACCTCAATCGCAGCCGGGTCGAGGAGACGAGCGGCGGCCCCGCGGCAACATGTGGCAGTACGGCGCGGCGGATCTCGCCCGGGCGACTCGAGGCGGGTGGGATCGGAAGGAAGGGGAAGATCGCGAGAAGGGAGCCACGCGACGTGAAGAGCGTGCGTGTGCGACCCACCTGTCAGCGATCCAAAGTCAGGGTTGGCAAAGTCTGAGGGTCCCTTCCTTGCACTGTGTTTGGTTGAAAATCTCTTATCTCTACTAGCAAACGTGCCCGTTGCAATAAGATCATGAGGCTCGACAAAATAGGCATGAACAGACAGATTGTCACCATTATGTTAACCTGGAAATGAACGCTCCGCTTTTTAAGACGGGAAATGCAGTAAGATGACAAACAAACCATCAATCTATTTGTTTGTACTTTTTCAAGCATTTTTAGAAAACGAAAAGCAAGTAGAAAGATAGGTGTAAAGCCTCCGATTCTCCTTTTGAGAACTTAAATGCAAAGATAAGGTCACTACAAGAATCTCTCTACTCTGTGACGGATTTGTCACCACGGTTATGCTATCCGTGGCTGATCTCAACTATTTTTTACGCCCTCGGTATTTCTCGTCACGGATCCATGGGCGGCCCGGTCGGCCCGGAAAAAGTCAGATGAAATGGCCTTAACCGTCATGTGTCTCAAGGGGCCTTCCGTCACAAGCTATTCTGCAGGGCCGAACAGGACGAACCCGCACACAAACCGTCACATGCCACTGGGCTTCGGCAGCCGACACACATGGACCTCACCCACTGCACACCCACATCTCTGTCCGACGCCTCGCTGTCAGACCTGGACCCACACTTTTCCCAAGCCAGTCCAAGAGATGTTGCAGACGGACCCACATGTCAGGCCGACACAGCCTCTGTACCACACGTATACTGGAACAGTGATGTAGTGCAACCTAGGACCATCACCATGTCAAGCACTCACCATGCAAAAAAAAAAAAACCATGTCAAGCACTCCAACACATTACAAGTCACCATGGACCTCAAAGGTGAACTCCTTCCTCTATGTGACCCTCGATATGACACTTTGGAATGGTATACTACTTGACCATCGTCACTTTGTATTGCGAGTCATGACGAGTTCGGGTCCACGGGAAGATGGCCAAGGCGCGAGAGGATTGAAGCCAGACAAGATGGTGGCTTGGAAGAGGAGAAGGAAGAAGTCCCAGGAAGCAGCGGTACTACCGCCGGTCCACCAGCGGTACTACCGCCACGGCCCCAGTCCAATGCCAAGCGCGCCCACCGGTACTGCCGCCACCACTTCCGCATAAAAGTGCTTCGGGAACCAAGAGCGGTACTACCGCCATCACGTCGGTACTACTGCCAAGCCAAGACGATGCCCGCACCACCGGTGACGTGGTGTGTGTGTCGTGTCTCGATGCACGGACACCGGGAGTAGAGGATACCCCCTTTTAGGTTCGGCACGGGGCGCGAAGGAGGCTGAGAATCGTCTTCTCGGGCGGAGTCTAGATCAAGCTCTCCTCTTCACGATCAAAGCATGCAACCAAAGGGACACAAGGAGCTACCCAGGTTCAGGCCGCCCGGAGGCTAAAAGCCCTACTCCTGCATGTCTGGATTGATGGGTTCTTCATAGTGTGGCTTACAATGGAGCCTCCGGATGGGGTACCCGGAAGGGTTTTGGCTGGAGGTAGAAGAAGGACAGATCCTGACCCGGAGGAGATCACCTTCCCCTCTACCTTCGCAGCCCTAGTCTAGTCTTGCTCTGGTTCGACTTGTTCCTCGGTCCGACCTCTCCCTCCTCCGTGCCTTGGTCCTCCTTTTATAGGCTAAGAGGTTGCCACAGGGTCACGTGAGGGGCACGAGGGACCTTCGGCGTGAAAGACCCTCCTTATCTAGTTTAGGGGGAGACGTGGCCTCTTCTCAGCCTAGCGTCTCCTTTGGGTTAGGTGGGAGCGTCCGCCTTGGGGTGGATAGGGGCTGACACCACCACGGGCTGTGCTTCCTGCCCGCGCTACCTTCGCCTTGCTTCCCAAGTCTTCTGAGGTCTTCTAGAGTGAGGTGGAGAGCTTATCCACAGTGATGTGGGGAAGTACCCGAGAGGGAGCCTGGCCTCCTGCCGGGAACTCGGGCTCTCGGGTCCTTCCTTGCCTTCTTGCTTGGTTCGGGGACCCGGCAGGCCCCCAGGACCGGAGACCTTTGTCGACGTAGGCCTTGCTTGGCCTTCGTGGGGCGGACGGTGAACCCGCCAGCTTGACTTGAGTCTTGGTCTTGTCCATCTTCATCTTGGGCCCACATGGGGTGGACCCACTTTGGCAGCACTAGGGGAACCCCGTGTTCCACTGCTGCGACAGTAGCGCCCGGGCATGGTCCCGGCGGCTCTTGCTCCAGCTGCCGGGGCTATGGCCTAAAGATAGGTCAAAGTGGGTCCCCGGGCACCTGGTCTTCCTTGCTCTGCTTCATTAATGGCCTTGAAGGTCTTGAGTTACTCCGCTTGGGGGAGTAACTGCGATGGCCCCCTCGATTCCCAGTAATGGAAGAAACGAGGAGACGCCTGACAGAGGCGCCGCCGAGGCTATAAAAGCAGCGCGCCCCTTGCATTTTTGTCCATCATCTTCCTCAGTCCAACTCCAGGCCTCCCCACAAGCTGCCAGCGCCAATGGCGAGAGTGAAGAGAGGAGTTGGGCGCCCTCGTTCTTCTTCAGCTGCTGCGGAGAGTGGCCCCTCCACTCGTGGTCGAGTTGCTCCGCGAGGTCGTGGGATTCGCGGTCGCGGCGGCCGTGGAGGCCGCGGCACCGCTGCTCCCCCTCCCAGGAGCATGGTTCATACTAGCTTCGCGCCGTTCGAGTTCATCGTGGATCTGAACCACAGGCCTCGTAGCCGGCTTCTCCTGCCGGATTCCTTCGCGACGGCGACGGAAGATATCAGACCCTCCGGCTTCTGGCTGCAGGTGGAAGGCTGCCCCAATGGCCCCTCCTGGGCCTGGCGGAGCGCACCGCTGAAGGCGCCATGTTCCTGGGTCAGGGGTGGAAGTCATTCTCCCGTGCCCGCCGCCTGTCCCGGGGGCAATGCTTGGCGTTCCGGTACGACGGAGGTGCGACGCTCTCCGTGAAGATCTTCGGTGTCGATGGCGGACGCGTGGAGTGCTGCATGGAGAGCAGCAGCGGCAGCTCGAGCTCCTACGACGAGGATGATGATGAGGAAAGCTCATCTGACATCAAGGTCGAGGGGAGCTCGTCTTCTTGAAGGCGAGGAGCTTCGGGCGGGCGCCATGGAGATCTCGTTGACCTCCTCCCCGGTGGCCTTGACGACGTACTTCTGGAAGTAGCGCCTTCCATTGTACGGCGGTGCTCCTTGCTCGATGGGAGCCAACCTTTTTGTTGTAAAAAAGATCGTCCCCTTGTAGTCCTTGTAAATGAAGAAGATCTTGTTTCCTCCTTGTCTCCGTGTCGCGCTCGTGTGAATGAGAACGAGTTTTTTGCAAAACGCGCTCCCATTACAGCGGCAGCCGTACCGCCTGGGGGTAGGTGGGGATGAGAGGCCTATAAAAATCCCTCAGACCCCAGCCTATTCGCCACATCTTCTTGCCTTGCTCCGCTCCTCTTCTTCCTTTGCCTCTCCACGTCCCGCAGAACAATGTCTGGCGGAGCAGAGATGGCCTTGTCCGACGTGTCGACGGCGGAGTCCGTCTTCCGAGGCGCGGCGGAGGCACCCAGCGAAGCTGGAGCCCGAGCCGCTGATGGCGAGGTTGCGTCCCGCTCTTCTGCTGCCCAGAATATCGCTCGCCTGGCGGCTGTCTCCGGTCCTGTTGCCCAAGAAGAGGCAAGGATAAGGGCAGTGAGGAGGGCGCACCTGTGGTCCATTCTGAAGGAAAGGACTGCCGGTATTCCGGAGCTGTCCTTGGTTGTGGCTGAGCTCGAGGCCATCGAACAGGTTCACTGTTTGCTCTTCTTTGTTTTTCCGCCTTTTTTCCTGGATGACTTCGATCTTGACCTGGACTGCTTTTCGTAGGCCGAGAGTCAGTCCATAGGCGAACTGGCGGACGGAATCCTCCGTCTTTTGGCCCTGGAGCGCCCTGGTCGGCAGAAGGGGGTCGAGCTCTTCGACGCGCCTGACAAGATCCTGCACGCGTGTCATCCTTTCATCCAGGCGTCCCCGGAAGAAAGGAGTGCACCCGGCAGGCAATAAAACAGAAGACAGGTCTGCGCAGCCAGGAGCTCTGAGCTGGCCTTAGTAGCATAGGCTAGATATGTACCAGGGAAAGCACAACTGAATGTAATTCAGAATTGTAAATTCAGAATGTAAGTTCAGATGAATGCAACCCTAGGGCTCAACTCCCGGGGTCATTTCCCAAACCTCCCTTGCACTAACGCGCCGTCAAGTTTTCAGAGGAGATCTCTTAGGTGACAAGTACTCTAACCGCCTGTACCGGTAGCAGTACCCCTAAGAGCACTATGCCTTCCGGGAGTCCACTCCACAGCCACGGGTACTAGGCCAGAAGGGAAATCTGACCGTTCACCGGGGAGGACGCATTACCCCCGCAAAGGTTCTCATCAACTGTCAAGCATGCGCAGGTTGGTGGTATATTGACTCCGAGCGAGATATTATGCCTAGAATGCAAGATGCACATGCAAAGACTTAGCTGATTTTTGCCGTGCTCTTGATCTACTCTGTCCTTCCCGGGTATCCAGCTCCTGAGCCGCTCTTCAGCATCCATTCCTGTCCCGGGAGAGGCGCTACACATAACAAACTTTCAGTAGGAAAAGAATGGACCCTCCCTTACATGTCGTGAAAGTGTTTCATCCGAGCAACCCGCAAGCAAAGTTGAATGTGCATTTCTGTGTTTATGTTCTTTAAAACACAGCACTGCCCGTTCCACTTCTTACCGCGGCAGTACGGCACGATCAGGTGGCAGCGCCTACTGATAGGCTACTCGCGCTCGACCTGTCAGCCACCGGCACCATGTCAGCCCCCTGCTTGGGGGTTGTTACGGATAACACACTTCACGACAACAAGAGAGGCTCACGGAATTGAAAAACTTATCTTTTATTCCTTGGCGACGATTCTTACACCCTTATACAGAACACTAGCCCCTTGGGCGTGCTTAGTTGACTCGAACTATCTGCGATTCATGTTCGTATTCAGGGGTAGAATTTCCGGAGATTCTCGATGTTCCAGGCGTTGCCCTCCGGCCTGCCTTTCTCGTCCTCCAGATAAACAGCTCCGGGTCTCAGGGTATGCGTCACCCGATAAGGTCCTTCCCACTTGGACGACAACTTGTTCATGTTATCAAGTTTCTGCTTCTTGCGGAGAACCAGGTCTCCGGGTTCCAGTACCCGTGAACGGATATGGCGATCATGATAGCGACGGAGCCCTTGCTGGTATCGAGCAGATCGTAAAGAAGCTCGACACCGCACCTCTTCCAGGAAGTTGATGTCATCAATCCTCCTCTCAGCTTGTGCGTCTTCATCATAGGCAAGTACCCGGGGGATCCATGCCTGAGCTCTGTTGGCAAGACGGCTTCGGCTCCATAGACAAGGAAGAATGGTGTTTCTTGAGTGGCTCTGCTTGGTGTGGTTCTGAGGGACCACAAGACACTTGGTAGATGCTCAATCCAGTTCTTGCCCTTGTCTTCTAACTTGTCAAAGGCCTTGGTCTTCAAACCCTTTAGGACCTCCGCATTGGCTCGCTCCACTTGCCCATTGCACCTTGGGTAGGACACCGAGGCAAAACACACCTTGATTCCCAGCTCTTCACAGAAGTTGAGGAAGGATCGGCTTGTGAACTGAGAGCCATTGTCCGTTATGATTCTGTTGGGTACTCCAAAGCGGTACACGATCCCTTCAATGAACTTGATGGCTGCTTGAGCTGTCTGCCGTGGTACTGGCATCACTTCCACCCACTTTGTGAACTTGTCGATGGCCACGAAAAGGTATTCATGGCCCCCGACAGACTTCGGTATCTTTCCCACGATGTCCAGCCCCCAGACCGCGAACGGCCAGGAGATTGGAATTGGCTGCAGAGCTTGCGCCGGCTGATGTATGTTCTTCGCATAGTACTGGCAGGCTTCACAGGTCTTGACTAGCTGCTCGGCATCACTGAGGACTGTTGGCCAGTAGAACCCGTGACGAAAACTTTACCCGCCAGTGATCTTGATGCCACATGACTTGAACATGTGCCCTCGTGGATGTCCCTTAGCAGTACTTGGCCTTGTTCTTGAGGAATGCAGCGGAGCTTGACTCCGTTGTCCCGTCGCCGGTAGAGCTCGCCGTCGATCATGACGTAGAGCTTGGCTTGACGAGCCACCCGCTCGGCGTCGTGGTCATCCTCCGGGAGGGCGTGCTCCATGATGTACTTGACGATGTCCCGGGCCCAGGGTGGGTGGGTTCCTTCCACCGGTAGCACCATCCGACGGAAAGAAAGCATAGCTTCCTCCGCCAGAGGGGCTGCCGGGTCTTGAGCTTCTGGGCTGGCTACCCGTGTTGTCGAGGTAGAAGGGTCGCCAGCCCCCGGCGCAGATCTTGCGCGAGCCTCTCGGGTGGATCGAAGGTCGCCTGAGGACCTCGATGTAGATCCCGGGAGGCACTGGTTCTTGCTTGGACGCCACCTGCGATAGCTCATCCGCGGCCGTGTTTTCTCCCCGTGGGACGTACACAGCCCGGAAGTTGTCGAAGCGCCGCTGCAGCTTCCAGACCTCTCAACGTATGGTGCCATCTGAGGGCACGCGTACTCCTTGTTCACTTGTTTGATGACTAACTGAGAGTCACCCTTGACGACGATCTTGTTGATGCCGAGGCCGATGGCAGCACGAAGTCCTGCGAGCAGGCCCTCGTACTCCGCCGTGTTGTTGGAGATGTTCCCTTGGTAGTGCATCTGGACGACGTACTTCAGCCGGTCCCCGGTTGGTGAGGTTAGGACAACCCCAGCACCTCCTTTCCCCTTGGTGTAGGAGCCGTCGAAGTGCATGGTCCAGGCGCTAGGATCTTCCTTCCCGGGGAGGCAGGTTTCCTCTTCCGGGTCGTCGAACGCCGTCTCGGTCCACTCGGCCGTGAAGTCCGCCAGCGCCTGACTCTTGATGTTGTCCGTGTGCTCGAACTTGAGACCGAAACCTTGAAGCTCCATGGCCCACCATGATATGCGACCAGTGGCAAGTGGGTTCTCCAGGGGGCTTCTTAGGTTGTACTTGGATACCACCGTGATGGGATGGCTTTGGAAGTACGGCCTCATCTTGCGGGAGGCAATGAGGATTGCCAGCAGCAGCTTCTGCATCATGGGGTACCGCTCCCGGGCGTCGCGCAGCACTGCGCTGACGAAGTAGACCGGGTGCTGCACCTTGCGGGTCGCCGAGTCCTGAAGGGCTCGGCTTCCTCCACGTCGACGTCTTGGGGTGGGGACGAGGTAGCCCCCGGCGAAGTCTCGTCGGAGGGAGATTCTCCATTCCCGACGGGCTCCGCACCGTCTGGTAAGGTTGCAGTGACGTCAGGATCGTAGACCCCTGGTCACCCGGCAGCCTTTTCTTGCATGGTTGTCCCGGGAGAGAGTTCCCGGGTCGCTTGCCCTTGATCTTGCTTGACTTCTTCGGAGGAGCGTCACGCTCTACCACAAGCACAGCGCTGATCACCTGGTTGGTGGCAGCAATGTACAGTAGTAGGGGCTCCTTTCTTCTGGTGCCACGAGGATTGGTGGCGAGGCGAGGTAGCGCTTAAGGGACTGCAGGGCTTCCTCGGCCTCGGAGGTCCACTCCACGGGGCCTGACTTCTTGAGCAGCCTGAAGAACGGTAAGGCCCGCTCCCCAAGCCTTGAGATGAAGCGCCCGAGTGCAGTGATGCACCCGTTGAGGCGTGTACGTCCTTGACCCGCCGGGGCCTCCATGCGCTCGATTGCCTTGATTTTGTCCGGATTCGCCTCGATCCCTCGGTGAGAGACCAGGAAACCCAGCAGCTTGCCGGAGGGGACCCCGAACACGCACTTGTCGGGGTTGAGCTTGAAGTTGACCCGGCGGAGGTTCTCGAAGGTCTCGTGCAGGTCTTGGATGAGGGAGTCCTTGTACCGGGTCTTGACCACGATGTCGTCGATGTACGCTTCAACGTTGCGGCCCAGCTGCGGCCCAAGGCATGCTTGCATTGCGCGCTGGAAGGTAGCGCCGGCGTTCCGGAGGCCAAAAGGCATCCGGGTGTAGCAGTAGCAGCCCTTGGGAGTGATGAAGGCCGTCTTCTCTTGGTCCTCGAGCGACATCATGATCTGGTGGTACCCGGAGAAGGCGTCCAAGAAACACAGCAGCTCGCACCCGGCCGTGGAGTCCACGATCATGTCGATCCGCGGCAGGGGGAAAGGGTCCTTGGGACAGGCCTTATTCAGGTCTGTGAAGTCGATGCAGAGTCTCCACTTGAAGGTCATGGGCTTCGGTACCACCACGGGGTTGGCCACCCAGTTGGATGGGGAACCGACCGGATGACACCAGCTTCTATCAACTTGTCCACCTCGGCGATGATGAATTCCAGCTTTTCCTTGCTTTGGTTCCGGAGAACCTGCTTCACGGGGCGAGCCCCCGGATTGACCGCCAGTTTGTGCTCGATCACCTCCCTTGGAACGCCGGGTAAACCTGACGCCTCCCACGCGAAGACGTCAGAGTTTTCCCGAAGGAAGGCGACGAGCGCGCTTTCCTATTTGTCGGTGAGGCGGGCGCCGATGGTGATGGAGCGAACTCCGTCGCTGGTTAGCGCCACCTTCTTGGTCAGCTGCGGATCGCCATGGAATGGCGCCTTCTTGGGGGAGTAGATGTGGAGCCCCCAGGGTGCCCTTCGCCCCGGGGAGAGCCCCATCATCATCCTCCTGTACACCTTGAGGGACATCCGCCATGATTGCCACCGTCTGGTTCAGCTGGTGAACGCAGTAGATAGCATCGTCGATGTCGGCCTTGACTTGATCACGCCCCACGGCGCCGGAATCTTCAGCATGTTGTAGGCGAAGTGGGAGACGGCCATGAACTTGGCCAGAGCAGGTCTGCCAAGTATGCCGTTGTACGGTAGCGGGTGTCGGCGATGTCGAAGACGATTTCCTCGGTGCGGAAGTTCTTGGAGTCGCCGAAGGTGACCGGAAGGGTGATCTTCCCGAGGGGTCGAGTAACACTTCCGTTCACGCCTTGGAACACCCGGTGTCTTGCAGGCGAGACAGGGGAATTTGAAGGATAGCCAGGACCTTCGCCGTCAGCAAGTTGAGGCTGGAGCCTCCGTCGACCAGCATCTTGGTGACCTTGTAGTTGTGGATGACGGGCGACACGATCAGCGGCAGGGTCCCACCCCGGCAGTGTTGCAGGGTGGTCTTCTGGGTCGAAGGTGATGACTTGACTGGACCAGTCCAGGGGCTTGGACGGAGCAGAAGCAACCGCGTTCAGCTCCCGGACAAGTCTCTTGCAGGCGCCGTTGGAGGGAGGCAGAGAAGACCCTCCGTGGATGCACCCGACAACTCCAGTGACTTCTTGATACTTGCCGCCGTTGCCTCCTTGGGGAGCCGGAGCTTCCCCGTTGCCGCGTGGGCGGCCTCCGGAGTGTTGTACCCGCGACCACCTTGACCGCCGCGTCCTCCTCCACGGCCCCCGCGGCCACCGCCTCGGTTCCATCCACGGCCGCCTCCGCCTTGGCGACCCGTGGGACAGTCACGAGCGATGTGCCCGGCAGTGCCGCAGTTGTAGCAACCGTCTTGACTGACCCCGTCAGCTCGGCGTTGCTCCCGGATGGCGAGGTTCTTGAGCATGCGGCAGTCCTTGAGCAAGTGGTTGCCTTCTGGATGGATGTGGCACCAGGGATCACCTTCACCTTCTTCCTCGGAAGTCGGCGCGGGCTTGGTCTTCTTCGGAAGAGGCTCGGTGACGAAGATCCGCTTGTCGGGTCCAGGGTCCCGCTTCTTGTTCTTGGCTGGAGTGACCTTGTCCTCGGGTTCATCCTCCCCGGGGAACTTGGCTCCTTCTTCAGCTCGAGCGCACCGATCTGCAAGCTCCCAGAGCTTACGAGCAGACTCGACGCGATGGATGCTCAGCTTCTCGCGCATCTTGGGGTTGCGGACGTTGGCGTGGAAGGACTGGATCACCAACTCCTCCTTGATGCACGGGATGGTGTTCATCTTCTGGGTGAAGCGCTGGATGAACTTGCGGAGAGTTTCACCCGGCAGCTGCTTGAAGTCGTGGAGATCACTGGGAGCCCCCGGGCGCTCGTACCCGCCTTGGAAAGCCCCCAGAAACTGCTCCTTCAGTGCCCGCCAGGAACGGATGGAGCACTTGGGAAGGTTGAGAAGCCAAGTCTGGGCATCTCCCTTCAGGGCCAACGGGAACCAGTTGGCCATCATGACCTCGTCGGCCCCGGCAACCATTGCAGCAAGAGAGTAGATCTGCAGAAAGTCCCGGGGGTTCGTGGTGCCGTCGTAGCGGAGAACGTCGATCTTGAATTTCTTGGGCCAGTTGAAGTGGCGGAACTCGGGGGCGAGGGCGAGGCAGCCTTCGGCGAGGTCGATGCCCCGATCTTCCCGGCGGTGACGTTCTCGGCGACGCTCGATGCGGGTGCGCATATCCTCGTTCTGACGGCTGTTGAGCTCGTCACGAAGATCTGGGTTGCGCGAGGTAGACGACCCGATGGAGATGGCCTCGCCGTGATCGCGGTTTAGCCGATCAGCCATCGGTGGTGCGGTGCGAGGAGGCGCCGTCTTAGCTTGACGTTCACCACGAGGCTGGCCTCGCGGATCACGTGTCTTGTCTTGTGCTGCTCCGGGATCGTCGACGGTGGGAGCTTGAGTGGGTTCGACCCACGGACCACCATCGGCGAAGTCGAGGAGCCTCTCGACGCGAGTCCTCCATTCTTGGTAGACCTTGGGATCGCCGCTGCTTGGAGGGAACTGCATCAGGGCCTTGGCAGCGACTAGAGCATCATGGCGAGCTTGCGCGTCCGAAGGCGAGTGCGCGGAGGTCTTGCTCTTGGATGCTCGTGGATCCCCGCTGGGGCGAACGCCGTGGTTCCCTCCTCCAGCGGTGGGCTCCTTGCTAGCGCCATTGCAGACGCTCTTCTCCCCCGAGCGAGGAGGAGGCATGGTGGTGCCCTTTGGAGCCGCCGCTCCGCCAGGGCCGTTGTCCTTGTCGCGACCGTCCACTTCGTCCGGCGCCACCCTCTCCATGGGAGGCGGGGACGGAGAGACGCTCCGCCGCGCGCCAGCAGCACGGCGTTCAGCTGAAGCTTGAGTGCGTGAGGGAGAAACCGGCTTGGACGCCGCAGGGTCTCCCTTCTTCTTCGGCGGCATGCTTGACGAAGAACTTGCCGATGAACTTGATGAAGATGAAACCAGCGCTTGCGCCCCCTACCTGGCGCGCCAGATGTCGTGTCTCGATGCACGGACACCGGGAGTATAGGATACCCCCTTTTAGGTTCGGCACGGGGCGCGAAGGAGGCTGAGAATCGTCTTTCGGGCGGAGTCTAGATCAAGCTCTCCTCTCCACGATCAAAGCATGCAACCAAAGGGACACAAGGAGCTACCCAGGTTCAGGCCGCCCGGAGGCTAAAAGCCCTACTCCTGCATGTCTGGATTGATGGGTTCTTCATAGTGTGGCTTACAATGGAACCTCCCGGATGGGGTACCCGGAAGGGTTTTGGCTGGAGGTAGAAGAAGGACAGATCCTGACCCGGAGGAGATCACCTTCCCTCTACCTTCGCAGCCCTAGTCTAGTCTTGCTCTGGTTCTTGTTCCTCGGTCCGACCTCTCCCTCCTCCGTGCCTTGGTCCTCCTTTTATAGGCTAAGGGGTTGCCACAGGGTCACGTGAGGGGCACGAGGGACCTTCGGGTGAAGGACCCTCCTTATCTAGTTTAGGGGAGACGTGGCCTCTTCTCAGCCTAGCGTCTCCTTTGGGTTAGGTGGGAGCGTCCGCCTTGGGGTGGACAGGGGCTGACACCACCACGGGCTGTGCTTCCTGCCCGCGCTACCTTCGCCTTGCTTCCCAAGTCTTCTGAGGTCTTCTAGCGTGAGGTGGAGAGCTTATCCACAGTGATGTGGTGAAGTACCCGAGAGGGAGCCTGGCCTCCTGCCGGGAACTCGGGCTCTCGGGTCCTTCCTTGCCTTCTTGCTTGGTTCGGGGACCCGGCAGGCCCCCAGGACCGGATCCCTTTGTCGACGTAGGCCTTGCTTGGCCTTCGCGGGGCGGACGGTGAACCCGCCAGCTTGACTTGAGTCTTGGTCTTGTCCATCTTCATCTTGGGCCCACATGGGGTGGACCCACTTTGGCAGCACTAGGGGAACCCCGTGTTCCACTGCTGCGACAGTGTGGAACACGGCATATGCCACGGGGTGGCTAAGATCGGGATGGGGACAGCGTTCTGCAACACCGGCACCCGCAGGGATTGCACCGGAGCGCGGACACGGGAAGTACCCAGGTCCGGAGCCCTCCCGGAGGAGGTAACACTCCTACTCCTGCTCGATCTCTCTATCAATGGTGGACACAGTACAGAGTTGCTCCTTGAGCTGTTCGGGGAGTGTTCCATGGTTCGGGTGTGGAGAGGAAGAAGTATTGGGCGACCCCTTCTACTTGGGCACCGGACAGCCTTATATAGGCCTGGCTGTCCGGCTTACAGGCGGGGCCGGCTGGTCCGCGCCAGCCGGCCGGTGTCGGCTACAGGGGTGTTTCTCCGTGACGCCGAATGTCCGCGACACAGTGCGCTACGCTTCGCACAGTCGAACTCCATAGCCACGTAGGAGATGTCGGGGTAGGCCTGTCGTCGTGGAGGGCTGACCGGCTGTGGTGCCGGACCCCGCCGACCGGGCAGGTGGCGCCTGGGATCTTGTCGGGCGCGAGGCAGCGCTCCATGCCTCTCGCCTGTCGGGGCTGCTGAGCACTGTGGGAGACGTAGGGCTAGACCTCGCTTTAGCCCACGCCTGGGCGACGTGGAGGGCATACCGGGCACGGCCCCGGCACCCGCCCAACACGGGCCCTTGTCTTCCGCTCGTCGTGGGAGAGTGGCAGCCGGTCATCCGGCTGGCGAGCAACCGAATCCGGCTGCTACCGTTGACCTTGGTCGCATAAGGCAGGCGTTGCTTGTCGTTATCTGCTTGTCTGAGAACTATGCTGATGACGAGTCTGCAGTTCCTTTTGCCCGCGCCGCTCGGCTGTGCCTCGACTGGCTAGGCGGAGTCCGGCTGCACTCGGGGCAGACGGGCTCGGCTTAGCCGGACAGCTGGAGGCGGCCGGGCACCTGAATTTGCGTTTCACTCGGGATCTTCTGTGGGCTTTTGGGTACCCGGGTTTTATCCCCATGTCACTAGCCCCGAACACGTTGGAGCGATGTAGCCGGTTACGGCGAGGAGGGCTTCTGCGTGTTCAACAAACCGAAGAAGTTCATCCGGTCGAGGAGGCGAAACGTCGGGCGCTCCGCCGGCCGGGTGCTGGTGATGACGCGAGGGATGACGCTTGCATGTCCCATCCGCCTGCCAGGCGGTCGCCCGGCAGTCGAGACGACGCCTCGGTTCCTGTTGCGGGATCTTCTGTGGCGAAACTGTAGTAGTGGGATCTTCTGTGGCGAAACTGCCGCCCACGATCTCGCCGTCGATCGTGCGGTTGCGCGCCACGGGCGCGATCTCCGGGAGCGGTTACCGGATGCGAGAGGACTATAAAAGGGGGGCGACGGCCACGGTGGGAGGAGTTCGCTCACTTCGCCCCATCGCCTCCACGCGCCCGAGCCCTCCGCCGCAACCTCCGCGCTTCTCTTCTCCTTCTCCTTCCTCTGGCGAAGCGGCTGCTCCACCGGCGCGGCACCTCTTCCTCCGGCGCGCGGCAGCAGCGAACGCGGCGACCACGGGCCATCATCACTCGACGCCGGCGACGACTCCCGCTTCCCCCGGCACGCTGGATCCCGAGATGGCCGAGGGAAACGACGGCGGTGGCGACTGGCGCGGATCGCACATCACCACGGAGGACATCGAGGGCCTCCGCGCGCGCGGACTTCTGTCGATGGAGGAGCGCGTGGGGGTGCGCCTCGCCGCCGAGGACGAGGTGATCCCCGTTGCGCACGCCGGCGAATCGGTGGTCTTCATGGATCACTTCAACCGCGGGCTCGCATTGCCGGCGAGCTCGTTCCTCCAGAGCTTCCTGCAGTTGTTTGGCCTGCAGCCGCACCACCTCGGAGCAAACTCGTGGCGACGCTGACCTACTTCGCCACCGTCTGCGAAGGGTGGCTCGGCGTCTGGCCGTCCCTTCCTCTCTTCTGCCGGCTATTCTACCTCCGCGGCTGATACCTCGGCGACAAGGAGGAGCTCGGCACGGACGGAGCTGCCGGGTTACAAGAAGCCGGATACGGTGAAGGACTGGCAGCGGACGTACTTCTACGTCCGCAATCTGAAGGTGGGTGAAGATCACATCCGCCTGCCGGCCTTCCAGCCGGTCGCCCCAGTTAGGGACAACTGGGGCGTGAAGAAGTACGGCGACCAGTCGGACGTCGACAAGATGCTCGAGCGGCTCGAGGCCCTCTTCACGAAGGAGGGGCTGACCACCCGGGACGTGACCCTCTGTTGGCTGTACAACCGGATCGCGCCGCTGCAGGCCCGGTTTCACAAGATCTGCTTCCTGAACGGGCGGCTCGACCCCACCCGGCTGACCTGGAAGAGGTGAAAGCTGGAGTCGCTGAACGGCTGGCTTCGGCACGTCGCTAAGGAGCAGAGGGTGGCGGAGAACTGGAAGTACAGAAGGGCGCCGTATACTCGTCGGAAGCGGGCGCCCAAGGTACGTTGTCTTGCTTGTGCTCTTTCTTTCATGTCTTGGCCGGCTGCTCACCCGGCCGGCTGCGCAGCTGTTCAAGATCCAGCTTGAGGAGGACGGGCCCAACGGCCCCCAGTTCCGGCCGAACATCCAGCTGGAGATGGATGCGCCTGGGGAGCCCCAGCCGGAGGGCGAGGAGGAGGCGGCCGAGAGCGGCGGCAACGGCGAGGGCTACGACGACGAGGCCGCCCAGGGAGACGGTGGTCGCGCCGGAGGCGACCAGGCGGATGACGTGCCGGTTGACCAGGCGCCGCTTGGAGGTGGCGGGGCGGGCAACGCTTCGCCGGCTCCTCGGGGTAAGCCGGCTGCCTCTAGCTCTGATGTTGACGAGGTCTCGAAACCTGTGGAAGTCATTGATCTCTCGGACACTGAGAGCGTTGAGAGTGCAGAGACCGCGGGGTCGACCTCGGCCCCCCGCCCGAAGAGAGGGAAACCGGCCACTCCAACCGGCGTGGAGGGAGACGACGACGACGAGTTGCTGCTGAGAAAGCGGCCGAAAAGGGTCCCGGTCAACGTGCGCTGGTAAGTGCTTCTCGTTGCTTAATATCTCTGCTGTCTTGGCGGATGAATCATCATGTTTTCTTCAGGGCGCCGAGGCCCTTGTCAGTTGGTGGGGCCATGGAGACGGCTGCTGCGCCGGCTGCGCCCGCGAACGCGGCCGCCCGGGCAGCGGAGAGCAGGAGGGCGGGCTAGGGGAGCAGCGCGAGCAGCCCCCTGCGCCGGGTGCGGGAGGCCAGCCGGTGGGACCCCAGGTCGAGGTGGTCCCGCCTTCCGGCGGAGGCGATGTCGAGAAGGCCGGTGATGCCCCGGGGGCAGCCGGGGTCGGAGCGGTGGGCGCTCCGAAGACGAGGGCCGGCGCGGCACCCTCTACGAAGAGGGCCGAGTCGGCGGCGAAGAAGGCGGGGAATCAGGCGGCGCCGGCAGTCGGGAAGAAATCCAAGGGCGCCGCTGCTTCTTCGCAGCGGCAGCTGGTGCCGGCTGACCCCTCCATCGCCGCCAACGCCGGGGGGACGCGGAGGCCGACCAACCCGCTGGATTTCGCCTTGGAGATCCGGAAGGAGCTGGTGGTCCAGCTCCAAGACTTCGACCGCTTCCTGGAGCTGCTTGAGGTATGTTCTCGTGCTTAGTTTCTTTGCTTTATCTTGGGCCGGCTGCGGCAGCCGGCTCGAGTCTTGAGCCTCATCTTTTCTCATCTTCAGGAGGAGTCGAACCAGAAGGTCCTGCAGCTGGAGAAGGACCTCGAGGCCGCCAAGAGTAAGTGTTTTGTCCGGCTGCGATTTTTCCATACGGAGCCGGGTGCAGGATCTGATGCTTTTCTTTGCAGAGAGCGACGAGGAGCTGCGCGCCAAACTGGCTAGCTACCAGTTCAGCGACCTGGCGCAGGAGGTGGAGCGCCTCAAGAAGCGCGACGAGGAGCGGAAGGCGGAGCTGGACAAACTGGCCAAGGCCAAGGAGGCGGTGGAGAAGGCGGCGGTGGAGGCGCGGGAGCAGTTCGAGAAGCTGGAGCAAGGCTACAACCAGCAGCGCAAGGACGACCAGACGGAGATCACGAGGCTGAAGGACGAGGTCACCCGCATGACGGCGGAGGAGGGGTCGGCGCGCAAAGAGCTGGCTCGAATCGACCTCGCTGTTCGAGGTAATCTTCGTGACGATGTCCCTGTCTTGCTGAAGATTTATCTTGTCGTGACGTTTCTTGTCCGGCTGCAGGCTACTATCTGTCTGCGGGCATGGAAGCGGCTAGGGCCCAGCTGGAAGCCCTTGGGGTGGAGCCGACTGATGCCGCCATTGCCGGCTGCTCGACCTCCGTGGCGGACCGGGTGGATCGGCTTGGGGTCGATGCTTGCGCGCTGGCCTTCGCGACCGGGAGGCTCTGCAGGTACGTCTGGCCCGGCCAGGGAATTCCCATTGTCCTGGCCGAGCTGGCACGTCGTCTTTCTCTTGCGCCGGCTGCGGTGCAGGAGCTGCAGGAGTCAGCCACGCGCGGCGGAGCCTTGTGGGCCGTGTCGCTGCTCAAGTCCTGGTACCCGGCTGCTGACCTGGAGCTGCTCACGGTGGGCTTCCGGGATGACGACACGTACGCGAAGCTCAAGCAGCGCCCGGACATTCGTGATGCCGCCTGCACCATCGCTGACTTCGTCGACTTTGCGGACTTCATCCTCGACAGGAAACCGGCCCAGCCGGCCAATGACTCGGAGGCTGAGTACGCCGAGGAGGATGATGGCGACGAAGTCGAGGAGCCGGCGAAGGACTCGAAGGGGAAGGCCGTTGAAGAAACCGGCTGCTCCAAAACTGGCGACGTGGCCAGCTCCTCGAAGGCCGCCGAATGAAGACCTCGGGATGCCGGGTTGCCGCTTGTATTCTCGTAGTTTCTGTTGAACTTGTCCTATTTGCCCCCGGGATGCCGGGCGTACTTGTTTAGAACTTCTGGTACTCGTGTTGTGACTTCTGTGCAGCTTTGTCTCCTTTACTTTGTTTTTGCTCGAAGTTTCTCGCAATTGCTTTTGCCTCTTTACCCTCACTAGCCCCCGAGATTCGGCTCGGCTGGGGTAGCCAGTTGAGTCGAATCTGGACTAGGATCTTCGATAGTTAGCCCGGCTGCTCTCGGGGCAACCGGGTTTCCGCGCACTAGCCCCCGAGATTCCGCCCAACTAGCGTAGCCAGTTGAGTCGAATCTGGACTAGGATCTTCGGTGGTTTGCCCGGCTGGTCGTGACAGCCGGGTTTTCGCGCACTAGCCCCCGAGATTCGGCCCGACTGGCGTAGCCAGTTGAGTCGAATCTGGACTAGGATCTTCGGTAGTTTGCCCGGCTGGTCGTGACAGCCGGGTTTTCGCGCACTAGCCCCCGAGATTCGGCCCAACTGGCGTAGCCAGTTGAGTCGAATCTGGACTAGGATCTTCGGTGGTTTGCCCGGCTAGTCGTGACAGCCAGGTTTTCGCGCACTAGCCCCCGAGATTCGGCCCGACTGGCGTAGCCAGTTGAGTCGAATCTGGACTAGGATCTTCGGTAGTTTGCCCGGCTGGTCGTGACAGCCGGGTTTTCGCGCACTAGCCCCCGAGATTCGGCCCGACTGGCGTAGCCAGTTGAGTCGAATCTGGTCTAGGTATCTTTGAGAGCTTGTGAGGCCGACAAAAAACGACACATAGAACCTTCGTTAGATCGTTAGTCCTCAAAATCGAAAAGGTTGGCATTTTTTAGCTTCGGTTTTTATTCCATTAGGGGCCGGCTCGCCCTTGTTTTGCCGCCCGTGCCCCTTCCCGTGTCTCGGCTCTGCGACCCCTGCTCTTGCCGGCTGAACTCTGCAGCCGGATCCGAAGAGAGGGCCGGCTGGCTGGGCACACGGTACTGAGATCTTTGAGAGGCTGGACGCAGGCGAACGAGAGCGCGGTTTTTTCTGTCGCGAGCCAGAGACTTTTTCTTTCTTACGAGTTTTTCGCGTGTGCCCCCTAGCCGGTTTCTGCCCAACGTGTCAGCCGGGTTGCGGTCTGCAGCCGGATGCGAGAGTAGGCGTCGGGGTCGAGCACGGTACTAATCTAACGTAAGCGAGAATCGGTAGTCGGCTAGCCACGGCGAAGGACAAAGAAACAAACACTGAAACAACGGCAGCCCCCGAGTGTGCGCTCGGGAGTGCTAACTTTTACTCAAAAGAAACAACAGGGTGTTACACTTCTTCTAGGAGTAGAACGGCCTGAGGAGGCTGGCGTTCCACGGGCGTTCCCCCTCCTCGTAAGGGGTAAACGGCTTGTTCTTTTTCTCCTCGCGTACGTCTGTGAGATAGTACGCGTTATTGTGCAGCGCTCTGCTGATGATGAACGGGCCCTCCCAAGGGGAGGACAGCTTGTGGAGTCCCTTGGTGTCTTGGATCCACCGGAGCACTAGGTCTCCTTCGCGGAACGTGACCGGGTGCACTTTTCGGCTGTGGTACCGGAGCAGGTTCTGCTGGTATATGGCCGATCTGGACAAGGCCAGTTCTCGCGCCTCATCGAGGAGGTCCACGCCGTCTTCGTTTGCTCGCTTGGCTTCTTTCTCGGTGTAGAGGATGGCTCGAGGGGAGTCGAACTCGATGTTAGCCGGCAGGAGCTTTAGACGGCGTGTAGTTCGTCGAGTGGTTGGGGTGGTCCTGAGGCTCCAGAGTACATGCGTGAGCTCTTCGATCCAGCATCCGGGTGCTCGCTCGAGTGGGTCGACCAGCCGGGGCCGGATTTCGGCTAGGACTAGGCCGTTTGCTTTCTCCACTTGGCCATTTGACTGGGGATGAGATACCGAGGCGAGGTCCAGCCGGATTCGCTTCTCGCGGCAGAAATGCTTGAAGACGCCCTTGGCGAAGTTCGTGCCGTTGTCGGTGATGATGCTGTGCGGGTAGCCGTAGCGGTAGATGATGTCTTGGAAAAAGGTGATTACCGTCTGGCCGTCCCACTTCTTGACTGGCTTGGCCTCGATCCACTTGGTGAACTTGTCCACCGCTACGAGGAGGTGAGTCATGCCGCTTCGCGCCGTCTTGAAGGGACCGACCATGTCGAGCCCCCAGACGGCGAATGGCCAGGTGATGGGGATGGTTTGCAGAGCTGCAGCCGGCGTGTGTTTTGCTTGTTGAAGCGCTGGCAGCCAGTGCAGGCGCGGACCATCTGCTCGGCGTCAGCTAGAGCAGACGGCCAGTAGAACCCGTAGCGCAAAGCTTTCGCTGCGATTGACCTGGACGCGGCGTGGTGCCCGCATTCGCCCTTGTGGATGTCCTCCAGCAGGCGGCGCCCCTCTGCCGGCTCGACGCACCGCTGAAAAACGCCTGTCGCGCTGCGCTTGTAGAGCTCGCTGTTGATGATGGTGTACGCCTTGGAGCGTCGCAGAACTTGTCGTGCTTGCACCTCCTCCTCTGGGAGCGTGCCGTGTGCGAGGAAGTCGAGGAGTGGTTGTGCCCATGAGGGAACTTCATGGATGGCGAAGACACCGGCTAGCGTCAGCTGAGCGGCTTTTGGATCGGCTGCACAGCCCCCGGGTGTGTCGGAGCAGCCCCCGGGTTTGCGCTGGTCTTGTCGATGAGCTCGGGGATGGGTGCGGCTGGCGCCTCGTAGCCGGGTGGGTCCAAATGACATGGTGGGGGGACAGCCCCCGAGTTTGCTTGTCCGGCTGGTGGGGTTGCAGCCCCCGGGATGACGATGGATTCCGAGTCGGGTGACAGTGTGATGGATGGCTTGTAGACGTGCTCGAGGGAGACGCCGGGTGGAATGGCTCGCCGGGTGCTGCCGAGCTTGGCGAGCATGTCAGCCGTCTCGTTGTTGGCTCTGGGCACGTGGTGGAATTCGCACCCCTCGAAACATGCGCAGAGCTGCTGCACGAAGAACCGGTAGGAGGCCATGTTGGCATCCTTGGCGTCCCAATTTCCTGAAGTTTGCTGGATCACTTGGTCCGAATCACCGAAGCACAGGATGCGCTGGATGCTCATTGCCCTGGCGAGCTTGAGGCCGTGGACGAGGGCCTCGTACTCGGCGACGTTGTTGGAGGCTTTGAAGTGGATCTGCACGGCGTACTCCAGCCGGTTGCCTTTGGGCGCGGTGAGGACGATTCCGGCTCCCAGGCCTTCGTACATCTTGGAGCCGTCGAAGTGCATCCGCCAGTGCGCGGAGTCGGGCACAGGCGGCAGGTACTGTGTTTCCGCCCAGTCGACGATGAAATCGGCGATGAGCTGGGACTTGATGGATGTTCTTGGCTGGTACAGGACCGTGTGCGGGGCCAAGTCGACTGCCCACTTGGCGACTCGGCCGGTTGCGTCTTTGTTGCCGATGATGTCTCCGAGTGGAGCCGTGCTCACCACGGTGATGACGTGCTCTTGGAAGTAGTGGCGCAGCTTCTTCTCCACCATGTGCACGCCGTACACGAGCTTCTGGTAGTGGGGGTAGTTCTGCTTCGACTGCGAGAGGACCTCGCTCACGTAGTAGACCGGCCGCTGAACCGGGTGCTCCTTGCCTTCCTCTTGGCGCTCCACCACTAGGACGATGCTGACGCACCGGTTGGTGGCGGCGATGTACATGAGCATGGGCTCCTTTGGGGCAGGCGGCGCCAGGACCGGTGCCTCGGACAGTGCCCTCTTGAGCTCGGCGAAGGCCGTCTGCTTCGTCCGTCCAGACGAACTTGCCGGTTTTCTTCAACAGGTGGTACAGGGGCAGGGCCTTTTCGCCCAGCCGGCTGACGAACCGGCTCAGCGAGGCCAGGCAGCCGGCGAACTTCTGGATGTCTTTTAGGCCGGTTGGCCGCTCCATGCCCTCGATGGCGGCGATCTTGTCTGGGTTGGCCTCGATCCCTCGCGGAGACGAGGAAACCGAGTAGCTGGCCAGCCGGTACTCCGAAGACGCACTTGGTTGGGTTCAGCTTCATCTGGAACCGGCGCAAGTTGGCGAAGGTTTCTCTCAGGTCGTCGATGAGGGTGCGGCGCTCTTTGGTCTTGATGACGATGTCGTCGACGTAGGCGTGGGCGTTGCGCCCGATCTGGTCGCCCAGACACTTCTGCATGCACCTCTGGTAAGTGGCGCCAGCGTTTTTCAGGCCAAACGACATGACCGTGTAGCAGAATGCTCCGAAGGGCGTGATGAATGCGGTCTTCAGGTGGTCATCCGGGTGGAGCTTGATCTGGTTGTAGCCGGAATACGCGTCCAGGAAGGACAGGTAGTCGCAGCCGGCGGTGGAGTCTATGACTTGGTCGATGCGTGGCAAGGCGAAGGGATCCTTGGGGCACACTTTGTTGAGGCTGGTGTAGTCGATGCACATGCGCCAGGTATTGTTTTTCTTCATCACCAGGACTGGGTTGGCCAGCCAGTCCGGGTGGTACACTTCCATGATGAAGCCCGCGTCGAGTAGCCGGGCGATTTCTTCTCCGATTGCTCTTCTCTTCTCCTCTCCGAAGCGACGGAGAGGTTGCTTGTCCGGTCTAGCATCCGGCTTGACGTGTAAAGAGTGCTCAGCGAACTCCGTCGGTACGCCTGGCATGTCTTTTGGAGACCATGCGAAGTTGTCCCGATTCTCACGGAGGAATTCGATGAGCTCGCCTTCCTATTTGTTGCTGAGGGTGTTGCCGATGGTGAGGAACTTCCCGTCCGGCTTGCTTGCGTCAAGCGGAACCTGCTTGCTGTCTTTCTTGGCTTGAAACTGCGTCTCGCCCGACTGCTTCTTTGCAGCCGGTACTTCCGGGTGCTCGGCCGCTACGGCGCGCCTGATCTCTTTGAACTCTTCAGCCGCTACCAGCGACTCGGCGAGCTTCGAGCCGGCCGAGGCGCATGCCATGGAGCGCTTGAAATCGCCGGCTACGGTGATGATGCCGCTCGGGCCCGGCAGCTTCATCTTCAGGTAGCCGTAGTGGGGTACGGCCATGAATTGAGCGAGAGCCGGGCGGCCCAGGATGGCGTGGTAGGGGCTGCGGTGGTTCACCACCTCGAAACAGATGCTTTCACGGCGAAAATTCTTCTTGTCTCCGAAGACGACGTCTAGTCGGACGGTGCCGATAGGTGTGCAGGACTGCCCCGGCACGATGCCGTGGAAGATCGTCCGGCTGCGATTCATCCGGGCCTCGGTTATCCCCAGCTTGTCGGCGGTGTCCTTGTACAGGATGTTGATGCTGCTTCCTCCGTCGATGAGCACTCGGGAGAAGGTGATGGCGAACTCTTGCTCGGTGACGAAGGTGGGGTCCAGGAGCAAGCTGTAGCCCCGGGATTCGGCATGATATCCGGGTGGTCGCCGGGTCCGAAGGAGATGGGCTGGTTTGCCCAATCCATCAGCTGCTGGACGGCGGGGACGACTGCGTTCACTTCTGCGACGCGCAGCCGCTGGCTGCGCTTGTCGTTGCGCTCGATGAGAGATGACGTACGCGGCGTCCTTGTTGGGGTACATGTCACGAGATGTGCCGGCTGCGGCAGCCGGCTGTCTTGGGCGCTCATTGCGCTGGTTGTTGCCTATGTTGATGCCGCCTTGGGGAGGGGGTGGGCCTGGTGCTGGAGGCGGCGGACCATCTCCGCGCTGCAGACGGAGAGTCCAGCTGCAGCGCGCCGTCGTGTGGCTGGCCGGCTTCCCGGTCACGCTGTGGTACCGGCACGGGCCGTTCATCATGTCCTCGAACAGGTATGCTGGCTTCGCCCACTGGCGGTCCTCGTATCGCCCTTCTGGCTTGTTCCACTGGCGGGGTTCCGGTTCCCACCGTCGTCGCCAGCCGGTTGGCCGGCTTCGGTTGCCTTGACGGCACGGTTCTCGTACCGCCCGTCTGGCGCGCCGCTTCTCTTCCGGCTGTCTCGATCTCGATCGTCGCGGCGGTCGCGGTTGTTGCGGTTGCCTCCATTGTCTCAGATGTCGCAATTGCCTCGGTTGTCGTTGCTGGGGCCGCCTGTCTCTCTCGCAGCCGGCTTTTCTTGTGGTATGCTGGCTCCATCTACCTGCATTGGGATTCTCATGGCGGAGTCGGCTGTGGCGTACTTGTCTGCTATGGTCATGAGCTCCGCCATGAACTTTGGCTCGTCTAGGAGCAGCGCGTGTTTGAGCATCGTGCCCTCCCGGCAGCCGTTGATGAAGAAGCCGACCGCCTGGATGTCGTGGACTCCCTCGCAGGTGTTGCGCAGGGTTGACCATTTCGTCAGGTAGTCGCGGTCGGACTCGGTTTTGCCCAGGGTGCAGCTGGCTAGCTGGCGAGGGCGAGCCGGGCGCTTGTAGGTGCTGGAGAAGTTCCTGACGAAGACCTGCTGGAAGTCCAGCCAGCAGTTGATCGATCCATCCGGCAGGCTGTTGAGCCATGTGCGAGCTGAGTCCTTCAGCATGAGTGACACGTAGCGCACCGCTACGCGCTTGTTGCCGCCTCGATGGAGACGGCGGTGACGTAGTCAGATAGCCAGTCCTCTGGCTTCGTGCTTCCGTTGTACTTGGGCATGTCACGTGCGAGGGAGAAGTTCCGCGGGAAAGGCTCTCTTGCGATGCGAGGTCCAAACACCGGTGGACCTCGCCCTCCACTTCTTCGAGCCGGCGGGATTTCTCCAGGGCGTCGAGGCGGTCACGGGCGTCGGGGCCGAACGTCGGGCCTAGATCTCCCAGCCGGTCGTGGACGCTTCCCCTGCAGGCAGCCGGCGGGTCGGGGTAGTTGTACTGGCCTTCGCCGGCAGCCGGCGCATTGTAGTTCTGGCCGCAACAGGCGGCCGGCGCGTTGAAACGGCTGGGTCTGGAGTTGATGCTGCGTGCACGATTCCCACCCGGCTGGGGGGCTTGTGGCGACGACGCCTGGCGGTCACCTCGAGTTGCGCCGGGTGGAGGGGCTCCAGGTGGGGGCGGTGGGAGGGACGGCGAGTTCATCGCGGACGCGGCCTGGTTCTGGCGAAACTGATGGTCAGCGGTGTCGAGGAGGTCCTGGACGCGCTGTTGCTGCGCGCGTAGCTCGTCCCCCTCAAGGTTGGGCAGTTCTGCTGCGGCGACGCGTGCTGCCTTCATGTTCTTCGCGGGGGAGCTGTAGACAGGCCGACGAGTAGGCGGCGCTCCGGCTGGTCCAGGTTGCGCCTGACGTTTCCTCCTGCCATCTCGTTGGCGAGGTTGCGCTTGACGTTTCCCCGCGGGTTGGGCTCGACGGCGACGGGGGTGAAGCCGTGGGCGAAGTTGTACTCGCGGACCTGCGCTTCCATGCGGCGATGCGTGGCTGCGACGCCGTGCGCGCTGCTGAGGAGGCGTTGGCGTGCTTGCTCGAGGATGATGGCGGCCTGCGCGGGATCCGCGTCAGCGGCGATGGGTGTGACCAGGCCCTGGAGCATAGCCTGGACAGAGTCGACGGGGGCGTGCTGCTAGGTGCTCGCGACGTCGGACACCATAACTTCCGCGTAAACGCGGGTCTCGGTGCTGCTCTCGCAGCCGGCCGTCTCCTCGGGGAAACGGTTGACGCAGCGCTGGATGTTGGCGGGGTAGGCGGGCGCGAGGGCGATGTAGACGCGGTGCTCGCCGAAGTGCAGGACAGTGCCATCCACAGGGAAGGCGGAGCCGGCGAAGCAGCTCGCGTTGTCGTTGACGAAGTCGATGGAGCCGAACGTCGAGACGAGGCCGGAGGCGACTCGCTCGCCGAGATGGCTGCGGGATCCCTGGCGGAATGTGACTCCGGCTGCTGCCATCTGCCCCATGGTGGGCGCCAAATGACGTGGTGTGGAACACGGCATATGCCACGGGGTGGCTAAGATCAGGATGGGGGCAGCGTTCTGCAACAACGGCACCCGCAGGGATTGCGCCGGAGCGCGGACACGGGAAGTACCCAGGTTCGGAGCCCTCCCGGAGGATGTAACACTCCTACTCCTGCTCGATCTCTCTATCAATGGTGGACACAGTACAGAGTTGCTCCTTAAGCTGTTCGGGGAGTGTTCCATGGTTCGGGTGTGAGGAGGAAGAAGTATTGGGCGACCCTTCTACTTGGGCACCAGACAGCCTTATATAGGCCTGGCTGTCCGGCTTACAGGTGGGGCCGGCTGGTCCACGCCAGCCGGCCGGTGTCGGCTACAGGGGTGTTTCTTCGTGATGCCGAATGTCCGCGGCGCAGTGCGCTACGCTTCGCACAGTCGAACTCCATAGCCGCGTAGGAGATGTCGGGGTAGGCCTGTCGTCGTGGAGGGCTGACCGGCTGCGGTGCCGGACCCCGCCGACCGGGCAGGCGGCGCCTGGGATCTTGTCGGGCGCGAGGCAGCGCTGCGTGCCTCCCACCTGTCGGGGCTGCTGAGCACTGTGGGAGACGTAGGGCTAGGCCTCGCTTTAGCCCACGCCTGGGCGACGTGGAGGGCATACCGGGCATGGCCCCGGCATCCGCCCAACACGGGCCCTTGTCTTCCGCTCGTCGTGGGAGAGTGGCAGCCGGTCATCCGGCTGGCGAGCAACCGAATCCGGCTGCTACCGTTGACCTTGGTCGCATAAGGCGGGCGTTGCTTGTCGTTATCTGCTTGTCTGAGAACTATGCTGATGACGAGTCTGCAGTTCCTTTTGCCCGCGCCGCTCGGCTGTGCCTCGACTGGCTAGGCGGAGTCGGCTGCACTCGGGGCAGACGGGCTCGGCTTAGCCGGACAGCTGGAGGCGGCCGGGCACCTGAATTTGCGTTTCACTCGGGATCTTCTGTGGGCCTTTGGGTACCCGGGTTTTATCCCCATGTCAACCGGTACTGTCGCCGCCACTACCGCATAAAAAGGACTTCGGGAGCCAAGAGCGGTACTACCGCCGTGTCGCCGGTACTACCGCCGCGGCGGAACGCCAGGAGCTTCAGGCCCGCACCAGCGGTACTACCGCCGGTCACCCAGCGGTATTACCGCTGCTGCGGGAACCAGCAGGGAATATTACCTTGTATCCCTTCCCACCTACCCCTTTGGGTCAACCCTATATATAGGCACCTACCCCCTTCAGATCTAGACAGAGTCTAAGTCTATGATGAGATAGAGTTGAGCATAGGCTCCTTACCCACCCCTTGTGGTGTTGCCTCCCCTTGTGGAGATGGTTCCTCCCCTTGTGGATAACATCCCTCTTGTGGATTCAAGACCTCTACTAGTAGTTTGACTACTTGCCAATCTTTCATCTTAGGGTGACTTTATTGGATCGGTTCGGTTGACCGTTGGAGAAACAACCATTCAAGATCCCTTCTTGTATCTACTTGCCGATCTTCCACCCTCGTGTGGATTCTATTGGGCTGGTTTGACCGACCGGTAAGGGAAACGGTTCTTGTATCGTGTTTGTCTTCTCGTGTTCTTGCGTTCTTCGTGTTCCTCATCGTGTTCTTGCGTGAGTTCGTCCACTCGTTCGTCAATCCGTGAAGATCGGGCAACCGTAGAGGTGCACCTTACTTCACCATATGGTATCAGAGCAAAGGTTGCCACGGATTTGACTTTGTTTCCCCCACAAATCCCCCAAATTTTTCTTTGATTTTGAGAAATTCGAAATTTCCACCAAAAATAGCCCCAAATTGCTTTTGATCGATCTGTGAATCTTGTGCGTTTTTGCAAGTTTTGATCCATAGATTTATTGCTCAACAAGTTGATCTTGCTTCCTTTGTGTTCCCATAGCCTAATTCCATCAATTTCCCCTCCGATTTGAAGTTTTTTGGCAAGTTTTTCCGCCCAAATCGGCCAATTTCGTGTTCTCGGGCACGAATCTGCGTCCGGAGTGGTACTACCGCCCCCCGTGCAGCGGTACTACCGCCGTACCGGTACTACCTCTCTCAGTACCACTTAAAAAGGCCTCGGGCGCACATCAGCGGTACTACCGCCCCCCACCAAGCGGTACTACCGCCCCTGGAGAAAACTAAAATTTCTGAATATTTGTTTTGGCCATATCTTTTGATTCCGGACTCCGTTTTTGGTGTTTTTCGGCTCGTTTCGAAGCTACGAACAAGACCTTCATCACCATTGCGGAAGATCCACCATCCACACCACCAAAATCCGTGGGCAAGCACGACACTTCTACAACAAAGGGTGAAGATCATCGACGAAAGGTATATAACATCGCGAATCTTTTCCCCTTGCCATTCCTTTGTGAGCCACACTATATCTTTGCGATTGCCATGTCCTATTGAGGCTAGCTCTTGATGATTGCTTGGGCTTTGCACAATTGTACCGTGTAGTTTCCGAGCGACCGTTGTATGCGCTAGTTCATATATCTTATATCTTGTATTGGCATCAAAAGAAGTGGGTGTGCAAAAGAGAAAGAATCAAAAGAGCAAAGAGCAAAAAGAGCAAGAAAAGAAAAGAAAGAAACACCACTTGCCATATCTCTTGTAAGAAGCGCGCAAGCTCGATGAACATCTAGTAGGTGGTGCATTGTTGTGCAAATCTAGTAGCCCACAAATAAATTGCAATCGAGCTAGTGGCTCTCCTTGTACTTGTGCAACACGAGCTTATAGTATTCGCTAGGATCATTGGTTCTTTAGCTCACTTCTTGGTTGCATAAGTCCCATTTTTCTCTCCGTGCATGTGTTTCCTTGAACTACATTCATATCTTTTGAGATTGACTTGCTTTTGCTTTGTGATCATCGTGGTTCTCTACTTGCCTTTACAATATCTTGGTTTCAGGTTTGGTTCAATTTGCTTTCCTCCTACCATACATACTGTCGCGGATATAGGATACGGATATCCTGACATATGATAAATGCGGCCCAACATGGAGAAGGCCAACAAGGCGACTTAACGTTTTGAGTCGCACAAGAACTCCACGAACCGACTTGTAATAGAAACCCTAGTTTGTATCCTACTAGGACACCACATGTAAGCCTGCCCCTTCCACCTATATAAGGAGGGGCAAGGCGCACCAAAAGGGCCCAGAGCTCAATAGACTAGAGACAACAAAAAAGAGAGAGCCGCCGCATCGGCGACTCGCTCATTGGCATACGGAATAAGATCTAGCCAGAAACAACATGTACGGCTTTTACCGGACGATGTTTCCCGGGGCCTGAAGCTGTATAAATCTTTCTCTCGTGTGCAAACCCACCTCGACGATCTCCGCGTGACGAGGTTATACTCTGCGGGTACCCCAGCATAAGGGTACCTGGTGCACGTGATGATCAAAGAAGCCCAAGGATTAATCGAAGCCCATGAAGAAAGGCCCAAGACGAAGAGTGTTTGCAAAGCTAGATCAAATAATAGTCGGTTAAGACTTTCCATACATGTAACCTTGGTCGGTTGTGTTTCCCGAGACCTAGCCTCCTATATAAAGGCTGGGAGGGTGATCGATCAAGGACAAGCAATCCATAGCCACCAGAATCTCGACGAGATCAGTAGCTCGTCGAACCCTTGTAACCCTAATAGTCATACCATAAACACAGACAAGCAGGAAGTAAGGGTTTTACCTCACTCGAGGGCCCTGAACCTGGGTAAATCCAGCTTGTCAGCCGTCGATTCCACCGATACTACGCGTTCTCTACCACACAATCAACCCTAGGTATAGCAACCATGGGACTTGCCGAGGGCACACCTCGACAATTGGCGCCGTCTGTGGGAAAAGGTAGTATTGGGCTCACGGTTTCGCCGGTTTCATCATCAAGCGGCCACCCGATGATCGCATCTGCACAAGGTAACTCGCCTACTGCATCATCAAAAAGCAAATCACCAACCACCGTTGCAAACAGCAACTCGCCGGCAAGATCCACCAGCATCAATTCAAAAAGCGATCACTCGCCAAAATCTCCAAGGAGGCTCACGCCGCACTCGATGGAAGCCCAGCAAGCCTTCGCCGGACTCGAATCAGGTTTGGATATTACGGTTGGAAAATTTAACTTCTTTGTCGATAAAGATGGTGTGCAGGACCTGTTAGATCCACTCGACGTGGAGACACTCGACATGGAGACAATCGACAACGCTTCGACTGCAACACTATCCATCTTGGGCGCAACATCGTCACAGATCGTCCCGATCCAATCGCCAAGCGACTCTGCCACGTCCATGACCTCGCAAGAGTTCCGTAACGAGGTGGCAAAAAGATTTGGAGAAGCGAGATCGAATCTGCGTACCGCCCAAACAACTCAATCGAGTCACTCGACGACATCGTCGACTGCAATGACGTCGCGGGGAACGAAGAGAACATAGACGACAACATATATCTCGCCGATCTAAACGGCCCAGAAATCCGTGCTAGCCACGAGATATTCACCTGCGACGCAGACAGCCTGGACAAAGCACTCGAAGACATGCTCGATTGTGGCGGAAACCCCAACAAGCAAAGCAACTCCAACATGAGCCTGGACGACGACGCCGAATCCATAAAACGCATCAGCAGCACATGGATGGAGGATCGGGTGGTACCGTACCAGGTATATACCGCGAGTACAGCAGAAACATCAGCAGCCGCAACATGCCGTCGACCTACAGAATACCCTTGCACAGTCACCATGCCAGATGGAACAACCACGCTGACCATCACCGCAGAGATGGCGGAGAAAGTGAGCAAAGTAATCGAGAGCTGCACGATGCTACCAGCAAACGCAACTCCAGAAGAGGTATTAACCTTACAATATTTCCAATGGCAAGAATCGATACGGTTAAAAAACTACCGAGCAGTACTCGAAGAACGCAAAAAGCAAGCCAGCATATCGAGTGCCCGGCGAAGAGCATTGTCTACGAGTTCAACGGGCAGAAACGACCCCGCGAATAGGTCACGATTCATCAACCTCGGAGACGCAGATCGTGCAGCGGTCACTCGGAACCTAAACCCAGCCTTCATGGCAGTCGACGCGGAAGGAGTTCCCATACCTACTGAGCCAGCCGGGGCGCTGATGACGCTAGGCACCTACCTCAGAACAATCGAACCTCCTGCAGGAGACCCAAAGAGGGATCAGCACCTCCAACTGTACAAACAACTTGCAATAGCAGCACAAGCCATACAGCATCCACAAGCAACTCCAAGGAGAGATACAGATCGGGATCGTCGCAGTCGAAGCCCTCGGGGAAGGAGCAGTCGAAAAAGCTCACGTCGTCATCGTTCCAGTAGGAGCCATTCGAGGAGGTCATACAGCAACAGCTCAGACTCGGAAGCAGAAATCGGGCCATGTGGAGCGCTATGCTTCACTCGACGGATCCGGGAGGCTCGTATGCCCAAGAAATTTTCGCTAGCTACCACGCCTAAGTTCAACTGCAAACAAGAGCCATCAGGCTGGCTAGAAGATTACAGGCTGGCAGTCGGATGTCAGCGCGGTACCACAACTACAGCTATGCAGTACATACAACTTATGATGGAAGGAACGGCTCGCGATTGGCTCAAATCGCTACCCGAATCATACTACGATTCGTGGGAACACTTCAAGGGTGATTTCATCAAATACTTCGAGCCTCTATGTGAGCGCCCCAAAACCTTCGAGGAGCTCCGGACCTGCAAGCAAAAGTCAGATGAATCTCTGAGATCGTACATACGGCGGTGGACCACCATCCGTAACTCAGTAGGCAACGTATCAGAAGATAGGGCAATCGACGCCTTCAAAAACGGACTCTGGAGGGAAGACTTCAAAGAAACACTTGGTCGAGAAGACCCAAAAACAATGGCCGCACTCATGGTACTCGCAACAAAGTGGGCAGACGGAGAAGACTCCGTACGAGGCAATCGACCTGTAGCATCACATGAAAATCACGAGGGGGCAGTCGAGACCGCAGAGATAGCTACAGAGATGATCGAAGGCGCAAACGCAAGAATCGTTATCACGACGATGACCATCCAAACTTCATTGCAGCAGGCTTTGTCCAGTCAAGGGACAGTCGCGACCAAACTGACAGACGAGCCGACGATCATCGTGATAATCGAGATCATCATACAGACGATCGCCGAGGTAATCGAGACCACCGTACAGACGATCGACGTGACAGTCGAGAGCACAGACGCGACGACCGAGATAGCTACAGAAGGCCAGAGTGGCGCAGGCGAGCAGACAAAGATCCTGAGCGTTCAATCGAGGAGAAGATGGACGATTATTGCAGGTTCCATCTTTACAAAGGGGATGATGGTAAGCTTCGCTCTAACCACTCGCTGAGAAATTGCAGGGAATTTGATCAACTTGCGATTGAACATATACTGCGACTGCAAAGAGATGGGCGTGCACCTCCTCAACTAGTGCAGATTCCATCGACTACATCACAAGCACAACCTGCTCAGGCATATCCAGCACCGCAACAAGTACAACAAGCACAGGTATATTCCATACCACCGCAAACACAGTCTACTCAGGTGTATACTGCACCAGCACCAGCGCAATCGACACCAGTATACATGGTGCCAGCACAACCCGTTACGGGAACACAAATGGCAGCAGCCGTGCACCAGATGCAGCAGGGAGATGAACAAAAATATCCCGTAACTCGCGGGCAGATGAACATGATCCAGCGAGGACGTCCCTCCAATAGAGAGCAAAAATTACACACTCGACACGTCAATATGGCGGTCATGGCACCCCCAGCCATCACAATTTTTTTGAAAGGGTCAGAAACTCCGATTACCTTCAATCGAGAGGACCACCCACCCGCAGTATATCGACCAGGGCATGCAGCCTTGGTGCTCGACGCTCAAATTGGAGGCTACGCCATGACCAAGGTCTTCATGGACGGAGGTAGCGGTCTCAACATAATCTTTGCAGATACGCTGCGTAGAATGAACAAATCAGTCGAAAATCTGCCAAAGTCCGCAAGTACCTTCCACGGCATCGTCCCAGGCAAAGCAGTGCTCCCAGAAGGCACCATACAACTCGATGTTACGTTTGGAGACCCTACTCACTTCAGAACCGAGTCGATTGAGTTTGAAGTGGTCGATTGGAAATCACAATACCATGCAATACTTGGGCGCCCCACTTTCGCTCGATTCATGGCCGTCCCACACTACGCCTACCTCAAGCTCAAAATGCCAGGGCCAAAAGGAGTCATCACGATCAACGGGAACTTTCAAAGGTCAGATTCATGTGACCGTGACTTCAGCAAAATCTCAGAGATGTACGGGATGGAGCAATCACTCGCCGAGCTTGAAGTCTCCAATACACCTCTACCAGAAAGCAAGAAAAAGGCAATCGACAGAGGGCTCAAGGTCATCAACGACGCGATGAAGCACAAGGGGCAGGCGAGTGAAGGATCAGAGACGGTCAACATGTCGTCAAGTCACACTAGTATATAGAACGACGCATCTGCGTCAGTTCTATGAATAGATATGTAATAGGCGCATAATATCGGAAGAACCAGCAGGTTTCAGACGCACTCTTTTCCCTTACCAGGGTACCTAAGGGGACTGGAAGGTTTTAATGAGGCGGCTTGCTGGTCGAAAACACATTTCGAATAAAGATACATTTTCCTCATATATGCCTTTTATTGTTTACCCTATTCAAACACTCGGGGGCTCGAGCATCAAACCCAAGCCCTACTCGATATACTCGGGGGCTGGGTCAAGCAAAAGTACTACAAAACCCTACTCGATATACTCGGGGGCTGGGTCAAGCAAAAGTACTAAAAAACCCCACTCGATATACTCGGGGGCTGGGTCAAGCAAAAATACTACACAACCCACTCGATATACTCGAGGGCTGGCAAAACTACTCAAAAATCACTCGATAGACTCGGGGGCTGTCATAAATATACGCATATAAATATTTCGCCACAAATACAAGATAACATATTTACAGTGGGAGAATGCCTAGGATTTCAAAAAGTTTACAAGTTAAGAATCTGGCTCATCCTTTGTATCCAGTACAGAACCAAAAAGCTGCTCCTTGCAGCAATCGATGAGTTCCTCAGCAGCAGAGCGTGTCTCGATCAAATGTGATTGAGATACAAGTGTACCAGTCGCAGGAGGTCGAATCGAAAAGTTTGGCTTACGGTCTCGGATGTAAGCCATAGTGGCGTTGGATCCAAGAATAGCAAGCTGCATCAAAGACTCTTTGACTGAGTCCGTCACTCGAAAGATATCGATCAAGGGAAACAAGCCTTGAGGTTGAGGCCCTGACGGGAAAAGCGCATAATTTAGGCGAGTGAAGATACGTCTGCACATCTCGAGCACTTGGGCGTTTCGCCATACTCGATCCTTCAAAGTAGCAAGTGTGCGAGCGTGCACCTTGTCCAAATAAAAATGCTGCCTGCCAGTAGTTGGTACATCAACAGCACTATCAAGGAGTCGGTTGACCCTCCTATTTTCTTGCTGGGCATCGGGAACAAAACCTGCAAAAGGCCAAAAAACTATTGGTCCAAAGCATAATGCAAGCAAAGGAAAACTTTTTAAGCAAATGGTGTCATAAACTCACATTGGAGTTGCCTGTTTATGTGGTCCATCTCGCCAAGAACAAATCCTCGCGTTGGGTAGCAAAACTTGGCTTGGAACGCAGTAGCTCCAACTCAGATCGAGTGTTTTTGAGTTCTTGCTCTAGTTCATTCACTCGATTCTTTGCAAGAGCAAGTGCCCTCGTATCATCCCTTGCTCGACTAGATGTTCGAATATGAGAAGGAGAAGGTCCACCAAACTCGCACTCTTGTGGCTGGTTCATAAAATGCAACATTCAGAAGCCCGGACACACGAAGTTGCAAAAATTCAGATGATTCAGCAAATTTCATTCAAACAGAAGTAGCAAAAGCATACATGCCAGGTTCGAGTAATCAAATTACAGAATAAAAAGTTCCTAGGCCTGCGAGATGGATTCTGCCCTAGTTTTACGTGACTGAGCCCTAACAGCTTCAGCCCGGCGCTCCATAGTCTGGACGCAGATTTCGCTCAGACGAGTAGCTGACTCGGTTACACCCCTGAATGATAGCGGCCTTCCATCAGGCTTTTTCGGGTAGTCCGATAAAGCACTGTCGAAATCGGCCTCTACACCATTGCCTAACAAAAGCCTGAGGGTGTACTCCGAGCCGCGTACCGTGAGTTCGCGGGCAAAATCCGCCACAATCGACGATCTTTCGCCAAAAGCTGCAACCAGTCCTTCTGCAGTCGAGGGAGCGGCGGCTGTAGGACACATCCCCGCGTGCAAATTGCTAAGGGTGCTGGTCATTGTAGCCAGTTCGCCTTTGGTCTTGGACAACACAGACTCGAGTTCCGTCATTGCATCATCGAGTGATAGTGAGTCACTCGATGGCTTAGTGGAAGCCGAGGTGCCTTCGGAACCTTCAAAATTCAGAAAGCATAAGTTATGAGCAAAAGCTGCTAAAATAACCAAAGAGCTACTTGCAAAAATAGTACATTCACCTTTGGCAGAACGGGCTAAGCCCAGCAGACGTGCAGCAAGCTCCTTATCCCAGCGAGTGGTTGCGTCCTGAGCATCAGCAAGTGCTTTCTTCGATTCAGACTGCTGGGTGGAGAGCTTGGTTTGCAAGTCCTGCACTTGTTTCTTCAGGCCTTCCACTTGCTCCTCAGCTGACTTCTTGTTTTCTGTGGAGTTCAAAAACATTCTCGATTAGTATCATAACTTCAAAAGAAGGGAAAAGTTTTTTGCAAAAAACACTTACGCGCAAGCTCAGTCGAAGTTGACTGCAGGGAGTCCCTCTCTTGCTCCACCCGAACAAAGGACTGGACCCAAGGGGCCAGGGCGGCGTACATAGGCTGAAACAGAAGACGCATGTTATCGTCGAGTGCAGAAGAAACAAAAATTTCAAGTATAAGTGATAACAGAAGCATTCACGTGATCAGTCCAAGAGGCAGGCTTGGAGGAGGAAGCCACGACATCCGCGGTTGGGGCAGCCTTCTCCTTGTTCAAATTGGCAACCATCAGCTCAGTTGCTGTCACATCCCAAATTTAGGAACCAAGAAAAACTTTGTTTACAAGACCTAAAATTCAGAACCAACAAAAACTTTTTGAAATGTTTCACTGATGATTGTGTTTTCCTTCCCATTGCTATGTGGAACCTAGTGTGACTTGTTGTTTAAATTGTTTTGACTGGTAAAAATAAGACCCAACCAATATAAAAATATATTTAACTTTGGTGATCATGTTATGACACGAAAATATTCCATATATCTTTTCCATTCTTCTTTTGGCCAACTCCATTTCAAAGATACTTGGTTTAGCAACACCCAAAACTAATACCCATTAATTGAGAAAGAAAAAGTATTTCCAAAACTATGTGTTCCCAAAAATATGGAGATCTATATGCTATCTCCTATCTATCTTTTCAACTTGATATTTTGCATTTGTATGCAACTCCCATTTTATAAACTTTGATTATCACTTCCTTTTAAAAAGAACACAAGTGGGGAATATATTACCCCACATATTTTGCCTTGCTCAAAACCCTTTTCAAAAATACCAAGGTGGAGTTGAGATAGTTTTAAATATCATCTTGTCATAATTAAGTGTGATCATTTTATAAGATAGTATTGTTAGGTATGTAAATGATGGTGTGATTAATTCTTGTGATTTGATTTGTGTGATCTTGGATGTGATGTTGATATTGTTGTGATTGTTTGCTTGTTGACTTGTGGTTGAAATGATTGTTAATTCTTGTTTTATTGTTTGCTTGGGTGAATAATTACACCAAAATATTTGAGTATTAAGTTGGAAACCCACTGGTCACAAATTTTGAATGTGACTTAGATTTAAAGCAAACTCCTCAAATTATTCAACAAATGGAAATTAAGATCATGAATTAAAGAAATGATCTTAATAAATTACTTTCCCTACTTAACTATCTATTTCCTTCAAATAAATATTTTCTATATGAAGATAAAAACTATTTGAAGTTAATATATTTGTCAAGGAAGTTCCAAGAGTTCAAAATTAATGTTTTAAACTTGCTTTAAAAATTCTAAAGGATTATAAAATTGTATTTAAGAAAAATGTCTTATTTCAACCCTATGAACAAAAGTTGTTCAAAACATTTTATTTTGACTCCCCAATTTTTGTGGAGCTTCTACATGTATATGGGAGGCTACCTGAATTTTCTCAAATTTTTATAAAATGTTTAAGTACCCTAAATAAATTCCCTAAAAGCTACTGGTTTTAAAAGAAATAAAAGAAAATCAGGAAAGGACCTAGTTGTGAGAGGGAAAAGTTCTGCCAGGGGCGTTCTGCAAAACGCCGTCTTCTCTGTAGCAGCCCGTGGCCGACGATGCCGTTGTCGTCCTCCCGTCGCTCGCCCGCCCGGACCCCCCCCCCTCTCCGCTGTCCTGCGAGGAGGATAAGGCCGCCTCGACGCCGTGCTGTCTCTCTCTCCCTCGGATCTTTTCCTCTCTCGCTCTTCTTTCTCTCTCTCTCTCTGCTCCTCTCCCCGACCCGAACCCTAGCTAGCAGTGGACGCCGCATCGCCGCCGCTCCAGGGCTCCCCGAGCAAATCGAAGCGCACCGGAAGCTCCGCCACACCGTCCTCTGCATCCTAGCCCATGGAATCGTCGCGGGAAGCTACGAATCGAGCGGGGCATCGCCGTTCTCTTCATCTCCGGCCGCCGAACATCGAGGAAGCTCACGAGCTGCACGGTCCTCCATTCCCCGCCATTCTCGTGTCTCTGTGCTCCCCTCCTCGCGGTCTAACCCTAGGACATCGCCATTTATTTTTAGGATCACCGGAGCGCCGTCGCCATCCTCGCCGTGCTCCCTGCTGCCGTCTGGCGCCGCCGTGCGTGTGCGCGAGGAAGAAGATAGGCGTACCGCTTCGCCGTGCGCGTGGGCCGCGGACTGGGCCAGCTCCAGCGTTGCTCGGCCAGATCTGGGCCAGATCTGGCCCGTTTCTTTTATTTTTCTGTGATCTATTTTTGCTGTTTAAATTCCTGTAAATTTGCAGTGTAGCTTTAATTGTTTTGTGGTAAATTTGTGATAGCTATTGGAGTGATTCAAATTTTGTAGCATTCATATGTGTTTTCTTAACCATGTGGCACTGGCCATTTTCCAAAATGTGTAGTTATGTGTGTGCTAGATTTAATCTCATAAAAAGTATGTTTTGCACTAAATATTCAATATCTAGAGTTTTATATATCCAAATATTGCAAACTAAAATTCTTGGATAGGTTGAGATGCTACCTTTCCAGATCTGTTGGTCTTGTATGCAAATGAAACCTAAAACAAAAGTTCTATTCATTCTTAAAAACACATCAGTAGCTCTTTGGTGATTTTTGTAGATTTTTAGGAGATGAATTTTGGAATGAATCCAATTGGTCTGTCTTCTATATGTATAGGAGAACATATCCCTAAATTGGTTTGAATTTAGGAGTCACTGATTGACTGTGGTGCTAATTATAAGGTTTAGGCATTTTCTGCCTATTTTTATTAGGACTTTATTAGTTGTTGTGTTATAACTTTATTATTACAAATGTGTTTCCTAGCATGTGTGTGGTGGTAATCCACTGTTATGACATGTTTCCTTGTTTTGCTAGCATGTTGGGGGAACTACATGTGAGTCATGGGTTTGTTAGGGTTTTATTCCCTATATAACTTTCCCTCTAGTAATTAAGAATTGCTATGCTTATTTATTTTAATGTGAGAATATTGTGTGTGATTAATATGTGTGCCTTGCTGGTTAATGATTGTTGTGGTACTGTTGTTTGCATGTTATTACTGTTAGAAGGTTATAATATGTTAGTACTGTTAGTGGTATTTGTTAGACATATTGGTATGGGTAATATGTTTGCATGGCTTGATGAACTTGATGAACTTGATGGACTTGAGTTGAGTACTAGCTTAAATATCTTGTTAGTGTATCCACCTTAACTTGGTGAGATATTTTGGAATTACCAAGATTAATTGGTAGTTTAACTTTTGTCTGAAGTATTTCCTGATTAGGAAAAATGGTTGTTAATTACCTCTAGTTGAGGATGTCCTTGTGCCCTCTTGTTTTGGCATGTGTATGGTGTTATACTCCTGATTAGTATAATGCCCTTGTAAATGTAGATCTTAGTTTGTTGCTTGATTAAAATAGTGCTATGTTGTGGTTTGTTCCTTGTTTGTATGCCACTTGTGGTTTGGTTTGCTTATTGCGTGTTGTTTTATTTTCATGTTGCGACGCTAGAGATAAACGCTACCGGGGTGGTATTTGGAAAGGATTTATCGGAGAAGGATGAGAGTTTATTTCTTTGATCAACGAGGAGAAGTCCAGGAACATCATGCTGAAATCAGGCAAGCTATCCTCTGAGCTTGCATTTATATACATCTATTTTGGTTCGCATGTTTTACTTATAAAGAGCAACAGTGATTTATGTGGTGTTTGCCACTAAAGCTATGATTTTGAAAACCCTTTTCCAAATTACAAGTATATTATTTTGACACCCTATATGGAGATATTAGATGGAAATTCTTTTTCAAACTATAGGATGGGAAAAATATTGTTTACTCAAAACTCCTTTGAAAATACTTGTGTGGTTATGGAATGCCGAGGTGTCGGTGTTGAAGGGGAGAAATGGAGAATGGTGATGTTTATGAAAAATGCACAGTGTCCTAGAACCATGACGACCAATCTTACCCTGTGCGACCACATTTACCCACATATGGGAAAGGGCTTAGTCATATAATTTGCTCTTATTAGTATGGGATGCCTCATCGACGGAGATGACTCCGTTATGCATGAGGGGATGGTCTGAGGACCTACCCTGACCTGGGTCCTCGCTCAAACTCTATGGAAAGATAAGGAGGAGGATAGAAGGATGTCCCCTATACACCGCCAGACAAAACATATGAGTCCTCACACTTAGGGTTTCCGACGGGAAACTGGACTGGGTGTTGATGGAAAGTGTCATATGGGAAGGATCCTATACTAGCATGAGCAAAGGAGAGGCTATGGTCGGTGGCTCAACTTCGCATACACCTTGTATGGCGGGACGTGGCTGACACGATGAGTTACCGGATGGGTGTGGGCAAAAAGCGTGCTACCTCTGCAGAGGGTAAAACTATTCGAATAGCCGAGTCCTCGGATATGGACAATTGGGAGACTGTTCCTAAGACCATGTGCAAGTTTTGCAAAGTTTTGAGATTTGAAAATAAAATGGAGATGTGTTGTATCTGCAACTCTACCGACGGGCTGGTATGAGGTTGCTGGAAAAGAGGAGGACCATGACGGGCTATGGTCGAGAAGTGCAGAGTTTTGTGATTTAAAAGTGGAAAATGTTTTATGCAACTATACCAAAGGGCCGGTAGGAAGTTGTTGGGGTTGAAAGACCATGAAGGGTTATGGTCGAAAAAGGAGGAGTTTTGGGGAAATAAACAAAATGGTGATTTTCCGAGAAAATGTTTTAAAAGAGATTTCTTATCATTTTTCAACAAAGATATGTTTCGGGAAAAGTTTTAAAGAGATTTTCTTACAAAGTCAGATTTATGGGGAAAAGTTCTAAAAGCCTTCTTTTCTTTTTCAAGAAAGATATAGAGATTTCAAAACAAAGTTTTAATAAACAAAGGTATATCCTTCTCTTTTCAACAAGGATATATAGTTTTCAACGCAAACGAAGTTTTATTTAAACAATAAAAGAGTAGTGCATGCTCATTCCGGGGGTAGTTTGCGAGTACATTCAAATGTACTCATATTGGTTTCGTCCCTGGCTATTGTCTTAGCCAGATTCTGAAGAGGAGCAGTTCGAAGAAGAAGTGGTTAATGACGTCAATGCGAACTAGGGCGCTTCCCAGTCAGCTGCCTGTAGGGTTAAGGCAAATGACTTGGGCTCCACGCTGTTTGGTGATTCCCGCTGCAAGTACCTGTTGAAGCTATGACTTCAATCAAGTAAGTATATTTATTCGGTATTTATGGGTGTTCTGTGATGCCAATTCGAGTTATGTGCAACAACAGACTGATCATGGGATTGTTGCAGGAAACATAACGAGTATCTCGGATAGTTAATCTGGGGTCCTCACAGACTTGGTATCAGAGCCATCCTGACTGTAACAGACCTTAGTTAGCATGGACGTTAGTTAGGAAAGAAATATGTTGTTAAAAATATATTGTTTCCAAAAACATATTTTTATCTAAGGAAGTCCAAAAATAACTTCCACTCTTCTCACCTTCTCAAATATTTCCGAGTCTCATCCCTCTATTTTAAGATTTTTCCAAGGATTTCTCTACTCCCTCTTACCTGTTCAAAATACTTGACGATGAACCCAAGTGAGACCTAATTAGATAGCACCTACAAGCAGAAGCTTCCATCACAAGTACTCAACATTCCACATCGAGGTGATTCATCTGCAAATACCAATATCGTCGATATCAACAAAGCAAGAGACCTTCGAAGACCTCAACTCAACAGCAACAATTCTACTCCATTTGTGACCTTGACAATCTCAAGTATTCCAGCTGAAGACTAAGGCGACTATTTTTGGAAAGAAATATATTACTACCTAAATTATTTGTATCTAAGGAAGCCTAAGTGTAGCTTCCACTCTTTTCACCTTCTCGAATTATTCAGAAACTTCACCTCTTGTCTGAAGGTTTGTCAAAAGTTTCCATCTCTTGTCTTACCTCCATTCAAACTTACATACTTGACGATATCCCAAACCAGACCCATAGGATCGATAGGATAAGCTCGTTTTACTTGAGCAATCCCCACCTTCCACGGTATTAAACGTCTGTTGGTGCTAAAAGTGCCTTGATTGATCTTTGCTTGTGTGTTGCATTTATTGTGTGTTGTTTTCCTTGTGTGTTTCACAAAACACGCCTTGTCGGGAACCCCAAAGTAACCGCACTTTTATCTGTTGCTTTTATTTTGACTGTTAGCAACAAAACCTTTTTGCCTTGTTAGCCATAGATGTACTTTTTGTATCCTTTCAAAAGTCCGACTTAGAAAATCCTTCAGAAAATTTTCCCCTAGTAAGAGAGGCAAGGTATGGAATACTCTCTAACCCAAGACTCTGTGACCTTCTGCAAAACGGATAGCGGCCTTCATACGTCGTTTTGTACAACCACATCAAGCCATCGAGAAAGATGAAGATTCAAGACCCGACGGTAGATGACACTGGTCGTATCCCGTCGGACTAACAAAAGAATATGAAAACTAACATAACTAACATAATCTATCTAACTTTAGATCTCTCATCTAACCAAATTTTGCAAAATACTAACTGCTTTTTCTAGACAAAGGAAAGAGGTGTCAGAGGACGACTCAAAACTAGTTGGTACGAAGGAGGCTTTTGGAAGATATAAGAGTGTTGGGCTATCAGATTATTAGGCAAAAGGATCCCTTAAGAATCTAGTTGTTGAGATCAGAATTTGGTGGATGATTTGGTAATATCAAAAATTTGGTGTTTAGAATAGAAGTGAAAACTCGAAGAGGTCGATAAAATAATTGGGTTTGAACAGATGATATATTTGATTAATACTCTGGGGCTAACCAGTTGTGGTCCCCAACCATTGGTGGATATCTGGAACTAGAAGACGTGACCCTTGATTTAAGGTTTAGAAATAAAGGTGAAAGTTATTGGATTTTTAGGAAGCACTTGCTGATACAATGATGTTGGATTGGTTAGAGCAAGTAAATTAAGAAGAATACTCCGGTGTTGGAATGTTTAGGGTGATCCCTAGCGCAAGTGACCTTGTACTAAATTCTTATGGAATTATAGGAAGTGGTCAAAAATGAGTTAGCAAATGAATAGATCGTTGTATGCAAGAAATAATTGGTGGAGGATAAGTGAATGTTTATCGGATTCTAGGAATCAATATGACTTGGTCTAGTGGCAAGACATTCTAGGTGACAGTAGTTTTCAGAGCTTGTCATGCTCTGTTTGGATTTTTCTTAGAAAGATCGTTTATATTTGATTAAGAGATCAAGGCCCGAAAGTGTCGAGATGAAATCTGAATTTGGTTAGAAAGTGGGTCAAATTCTTGATGGGATGATCACATGATTGTTGGATGCTTTATTTAGCTTTGATGATATGATCGTGGGAAGATGACCACCCAAAGGAGTCAGATAATATGAGATATGCCTATCTGGGGAGAAAAGTCAATCAAGAAATAATTGGTGGACCACTATGATTTTTGTGATAGGATGTAATGGGAAGACTGAGCCTGAAAGGTTTGATGGATATCCGATAGATTGAACTATATTATGATAAAGAGTTATGCCCGAAGAAGATGATGGTGGACTAATGACTTTAGCTTGGGCAAAAGTCATGAATCAGTAAACCAGTTGATAGTAGTGGCCTTACCAGAGATATTGGAGTGGTATTTTGAAGACTCGAGAATTAGAGGCCTATGTAAAGTTGGTTGTTTTGGATCTTAGGTACAATAAGTTTGATGTTCAGAGTATAGCACCCAACTCCCTTGAAAACTAACTTAAGCCCCTCAACCAGAAAGTTTTCCCGGAAACCCTAACTATTCTCGTGCACTCTAACTTACTTGTGAAGACACCTGCGAAGCTTCCTGAAGACCCCGAACCAAAGAAGTCCTTCAGGATCAGCCTTTTTCCCGCCAAGCCGAAGGAAGAACAGCGTGAGGAAGATCTACCGGAAGTCACTAAGAAGAATCAAACGATGGGAGCACCTGCTTTGGACGACACCAACCACCAAGCAAGCTGAGATTCAAATAGAAGTTTTGATTATCCTTTTTTCTAACAAGAAACCGGAGAGAGTCGAGTACATAGGCTCGACGCATCCGGAAAACAATGCGTCCTCATCTGTGACCCTCGTAAGAAGAAAATATCAGGAAGTGATATCTGCACCGACCCCAAGCACCGAGGAATGACACCCAAGACGAAGATCGTCAAGCTACCCAAGAAGGACGATGCCTTCAAGTCAACCCCATCATCAAGGATCTGAACTCAGCACAGAAGATCATCGACAAAGAAAGCCTCGCAACATCAATTTGTCAAGATCTCTCATGGCGACCTTACTGAAGGAGCAACGACCTCGGAAGAGTAGTCAACCCAAAAAAAAAACCCGTGCCCTCGTACTCCCCTGTTACCACCGGGCAAATCTCGAGGACGAGATTTATTTTTAAGGGGGGAAGAGCTGTCACATCCCAAATTTAGGAACCAAGAAAAACTTTGTTTACAAGATCTAAAATTCAGAACCAACAAAAACTTTTTGAAATGTTTCACTGATGATTGTGTTTTCCTTCCCATTGCTATGTGGAACCTAGTGTGACTTGTTGTTTAAATTGTTTTGACTGGTAAAAATAAGACCCAACCAATATAAAAATATATTTAACTTTGGTGATCATGTTATGACACGAAAATATTCCATATATCTTTTCCATTCTTCTTTTGGCCAACTCCATTTCAAAGATACTTGGTTTAGCAACACCCAAAACTAATACCCATTAATTGAGAAAGAAAAAGTATTTCCAAAACTATGTGTTCCCAAAAATATGGAGATCTATATGCTATCTCCTATCTATCTTTTCAACTTGATATTTTGCATTTGTATGCAACTCCCATTTTATAAACTTTGATTATCACTTCCTTTTAAAAAGAACACAAGTGGGGAATATATTACCCCACATATTTTGCCTTGCTCAAAACCCTTTTCAAAAATACCAAGGTGGAGTTGAGATAGTTTTAAATATCATCTTGTCATAATTAAGTGTGATCATTTTATAAGATAGTATTGTTAGGTATGTAAATGATGGTGTGATTAATTCTTGTGATTTGATTTGTGTGATCTTGGATGTGATGTTGATATTGTTGTGATTGTTTGCTTGTTGACTTGTGGTTGAAATGATTGTTAATTCTTGTTTTATTGTTTGCTTGGGTGAATAATTACACCAAAATATTTGAGTATTAAGTTGGAAACCCACTGGTCACAAATTTTGAATGTGACTTAGATTTAAAGCAAACTCCTCAAATTATTCAACAAATGGAAATTAAGATCATGAATTAAAGAAATGATCTTAATAAATTACTTTCCCTACTTAACTATCTATTTCCTTCAAATAAATATTTTCTATATGAAGATAAAAACTATTTGAAGTTAATATATTTGTCAAGGAAGTTCCAAGAGTTCAAAATTAATGTTTTAAACTTGCTTTAAAAATTCTAAAGGATTATAAAATTGTATTTAAGAAAAATGTCTTATTTCAACCCTATGAACAAAAGTTGTTCAAAACATTTTATTTTGACTCCCCAATTTTTGTGGAGCTTCTACATGTATATGGGAGGCTACCTGAATTTTCTCAAATTTTTATAAAAATTTTAAGTACCCTAAATAAATTCCCTAAAAGCTACTGGTTTTAAAAGAAATAAAAGAAAATCAGGAAAGGACCTAGTTGTGAGAGGGAAAAGTTCTGCCAGGGGGCGTTCTGCAAAACGCCGTCTTCTCTGTAGCAGCCCGTGGCCGACGATGCCGTTGTCGTCCTCCCATCGCTCGCCCGCCCGGACCCCCCCTCCTCTCCGCTGTCCTGCGAGGAGGATAAGGCCGCCTCGACGCCGTGCTGTCTCTCTCTCCCTCGGATCTTTTCCTCTCTCGCTCTTCTTTCTCTCTCTCTCTCTGCTCCTCTCCCCGACCCGAACCCTAGCTAGCAGTGGACGCCGCATCGCCGCCGCTCCAGGGCTCCCCGAGCAAATCGAAGCGCACCGGAAGCTCCGCCACACCGTCCTCTGCATCCTAGCCCATGGAATCGTCGCGGGAAGCTACGAATCGAGCGGGGCATCGCCGTTCTCTTCATCTCCGGCCGCCGAACATCGAGGAAGCTCACGAGCTGCACGGTCCTCCATTCCCCGCCATTCTCGTGTCTCTGTGCTCCCCTCCTCGCGGTCTAACCCTAAGACATCGCCATTTATTTTTAGGATCACCGGAGCGCCGTCGCCATCCTCGCCGTGCTCCCTGCTGCCGTCTGGCGCCGCCGTGCGTGTGCGCGAGGAAGAAGATAGGCGTACCGCTTCGCCGTGCGCGTGGGCCGCGGACTGGGCCAGCTCCAGTGTTGCTCGGCCAGATCTGGGCCAGATCTGGCCCGTTTCTTTTATTTTTCTGTGATCTATTTTTGCTGTTTAAATTCCTGTAAATTTGCAGTGTAGCTTTAATTGTTTTGTGGTAAATTTGTGATAGCTATTGGAGTGATTCAAATTTTGTAGCATTCATATGTGTTTTCTTAACCATGTGGCACTGGCCATTTTCCAAAATGTGTAGTTATGTGTGTGCTAGATTTAATCTCATAAAAAGTATGTTTTGCACTAAATATTCAATATCTTGAGTTTTATATATCCAAATATTGCAAACTAAAATTCTCTGGATAGGTTGAGATGCTACCTTTCCAGATCTGTTGGTCTTGTATGCAAATGAAACCTAAAACAAAAGTTCTATTCATTCTTAAAAACACATCAGTAGCTCTTTGGTGATTTTTGTAGATTTTTAGGAGATGAATTTTGGAATGAATCCAATTGGTCTGTCTTCTATATGTATAGGAGAACATATCCCTAAATTGGTTTGAATTTAGGAGTCACTGATTGACTGTGGTGCTAATTATAAGGTTTAGGCATTTTCTGCCTATTTTTATTAGGACTTTATTAGTTGTTGTGTTATAACTTTATTATTACAAATGTGTTTCCTAGCATGTGTGTGGTGGTAATCCACTGTTATGACATGTTTCCTTGTTTTGCTAGCATGTTGGGGGAACTACATGTGAGTCATGGGTTTGTTAGGGTTTTATTCCCTATATAACTTTCCCTCTAGTAATTAAGAATTGCTATGCTTATTTATTTTAATGTGAGAATATTGTGTGTGATTAATATGTGTGCCTTGCTGGTTAATGATTGTTGTGGTACTGTTGTTTGCATGTTATTACTGTTAGAAGGTTATAATATGTTAGTACTGTTAGTGGTATTTGTTAGACATATTGGTATGGGTAATATGTTTGCATGGCTTGATGAACTTGATGAACTTGATGGACTTGAGTTGAGTACTAGCTTAAATATCTTGTTAGTGTATCCACCTTAACTTGGTGAGATATTTTGGAATTACCAAGATTAATTGGTAGTTTAACTTTTGTCTGAAGTATTTCCTGATTAGGAAAAATGGTTGTTAATTACCTCTAGTTGAGGATGTCCTTGTGCCCTCTTGTTTTGGCATGTGTATGGTGTTATACTCCTGATTAGTATAATGCCCTTGTAAATGTAGATCTTAGTTTGTTGCTTGATTAAAATAGTGCTATGTTGTGGTTTGTTCCTTGTTTGTATGCCACTTGTGGTTTGGTTTGCTTATTGCGTGTTGTTTTATTTTCATGTTGCGACGCTAGAGATAAACGCTACCGGGGTGGTATTTGGAAAGGATTTATCGGAGAAGGATGAGAGTTTATTTCTTTGATCAACGAGGAGAAGTCCAGGAACATCATGCTGAAATCAGGCAAGCTATCCTCTGAGCTTGCATTTATATACATCTATTTTGGTTCGCATGTTTTACTTATAAAGAGCAACAGTGATTTATGTGGTGTTTGCCACTAAAGCTATGATTTTGAAAACCCTTTTCCAAATTACAAGTATATTATTTTGACACCCTATATGGAGATATTAGATGTAAATTCTTTTTCAAACTATAGGATGGGAAAAATATTGTTTACTCAAAACTCCTTTGAAAATACTTGTGTGGTTATGGAATGCCGAGGTGTCGGTGTTGAAGGGGAGAAATGGAGAATGGTGATGTTTATGAAAAATGCACAGTGTCCTAGAACCATGACGACCAATCTTACCCTGTGCGACCACATTTACCCACATATGGGAAAGGGCTTAGTCATATAATTTGCTCTTATTAGTATGGGATGCCTCATCGACGGAGATGACTCCGTTATGCATGAGGGGATGGCCTGAGGACCTACCCTGACCTGGGTCCTCGCTCAAACTCTATGGAAAGATAAGGAGGAGGATAGAAGGATGTCCCCTATACACCGCCAGACAAAACATATGAGTCCTCACACTTAGGGTTTCCGACGGGAAACTGGACTGGGTGTTGATGGAAAGTGTCATATGGGAAGGATCCTATACTAGCATGAGCAAAGGAGAGGCTATGGTCGGTGGCTCAACTTCGCATACACCTTGTATGGCGGGACGTGGCTGACACGATGAGTTACCGGATGGGTGTGGGCAAAAAGCGTGCTACCTCTGCAGAGGGTAAAACTATTCGAATAGCCGAGTCCTCGGATATGGACAATTGGGAGACTGTTCCTAAGACCATGTGCAAGTTTTGCAAAGTTTTGAGATTTGAAAATAAAATGGAGATGTGTTGTATCTGCAACTCTACCGACGGGCTGGTATGAGGTTGCTGGAAAAGAGGAGGACCATGACGGGCTATGGTCGAGAAGTGCAGAGTTTTGTGATTTAAAAGTGGAAAATGTTTTATGCAACTATACCAAAGGGCCGGTAGGAAGTTGTTGGGGTTGAAAGACCATGAAGGGTTATGGTCGAAAAAGGAGGAGTTTTGGGGAAATAAACAAAATGGTGATTTTCCGAGAAAATGTTTTAAAAGAGATTTCTTATCATTTTTCAACAAAGATATGTTTCGGGAAAAGTTTTAAAGAGATTTTCTTACAAAGTCAGATTTATGGGGAAAAGTTCTAAAAGCCTTCTTTTCTTTTTCAAGAAAGATATAGAGATTTCAAAACAAAGTTTTAATAAACAAAGGTATATCCTTCTCTTTTCAACAAGGATATATAGTTTTCAACGCAAACGAAGTTTTATTTAAACAATAAAAGAGTAGTGCATGCTCATTCCGGGGGTAGTTTGCGAGTACATTCAAATGTACTCATATTGGTTTCGTCCCTGGCTATTGTCTTAGCCAGATTCTGAAGAGGAGCAGTTCGAAGAAGAAGTGGTTAATGACGTCAATGCGAACTAGGGCGCTTCCCAGTCAGCTGCCTGTAGGGTTAAGGCAAATGACTTGGGCTCCACGCTGTTTGGTGATTCCCGCTGCAAGTACCTGTTGAAGCTATGACTTCAATCAAGTAAGTATATTTATTCGGTATTTATGGGTGTTCTGTGATGCCAATTCGAGTTATGTGTAACAACAGACTGATCATGGGATTGTTGCAGGAAACATAACGAGTATCTCGGATAGTTAATCTGGGGTCCTCACAGTTGCGTCCTTGGCCGCTTCAAGAACGGTGCCTTGTGCTGCCTCTGGAAGGGTGGATGGCTACGCTACAATCGATGTGTCCGCGACTGGAGGGGGGATGGCGATTTGCCACTAGTATTAAAAAGCAAAAGCACATGCAATCAAAAAACAAAACCATAAAGGCGCGGCTGCAAAATATAAGAATATAACATTAAGCAAACCTTGGCTCATCTTCTTCATCGGACTCAGGTTCGTCACCAAGAGAGAAAACACCTAGTCGAGAGGTGTTACTCGAAGTGGCAGGAGGACGAGAGGCCAGAGGGGAGACAGTCAGGGGGTGGCTTTTGGCAGGAGAAGGGATACCCGAATTTCCGGTGTCCCCTTGCTCATCCTCTGTACTCGAAGACTCCGGAAGAACCAAACGCTGGCGTTTAGGCTTGTGAGGACCTTGCTCAGCATCTGATTCATCCGAAGCATCCGCTACAATCTGTTCCACTTCTTCTCCTGTTTCTTCTTCAGGATTCTCCTGAGGAGTCGAGTGAGCAGAAGCAGGGTCAGCAATGGGCAGCTTCGTTTCCTCCTGTACTGCCGTCTCCACAGTAGGCCCGGCTTCGGGTAGAGGTGGGAGAGAGGTAGTAGTCGAGTGACCCTATACAGCAAGTACAATTCATAATCATAAGAACGGAAGAAAAAAGGATGCAAAGTCAAATGGTGAGGCATAAAAAACGGCAAAAGAGAATCACTCACTGCGGGTAAGGCCTTCTCTGGCCCGTAGGGAACGTGGGAGAAGTTGAAGTCGATTTTTGTGGAAGCTTTGATGCTCGTGATTTTCTTCACCTGAGCACTGAGCTCCTTTGGCGTCAACTCGGAGGCGCTCATCCTGGTGCTGTCGAGTGGACCCTCATACTGCCACATCGGGTGGGCACGAAGGCGCATGGGCCACACTCGCATCTTCAAAAAAGTGCTGATCAACTGAATACCAGAAACAGTCTTCAGCAACTTTCAAATCTCATTCAGCAAAGGGGTGGCTTCTTTGGCTTCAGCAGGAGAGATGGGGTGGTCCCAGGCCACCGTCTTCTTCGGAGGATTTTCAATCGAAAAAGCTGGGAGCACCACTTGGTCGACTGGCACATAGAACCATTTGGTCCGCCAACCTTGGGCAGAGTCGACTGTCTTCAGGCTAAAGTAATGCGAATCGCTTCGCACTTGTACTTGAAATCCACCCACTGGGCAAGGGCGTTTACCCCGGCAATTGTGGCGCACCTTGAAGATATGCTTCCACAATGCCCAGCTGGGGGACACTCCCAAGAAACACTCGCAAAGCACCATGAAACAGGCGATATGCATAATGCTGTTGGGGGTAAGATCATGAATCTGTAGGCCATAGGCGTACAGAAGCCCTCGCACAAAATCATGCAAAGGGAGAGAGAAGCCGCGGGGAAGGAATTCAGCGAAGCAGACGCGTTCGCCGTTGCGAGGATCAGGGCGTACCTCCAGACCTGGAGCACGCGCGGCCAGCTGGTCAGCTGGTGGCAGCCAACCCTTCTGACGATATTCAGAAAGGGTATCCTCGGTTACACTGGATCTGGTCCAGTCACCGGGGATCTTCAAAAGCGCATCAGCAGGCTCACTCGCCGTGGCTGCATCCTTCCCCTTGTCCGATGGATTGGTGGCGGAGGCAGTTGCAGCGGCACGCTTGATCTTCTTCGGCGCCATTGCGCAAGGAGCAAGCGGCAAGGAACTTGGGAGGCAGAGCAATGGTGTGCGGTGCGCGAGGAAGAAGAGGAACAGAGGAAGTGAATGGCAAGAAAATCAGAATCTTGCGCAAATATTGCTACTTACCGCACAACGCAAAACCCATCGTAATCGTCCGTCCAAATGCACATAGCATCTGGCCGTACACGTGGCGGGCGCAGAGAGCAACCGTCGCATCCCACGTCGCCCACTACGCACAAAACCCTAGGAGGTTATGATGGCGCGGCGAAAATTTCGCCACGTCCGGTCAAATCAAAGCTGAAACGGCGTCTTCTGCGGTCAAAACTCTGAACATTGGGCCCACACAGACACGTCTTGTCAAATTGGCGGGCGCACGCCAAAGACGTCATGAATGACGTCAGGGGCAGTGATAACATCCACATTCGAGTGATGAGTTCGAGACTACAATCGACGCAAGGATTCGACTAGCAAAAGTACTCCCATGGGAGCGTATCAAAAATTTGTTGCGATTGATCAAAAATGAGCAAAATTATTGAGATTATCCTCTACTTCAAACGAAATAAAGCATAATCTCGGGGGCTACTCCCATGGGAGCGCTGACGCGCTCCCATAGATTTCAAAGACAAAATATTTCGATTGACAAAAAGCAGAGTAAAAGGATGATTTGAGATTGTCCTCTATTGCAAGACAATAAACCACAATCTCGGGGGATACTCCCATGGGAGCGCTGACGCGCTCCCATAGATTTCCAAACAAGGTAAGAAAAATTCACTCGAATACAGGCTCGATTGAAAGCATTAAGTACCTCACAAAGCAAAGAATCAAACTTCATAAATTCCTGAACTATGCCAATCGCAGATGTTTCGGATGCTGCATACGCAAATGTAAAGGTAAGACCCGCCGAGCAATCGAGATGGGCCGAGGGACGCTCCAACATTGTTTTCCCTTGAAATTTTCCGTGTCAACAGACATGATGAAAATCCTGACGGACGCGTTAGGTATCAAAAGTTAAACTGCAGAACGAATCAGTAAGACCTATAATGGCCTGAGTCGAGTCTGTCCAGTATGTTCCAGCTTCGAGTCCGGGGACTCGAATCTGATTGAAGGCTAGTATGGTTTCGCCCGAATGCGCGGTTAACTGAGCTCGATTTTCGAGTAAATCAGGCCTACTATGTCAATATCCCTAGGCAAAAGTTTCAAAAGTGTTCCAGCTTCGGGTCCGGGGACTCGAACCTGATTGAAGGCTAGTGTGGTTTCGCCCGAATGTGCGGTTAACTGAGCTCAATTTTCGAGTGAATCAGGCCTACTATGTCAATATCCCTAGGCAAAATCTTTCGACTGCATTCCAGGCTCGAGCCCGGGGACTCGAGTCTGACTGAAGGCTAGTATGGTTTCGCCCAAATGTGCGGTTAACTGAGCTCGATATTCGAGTGAATCAGGCCTACTATGTCAGTATCCCTCGGTTAGCATACACATACAATTGAAACAAATTAGAGCTTGAAGAATTACATTGGGTCAGAAGAACAAGCTAAGAAAACTATGACGTGCACGATGAAGGGAGCACATGCTCGACTCTTTGAGGCAAGCAAGTACTCGGGGGCTAATGACGAGGTTATACTCTGCGGGTACCCCAGCATAAGGGTACCTGGTGCACGTGATGATCAAAGAAGCCCAAGGATTAATCGAATCCCATGAAGAAAGGCTCAAGACGAAGAGTGTTTTCCAAGCTAGATCAAATAATAGTCGGTTAAGACTTTCCATACATGTAACCTTGGTCGGTTGTGTTTCCCGAGACCTAGACTCCTATATAAAGGCTGGGAGGGTGATCGATCAAGGACAAGCAATCCATAGCCACCAGAATCTCGACGAGATCAGTAGCTCGTCGAACCCTTGTAACCCTAATAGTCATACCATAAACACAGACAAGCAGGAAGTAAGGGTTTTACCTCACTCGAGGGCCCTGAACCTGGGTAAATCCAGCTTGTCAGCCGTCGATTCCACCGATACTACGCGTTCTCTACCACACAATCAACCCTAGGTATAGCAACCATGGGACTTGCCGAGGGCACACCTCGACACCGCGCGTACTTAATCCCACACCTACGAAGTCGTCCACGACATCTGACATGACAATCCCACGACAGTTGGCGTCCACCGTGGGGCGACGTGCGCATGGATTCAGATTTCGATGGGTCCAATCTTCATCCGCAGCAATGGCGGCAAAGCCGCCGTAGCAAATCAGCACTCGGGGGCTCGACGTCGACATGGTCCTCGCGTGCGGCTGATCGGCTGATCAGATCAAGATCTTTTGGAGGTTCCTTCGCCCTCACGTATTGCGTCCTGACGATCCGCCGAAGCACTACTTCGCCGAGAAAACAGGAGCGACCCAGTTCCGATCGGTAGCAGAGCAGCCTCCGTCAAAGCCGTGTACGTCTCAGAAATTACCAAAAGCAGGAAGGAAGAGATCGGTGCTGCTCTTCACGTGAAGACCAGCCCTAATTGTTTTCTGACTCACAAAAGGATCGAGGAAGAAAAAACAAATTGATTCTTTTGCTTGCCATAGACACCTCACGTAAGGGAGAGAAAAGAAAAAAAAAGGGGAGACGCCGGCGACTAGATGCATGTAGAAGTTCAAGCAGAAGGAAAAAGCAAATCGAGAGCTACTAGCACTCACGATGGATCAATCCATGTGCAGCACGGTTTCCAACACTGTTGGTAAAAAAAAAACGTCCAGAGCTGCCAATAAAAGAAGACAAAGGCGAAGAGCGGTTAGCTTAAAAAGGAAAGTGCACGATCGTCCTTAACCCTCGATTGCACGACGACTCAAACAGTTCAACAATCTGAACATGAGAATACGTCTGGTTCAGCGGCAAAGGCCCTGCCACGGTTAAGATCGGTTTCGACCCCATTGTGGACAATTTTTCCTTGGCAGCTTACCCCGTGCTCGAATGAGTCGCTTGGAGTACTTCGCAGGCTTATACCACGTCATTATACAGCTAAGTCTTTTTCATGTTTTAATTGCATATTATTGTTTCAAACAATAAAATAAATCCGGCACCTTTGAGTTAATATCAGGGGCTTTTATTTCTTCTCAAAATTGGTTGAGTCGCTGCATGATTGTATCTAGCACCCTGTTCGCAGTACCAGCTAACCCATTGTTGCAGCTGGCTCGCCGTCCCAGCGAGCTCGTTGTCGTTATCTTCACGCACGCGCGGCTGGTGTAATTTTGGAGAAGACGGCGACTCATTGAATTGTTGTCAGCCCGTGGTGATCGGTATCATAAATCACTCGCCTGAGCCGGGAAAAATAAATCCTTGATCTACCAAGTTTTATTGATTAGATTGGTTTAATTAAGCATACAGACTAATGCATTGATTTCATTGTGAGCATGAACCGGAGTACTTCGTATGAAAATCAATCATGGATAGATCGATTATCAGATCATGTCTCGAGGAGTCGGAAGCGGCCGGATACCAGCTTTACATGCACGTGGAAGAATGCTTCAACACGTCCAGCCGGCGACCTCGTCCAGGACATCAAAAAAAATACACGGACGGCCTCGGCAGTCAGGCTCACCGAACTTGCTCAATGATCATCAGGATTCTTTATTCTATTTGCTCACTTCACGTACAAATTAATTTTGTCAAGAATCTATTTCTTCTTTACTCATATTTGCAGGAGACTAAATTTGGACCTGATGGTTCCATGACCTGATGCACCTAGTGCATGCATCAGAGCTCGCCACACCTCTACCAATGGAGTAACCTTGTGGGAGAATTAGGGAAGGAGTACGATTCCAAGTTGTACGTGAGACTACATGAGGACCTGATGGATCACTTCCTACTCACCCCTTGAATAAGCCTAAGATAATCTCCTTGATGGGATCGATCTGCTACTTTCTAAAGAGCGAGCTAAGTATTATTTTCACAAGTGAATCTAGTTCATGAATTGTTTTCTAGTACAAGTTGTGTCTTTGTTTTTTGTCTATACCAGACGGATCGGCACAAGAACAGAACCATGGATGGACAGGGGAAAATAAGTACCAGAAGGAATTAAGTCGCTAATACATCGCGTGAAAGCCATGACTTCCAAAATCAGCTGGACAATCTGCTCCTGATAATTACTAGTGGAATTCGGCGCGGCGACACGCCGCGCCCTTCCTGTTAACTCATCTGCTGTGGTCGAAGATCATCGGCTGGAAATTACCATCGAGGAGGTCGAGAAACTCACGACGAATTTACCATGAAGAAATACGATTTAGCAAATATGGAAAAAAATTAAGGAAAAAGAGCTAAAAGTTCTATTGTCGTGCACGGCGAGAATATGAGGAAAATTTCCAATATTCTTGCACACTTCGGATAGCTTACCACGTCTCGTCGAAGTTAGTTCAGCTGAATGGAACAATTTGGAAAAAAATAAGGAAAAAGGAACTAAAAGTAATACTGTTGTACACGTCGAGGATATCAGGAAAATTCCCAATTGTTGCACACCTTGGATAGCTTACCACGTCCTTTTGTCCTTTGAACTGCAATCACAACTATGACCTATTGTAACACGTGGATGTTAGTTCAGCTGAATGAAACAATTAAAAAATGGGAAGCGAATGGGAAGCCATAGAACTGAATTCATGTAATGACAAAGGGTATAATAAGGATGACAATCGGCAAACCCTGTAAATTAAGGAGGATAATTGGGCAAACCCTGTAAATTAGGAACTTCCAGGTTTCAGGCAAAAACATGAAGGTATGCTTGACTATCAGGACGAAATGGAGGTTTATTACAAAATTTTAACTTAAGAATCAACACTGAGAAACAAACAAAATTTATTTCACCGGTTTATTATTAATGAACTCCTTTCAATGGAAGATGATGGCACTGTCGTCCCCACTGCAGTATGAAGGCACTATTTATTGAAGCTAGTTTTTAGCCACTATACATTATACGCAAGAACAAAGCAAGGGCCCATATATTGTAGCCACTCTAGATCATACAATACCTTTAGGATCGAAGTGAAATTAGTGGATAAATAAGTAACTTCTAAGGAATAGCACACAATCCGATCCCCATCTAACATTTTCTGTAAACACAATAAGAACGGTAAGCAGGTTATCTGGATGTATTTCAAGGAAATACAATTGTTTCTCCCACTGAAACACAAAATGGACATGCTATACTACTAAACAAATATATATAACATGGAATCAGATTTGGGTTTCTATATAAAATCCATCAATTCTTATTGAACTGAAAGAATGTGTTGTCATTATCTCTAAAATGCAGTAGTAAGCTCCCAAGTAAGGATCTGTAGGCAACCTGTCGAACAAAGATAAAAGCAAAAAAGCTCCAACAAATCCAGTGAGCATGGGAGAAGAGGTGTACCGGGGCAAGAAGCAGTCCCGCTGCCCGCCATCGTCCATGATCTCACCAATAAAATCCTATAAGCAGCAGAAGCGGCACCTAACAAACATAGAAGCACAACCAAAAATGTTTTGTTAGAAACTCACATGTCATGTTAACCTGGAGCTAGCCGAGAAGAAAAGCTTTATCAGCAGGCATATATGGATTGTTTTCTCCAAGTAAGTATGAACACCCCAAAAAAAAAATGAACAAAATATATAACCTGTAGTTATACTGACTGATTTTACAAATCTAAAAAACGTGGACAGTGTATCGAGTATGCAAAATGAGCCTCACAAAACATAGATGATGTATTTCCACTGTTTGCATAGTAATACATTTTATTTATATGAGTAAGCATGTATAATAATCAACTATTCCAATAGAAAAACTGAAAGGAAAAACAGCAGAAAGACACACGATTCAAAATAAGAAGCTGAGACTTCCTCTCTGTTCCGCTGGCCATAAACTAAGTCGTACACTATTACTATCTTGTTGCAAAATTAGTGTATGTACTGCTCACAAAACCATAGCACATCGAGTCCTGAACAAAATGCGGAGCAAGTAGCATAAACACAGGGCAACGAATGAAGCTTCTCTTCAGTCCTGAACATCAAGCAATCCCAGGAAGCACGGCTTGTCTAAGAGATGGGCGAGCATGAAATGCCTCTGATCATTCTGGCAAAACAAATAAATTAGCATAGATACCAGCTCAGAACAGATTCAATGTCAGAAACATCCTAAGCACGCACAGCAATGCTAAGTGATTATGGTGATGGCGTAGAGCTGGTAGAGCACGTCGTTCATTCCTCAGGTCTCGTCGTTGACGGACGTCCAATGCCGCTCAATGTTTAATTTCTTCATTACCAACTCTAAATTATCTGACATGAAGCTGGTACAATGCAGCAATCAAGTTGGACTGTTATTTTTTACCTTTAATCTGAAACAATTCAGTCTGCCAAAAACAGCCGACCTGGAAAAAATAAATCAGTGCATAGTCAGATTCGTTTCAGTTTTGGGATTTAGACCCAAAAAAAAGAGAAAGAAAAGAGCAACAGCTGCAAGAGGTCGAGGTCTACCCAAATCCTACAAAAACTGCACGAAACACTTCAGGTAAAAAGATGAAATCTTGAATCGGGATTCACTGCTTGGAGGGGAGTTGGGTTAGTGCGGCTGCTCCATGGAAGGGGGAAGAGGAAAGCGGCGAGGGGAGGGACCGTGCCATTAGCGCAGCCGGAGGAGGCCGGCCTCCATCAGAGTGTTCTTGCGGGTGGAAGGGGCGAGGCGCGCTGGCCGTGGGCAGAGCTAGCCGGAGAGAGAAGAGATGAGGAGGATGGCCCGCGAGGGGGAGAGGGAGAGGGCATAGGGAGGAGGATGGCCGGAGACCACTCACCTCCGCGCCGCCGTGGAGTGTGTGTCGCCTCACTGCCTTCCTTCCGTCGAGTGGCACACGCAAGTACCGTCGCGCACAGGAGCGGGGAGATTTCCTCCGATAGCGAGGCCGGAGACGCCGGCGGCGGCGCGCCTCCGGAACCCTAGTTGAGGCGCTGAGCTCCCTCCTGCGCGAGCAGAACTCGATTTGGGGCAAATGAACTGTTCGGCTGAGGGAAGGGGAAAAATTTGGTCTTTATGTACGGGGACGGATTCATAAATTTCGGAAAACGCAAGGGCCTCTGTGCAAAACTGCCACGGGGACCGTCGGATCGGGAAGCGACGGCGCGGATGAAAGAACTGTTGTTTATTGTTGTTTACTGTAGTAGAACAGTGCGTCGGCAGCTCTCCGCTCGCGAAAGTGACCGTCTTTGATATAGTTAGGTATGTCGGCAAAGTCGGCCTCACACGCGTTTGCATGCGCGAGCTATGGGGGAGTCACGTCCGCAATCTATAACCCCTAACTCTGGCACGGTCAAAACACATACAAACGTTGCCAATTACAAAAATACCAGGTGACATCATTCCAGTATTTTGCTCTTGTAACTTACTATTTTTGCACCTCCAACTGTTGTTATTACATAAATACACGTTGATTTGTCGAAAGAACGTTGTCAACTGTTCATGGGGTATCTGCGCGCCTGAGTCATGCATTCACGGTATCGCCAAAGTGTGCGAGAGCAACGTCGAGTGTAAGCTCGCTAATTATGTTCACACTCATGTATCCGGTCCACACATCTTTGGTTACACACTGGTTGCATCATATATTTAAAATTATCAATTATTCTATCATATCTATTAACCGTCAATTTTTGTGAGGCATAATATGGAACCGCAGGAAAGCAACCAAGCCTACAGGATAGGCTCATTAATGAGTTCAAACATCCGGCAACTCATATCATCATCAACGCCGGGAGAATAAGAACAGCTAAGTTGCTATCATGCTCAACTATCACAACCTTTTATCTTTATCAGTTAAGATTAAATTTCACCTTCGAGTCAATCTCGGGGCTGCATATCTAGTTTATGCGGCTTATTATCAATATCTCTGCGAGTCAAATTATATCATGCCGCAAATTTTATTGAATGCTTAATTAATCCACTTCTTAAAGTAGGATCTTACAACCCGCATTGGATTTATTAAATTCGAGTTCTTTATAGCTCGCATTATATATATATATATCAAAATCTAGATGCATATAGCCCACTATATCTATCAAAGCTGAGCTCTTTTTATAACTTTCATGATTTATTGACAAATCAGTTTTTATGTACATCAGCAAACGGAATTCTTAATATACTAATATCATCATTACATGTTCAAGCATTAACATTTGGGGACTCACTATATCATTTCATGACTTATCATCATATAATTTTATAAGTCATCATCAACTCTTTGTCATATCATTTCATGAGTCACTTAGTGATTTACCTTCATATCATTTTGTGAGTCGCATACAGCTCATCATTATATCAGTTTGTGAGTCGCTAACGAGTCATCATCTTATCAATATTTGAGTTAAACAGGTGACTCGTTGTATCAATTCTTGGGTCAAATCAGTGACCCGTGGTATCACATTTACAGCTAATCAGAGCTGGTTGTCATCAAAGCTATTCAGAGCTATCGTCACAGCTATTGCAGCTGCTTATATCAAAAATCGACTGCCACCTACGCGCGGTCGTACATCAGGATTAGTGAAATAAAGCGGGCACCGCCGGTATCCGGGGGTTTGTCATTTCGCCTCAATTTTCACTAATCTCTGGGTTTCACGGAGGCTTTGCAGCTTTATGAGCTCGGCTTATTCTCGTGGAATCGCTCTTTGTGGCAAATTGACCTGGTTATACTCGCCTTAAGTTAGATGTAACTTGCACTATGCGGCCAAAGTACCGGCATGTGGCGTCAATCGAGTCTGATTGCCTATCATGGCCATTCTTGACCCTGAACACACATTAGACCTGGGAAATACTGAGCCGCGCGAGTCCTACTTAAAGGTAATAGAGATAATTCAGAAGGACTAAAATCCCGCATGTGGCGTCAATCGAGTCTGAATGCTATCATGGACTTTCTCGACCCTGAACACACATTAGACCTGGGAAATACTGAGTCGTACCATATGCTATCATGCATCGTACAATTTTCTATCATGCAAAATACCATTTGCTATCATGCAACCATTTGCTATTATGCAAAATAACATTTGCTATCATGCAAAATATCATTTATCATGCAGATTATACTATGCTATCATGCAGGGTACCATATGCTATTATGCGGGGTACTACAGTCTCATCAGAATTATTACTAGCCGTCAAGACTAAAATGTTATCATCATATTATCTATTGCTTCCTCGGGGGCTTTGCCTTTTGAATTGCAGGAACCAACCACATATGAGTTGGAGCAGGCACAACTGAAGTTTTAATTATTGGGATGATCATCTCCTGACATCGGCTATTGAAGCCACCATTATTTATTTTACTTCAGCCGCAACAAGTGCAATTCCTACAGATAAGTATTTGATTTATCTTTACAATATCAATCAAGATTATTTTTTCTTCTAAGCGTCTCAATGAATGTTTCATAGTTTGGAGTTTGTAAAGCGGCATCGCTCTACTCCAAATATCATTATTATATTGAAAGCAAGAATTATGCTCAAGCTGTTGCAGGAATCAATTGCAAAGGCAGAGATATATGAAATCAAACAGGATGACAAAAGCATGCCTAGTTAATGCCCGGGGGCTAGGACAAATCAAGTTTTTGCCTAATTGAAGGATTATCTGAGTCTCGAGCCGCATGATCAATCATACAACTCGACCCTCGGGGGACTACATATCCATCAGTATCACAGTTCAAGATACAAAATATTCATTCACCAAGTCAGACCAATGACTCGTTTCTATGAAGAGAGGGCAGAAGAAATTACAGTTCGAGGCATGCAACGAGACTGCCCTGACCTAAATCTAGCTCAAATAACGAACAGTCGTCCAAGCATATCAACGCAAATACTACTTGCATGCATGGATCGGCATGCATTTATCCATCAGCTAGCTACCCACATGAAGTTTCAACGTGAGCTCCCACTGATTCAGTGACTCGACAGAAAAATCAAATAAAGACCAGCTAGCCATCATGGCTACTCGTACGTACACATTTTGGTGCACTGAAAGGAAGCAGGCGCAACTCCAAAAAGCCACTGACTCCCTCAACATCTTGATGGTAGTGACAGCCCGGCGTGGCGACTCAACAGTTCAACGACTGGGACGTGCATATATATATTCGATTCAAAGAGCGTGCAGTGCCTGATCCAATGATGGTCTGCGACATCAGAATTTGAGCAGGACTGTATGTACGCCAGCGAACGATCGATCCAATTCACGCTCGTATTTCCTTGTGGCCTCGAGACATGACAAAAGGAAGACATCACGTGAAGATGGCAGCAGCTATACGTGTGTATTAAAAAAAAGAGGAATAAAGAAGGAGTGCTCGATTTAGAGAAGAAGTATTCGCAATCTCCGCCGATTTCCGTGATCACAACTCAAAGGGATCGACGGCCTCGACACGGGTATGCATCTGGCCTGACAGCATGAGCCGCGTCGTCTTCAATGAGTCGTCCGTCAAGTATGAGTCGCGTCGATAATTGAATCTCCAAGGGTGAGAAATTTTCGGCGACATCGTACGACGTTGCTAACAAATCATCAAGTAATCAGAATTTGACAAACAGCTTGCTACATCCCGCCGCTGGACAAAGGCAGTTTTCAGCCGCACAGAAAAAGAAATATTTAGCACTTGATTGTTTCAAAGCAAGAGTCAGCTACAGGGCCACTCATGCATGCGTGCACGCATGCATGGATTTCATGGCGAGGTGTCAATTCCATGCACGTAACTTTTGGCCAGTTCTGCTTTCATGCGACCCAGCATCCTGGACAGTCTACACCAACAGTTTTGCTGGATAGCACGATGGGTTTAGTGCGTATAACTCGAAGTCCTCTACGTCAACTCTCCAGCTACCTTGTGAGTCGCAGACTCGACGTTCAAGATACAACATGGCCAAACAATCATTGGCGACCCTGTGCACCTACATCAATATCTCAGCAAGCTTATATGCTTGTAGCTCGCCAGACACCTCGTGAGTCGCCAGCCTCGACATCTATGACACAACATCAACAAACATCAGTGGCGACTCAACATCTTCTATGCTTGCGACTTAGTGGCATCGACACCAATGATTTGTCAAGCTTAATGTTCGCGAGTCAACTCCACTACTTCAACAACTCGGCATGAGCCTCTGTCCCAGGAAGACAATATCATCATCAAATCAAGACCTTCCGCCCGACTCTTCAAGTCGACCAAAAGCTCGGGGGCTACTGTAGAGGATATAGGATATGGATATCCTGACATATGAACAAGGCGACTTAACGTTTTGAGTCGCACAAGGACTCCACGAACCGACTTGTAATAGAAACCCTAGTTTGTATCCTACTAGGATACCACATGTAAGCCTGCCCCTTCCACCTATATAAGGAGGGGCAAGGTGCACCAAAAGGGCCCAGAGCTCAATAGACTAGAGACAACAAAACAGAGAGAGCCGCCGCATCGGCGACTCGCTCATTGGCATACGGAATAAGATCTAGCCACAAACAACATGTAGGGCTTTTACCGGACGATGTTTCCCGGGGCCTGAAGCTGTATAAATCTTTCTCTCGTGTGCAAACCCACCTCGACGATCTCCGCGCGTACTTAATCCCACACCTACGAAGTCGTCATGACATCTGACATGACAATCCCACGACACCTACCTACCAACTTTTAATCCGTGTGTGTTTTGGAGTTTGCTTTGGATACTTGAACACAAGCACTTTACTTTGTGATCGTTTCTCATTGGTTGTCCACGACGTCCAATACTATCTACAAATGTGAGAGGTTGTGCTCTAGTTTCCTTCCACTCCACATATACCTTGTCTTGTGAGTTAACATGTCTAGGGAGAGCGAATGCATCTATGGAGGCCAAGATGATGTTAGTCACATGGACTATGTTGCCTCATGCTTTGAGGACATGGGGGACGACTACTACACCAATAATGACCCCCATGACATAATGGAGCATCACCAAGACTTCCGCTACCACGACTACGACTCCACGAGCGTGCATGACATGACGGAGCATCACCAAGACTTCCTCTACGACTCCGTCTATTCAAGCGTGCACGACATGGAGCGGTACCATTACTTCGAGCAACCTTCATCATATCGTATCGACTACAAGTACACACGAATCGATGACATGGAGCGGTACCACGACTCCGACCACACAAGCTCCAACGACAATGAGGTGCGAATCTCCGCATATGCCTCATCATATGATACCGACTTCGACTACAACGACATGGTGGAGCGCCACTACTACGACTATAACCCCGATGACATGGTGGAGAACGTCTACGACTACCATTCTTCAAGCATGTGCGACGACTTCGACAACATGCAAGAGGAGAGGACTCCCATCACCACCATGTTCAAGAGCGGCACCACCAAGCGTCATGACACAACCTATTATGGTTCAAGCTCAAGATGGAGCAACAAGAAGACCACCATGAGTCCATCCTATGAAGCTCCATCAACTTCTCGAAGGCGCCATGGCAAGGACATCGCCAAGAGCGCCAAGCATCGACCTTCTACATCGACAACAAGACGGCGCCCCAAGAAGTACATCGACAAGGCCAACTCAAACCAAGGCCCATCTAGCTCAATAAGGCGCCACAAGAACGTTGCCAAGGTCGACCGCAACTTGTCCAAGCTACAAGACGACCTCACCACACTCGCCAAGCTTCGGAACATATCACCAAGTTCGAGTGGGAGCTCCAAGTCACGGTCACCAAAGCAACAAGCACGCCGACGTCGACATGAGGAGAAGCATCCAAACGATTTTCGACGTCATCCCTCCGATGAAGAACGCCAACAAAGACATGAGGAGAAGTCAAGACGGACGCCACGCCATCAAGCACCTACGCCTACACTCCAAGTTCAAGGTGCAACCTCCACATCCAAGAGGGCGGCAAGTGCACATCCTATGGTGTCTCCTTCTAGTGTTGACTCTATTTTTGACGAGTTCATGGCCGACATCGACAAGTTCTTCAAGCAACGGTCAAGCTCACGTCGACGCCGCAAGAAGCATGGCAACACTTGTGAGGACACAACCAAGACGGCGCCCCTCTCAAGCACTTCTCATGATATGACCTCTACACCAAGTGCCATCACCACATTGGCCCCCATATGGCAAGATGAAGACCTAATATGTGACAATTGCCAAGGCCAAGACCATGATCCACGAGAATGTCCCAATCTCTTGTTCCCACTATGCAATGGAAGAGGTCACTTGATGTGGGAATGCCAAGTGGGTGAACAAGACGGTGACCACGGAGATGACAAGATGGTCGAGCATTGGATTTTCCCTTCGACCAAGGAGGCGTGCATGGAGTATGCTATCACCTATGACCATAGGTCAAGTGATGATTATGCCGAGCATGGGATTTTCCCTTCGGCAAAGGAGTCGAGTGATGATGCCCCTCTTATGGCATTGACCTTTGGAGGCGACGAGGTCGAGAAGATTGAGCATGGGAGTTTCCCTTCAACCATGGTGGCGTATGGAGTTGAGAACATTGAGCCTACCCTCTTGTGTTTGAGTTATGAGATGGTACCAAACCCATGTGAGCATGAGAGCCACTTAACCCACTTGAGTGAGAGTGAGAGTGAGTTGAGTGCCTCCACCATATGTGAGTTTGAGTGCTTCCACTTTGAGGGAATGAGTGATACACCACTTGAGTTGAGAGATGTAGTTGATAGGTCTTGTGAGGCCAATTCGAATTCTAACAACTTACCCTCTACCTCTAGTGTGTTCTCTCATTGTGTGCTAGGTTCTATGGATGATGAGACGCCACTCCCCGACATGATGATGCCTCAAATGGAGAGAATGTACATGGAGAATGATGATGATGCCACCCCATGTCTACTTCAAGATGAACAAGTCGGCTACATGGAAGCGACTACTACTTCAACACCTACTTCTCATGAGCGGGACTACAAAGGTATGGGTGTTGATGTGACCATGATCCCACTAGTGGACATGATGAACTATGATTGCTTGCATGCTATGGATGATTCTCTTGCCCCATCATATGATACATTCTTATGCCCTTGTGATACTTTATTTGAAACCAATGTTGATCATGTGGAGTTACCCATTTGTGATGTTTCTACCATAGACATGCCTTGTTATGAATGTTTCCATTTTTCTCCCATTGTGGCATGCAACATGTTGAACAATTTCTCTTTCATATGTGTTGCTTGCAATAATGTTGAAATGCTTCATAATGAGATTGCCCCATAGCTTTCTCACATTTTAGAAATGTTTTGTTTTCTCTTATGGACCTTGTTCCATCCTTCACTTTGCATAGTGACCATCCACATATGTCATATTTTCCAATTAATTTTTGTGTGGTTGGTGATGTGCAAATGAAGAGACACTTCATGATGGATGATGTGTTCATATACCATGCACATAACTTCTTCATATGGTGTCTTGTGTGTGCCGACAAATGCATGATAATGTCAACCTCAATTGAACATGAGTTGACAAAAAGAGCTCTTGAGAGCATACACTTGAGTTGTGGGTCGAACCCGGCTCTAATGCCCTTTCCATGTTTTGCATCAAACAAGTTGAACAATTTCTCTTGCTTATGGTTTGTTTGCAATCATGTTGATGCTTTTGGTCTCCTCTATGACAAGCATGTTTACTTGATCTTTCACATGGATGATTTATGTGTTGCAACAAAAATGATGAGCAATTGTTTTTTCCAATGGCTTGTTGGCAACCATAATGACATTTTATGCATGTCTTGTCATGAGTGTTTTGGTTTCTACCAATTTGGTGTTGCAACAAATATGAAGAAAATTTGCTCTTTCATGTGCTTTGTTTGCACCCATGATGATATTTTGGAAATTCTTCATTGTGTGTTTTTGCCAAATTCTTCTCTTATTGCATCAAGGATGATATCAAATTGTTCTTTCCAATGCCTTGTGTGCAATAATGATCATATAGTTCAAAATGAGATAGCTATCATGGCCTTCTCACATTTTCATGGAGTTTTTGTGTTTCCACATTTTGAAGATGTTTCATTGGATTGTTTGCACATTGACATTGCTTATGCATTCACTTTCATATATGTGTGTTGTGCTAATGGTGTTATAACAAAGAATGGACATGTCCTTCATGATATGCTCCTCTATTTTGCACACACATGGTTTGCTTGGTCTTTGATGTGTAGGTCGTACCTTTGGATGAGCCTCCATGAGTTGCTTCAACCACGCGTTCCTATGACGGAAGATCTTGCAAGAAGAGCACATCGACATCTTGCTAAGGTGACTTTCTTCTACATAAGCGCCCATGTGATGACCTTCAAGAGTTGGCTACTCTTTGAGTGTTGTTTCATCTTCCTTGTGAGTTTTGTAGGTTACTTGAAAGGCGAAGGGACATTGAAGAAGTGCCACATCATTTCCATCGACTACATGGTGAACCACACGACAAGGTCTCCACATCTACCTCCTTGCCATGATGATGAGCAATGTGAGATCCTGGCTCAGGGCTTAACAGGATTGATAGAATACTCATATCAACAAGTTGCAACTTCTTTTCCGGAAGCTCATCTGGAAAGAACTCCGAGGTTAAACGTGCTTGGCCCGGAGCACTCCAAGGATGGGTGAGCGACCGGGAACTCATTCCCGGGTGCGCACGAGTGAGGACAAAGTGCGCAGAAAAGACTAGTGTTGATCTGTGGGGCCAGTCTAGAGATCCTAGAGAGTTGCCAGGGGTGACAGGCCCGGTCTCGGGGGTAGGCCGGGGTGTTACAAGCAAGAGTCGAGGACGACTCTTTTTGAAGGGGGGGAGATGATGTAGTGCAACCTAGGACCATCACCATCTCAAGCACTCCAACACATTACAAGTCACCATGGACCTCAAAGGTGAACTCCTTCCTCTATGTGACCCTCGATATGACACTTTGGAATTGCATACTACTTGACCATCGTCACTTTGTATTGCGAGTCATGACGAGTTCGAGTCCACGGGAAGATGGCCAAGGCGCGAGAGGAATGAAGCCAGACAAGACGGTGGCTTGGAAGAGGAGAAGGAAGAAGTCCCAGGAAGCAGCGGTACTACCGCCGGTCCACCAGCGGTACTACCGCCACGGCCCCAGTCCAATGCCAAGCGCGCCCCACCGGTACTGCCGTCGCCACTTCCGCATAAAAGTGCTTCGGGAACCAAGAGCGGTACTACCGCCATCACGCCGGTACTACCGCCAAGCCAAGACGATGCCCGCACCACCGGTATTGTCGTCGCCACTACCGCATAAAAAGGACTTCGGGAGCCAAGAGCGGTACTACCACCGTGTCGCCGGTACTACCGCCGTGGCGGAACGCTAGGAGCTTCAGGCCCGCACCAGCGGTACTAACGCCGGTCACCCAGCGGTACTACCGCTGCTGCGGGAACCAGCAGGGAATATTCCCTTGTATCCCTTCCCATCTACCCCTTTGGGTCAACCCTATATATAGGCACCTACCCCCTTCAGACCTAGACAGAGTCTATGATGAGATAGAGTTGAGCATAGGCTCCTTACCCACCCCTTGTGGTGTTGCCTCCCCTTGTGGAGATGGTTCCTCCCGTTGTGGAGAAGATCCCTCTTGTGGATTCAAGACCTCTACTTGTAGTTTGACTACTTGCCAATCTTTCATCTTAGGGTGACTTTATTGGATCGGTTCGGTTGACCGTTGGAGAAACAACCATTCAAGATCCCTTCTTGTATCTACTTGCCGATCTCCCACCCTTGTGTGGATTCTATTGGGCCGGTTGGACCGATCGGTAAGGGAAACGGTTCTTGTATCGTGTTTGTGTTCTCGTGTTCTTGCGTTCTTTGTGTTCCTCATCGTGTTCTTGCGTGAGTTCGTCCACTCGTTCGTCAATCCGTGAAGATCGGGCAACCCTAGAGGTGCACCTTACTTCACCAAACAGCCCCAGTGGGAACCACCTGTCAGCAAGGAAACCAATATTTTACGCACGTGCCCTTACACGTGTCTACCGGCCATCACGTCGCGCAGCTGGGGGACCCGCGTGTCAGTATGGGACCCACATATTAATTTATTCACTATATATATTTAAATTACAGAAAAATAATTTTACTTATTACAAACTAGCTGGGTGGCCCGCGCAATTGCGCGGCTGGATGAAACCGTTTTCTCATGTTATAAATGCAAAACTTGCGTAATTTTATTGTTTAGGATTGAAAGTTAAATTATGTTGTAGTGGAGTCTACCCTTCAATTTGCATTTTCCTTGAAACTACAACAATTGCTTTTGACTCCTCGCTCTTGGAATGATTTTGCCATAAATTGTAACATCATGAAAGTTAAGTGATCTATTGGATACAATAACGACATCCACTAATAATCATGCAAATTACAATACCTCTAGTAGATTCAACTAATTTATATAGTTAATTAAAGTGATAGCTTGGAAATGAGAATTATCTAACATTATAGGGGCCTGATGCGATTCTAACTCGGGCTCTGTTATGATGTATCTACTGTTTTGAGAAAACTTTAAAAAGCAACAAATAGAGCTACCTGACTTCAAGCTGAATTACTGAAATTATGTTGTCATGTATTCAACAACCATTATCATAAATGGATTCGTCGCATACTCGCATGCAAAAATGAAGAAACAATGTAATATTTTAAAAAGGCTCTATTGTTTTAGATGACCCAAGAATGTAAGATTTAGTTGTAATTTCGAGCGTATATTGCTAGTAGAAGTAGCAGCATATGTTCTCCTGCCAAAAAGAGTGGTAATAGTTGCCATTCATCCATCAGCAAGTGAGGGATTTTTTTTCCAAACCATATGAAGCACGATATAATTGTTAGGAAATTTAATGGCATCTTTAGAGGAGTGATTATGAAGTAACTGAACAAATAATACCTACACTAAGAACAGCTCATACGGCTCTCACGAAAGTTTCACTCCCGAGAAAATAACAATGTAGAAAACCAATACAGAAATATAATTATTATATCATGTTTTTATAAATATGGTTCCATAAGGAGATAAGTAACTGGGGACCATAATATATATTCTTTCAGAAAAAAGAGAAACAAAATAATAATCTTTCCAATTCTTCTGATGAACTGGGAGCATGATATGAAAGTTTACTGTGCATCACTTTCCCATCGAAACTGATAGATTGCGCCACTTACATCGGAGTTCAAAATCTATGTAAAAACCCCATGTTTTAGAGACCAGATAATCACTATGTTTAACTTAGACTTCACTCAGCCATCTCGCCGAAGACTTCACCTTCAGCTACCGGATTGTTTCACCTACAAAAAGAGTGCACTTAATGGTTAAGAAAATACAGAGTCACATCTTCTACTGTGCATGTTGCCAGACTCGGCATGATACCTATTTTCTTTGCATGATATATTGATAGTAAGTAAATAGTTAAGAAAAGTAGGTTTAGTTTTATTGGTGTGCTGTCCATTGGTTGCATTGACGCAGAACTATTACAACATGTACCTCACAATCCATCCTTGCATTAGGCATGCAAAACAGTTGCGCTACCAATTCCTGAGCTAACATTGGTAGTGCTTGTTTAACTATTCTTATTTGCTACTCATCGTCATACATGGCTCGAAGTCGTAGTCCAATGCAACCGACACGGTAAAAGATTATTGATTCAGATGGTGTGGACATGTAGGCCCTTACCAGAGAAATGATCTATGTTTAAATGGCTTACGTGGAGAAACATATTCATGAGCATATGACGGGCCAGAAAGAAAATCCAAAAAATTGATCAAATCATGGTAGACTTGTGAAGAAGTAATCAAACCGCATGTATGGAGAGGATTGTGCGTTGCCTTTTAGAAAGAAGTGAACGTGCTTACGTAGAGGCATAAATTGAGGGTACCTGGGTACCTAAGATAATGTATTGACTGTGATGAGTCCTCTGTCAAAAGTATAAACACATATGGTCATTAAATATGCTTGATTGGATGTTGTGGTAGCGATGCCTCAATATTCAAAACCCAAAAAAAAAAACCACTTGACATACTTAACCTTTTTCCAGATGAAATGAATTATAAGGGCACACATACTATTGGTCAAAAGCATAGACTTAAGGGAATACGATTTAAATAAATGCAGAAAACTGGCCATGCATGCAATCACACAAAAACATGATTTGCGTAATAGCACGGCTGATCTAAAATGCGGCACCAGAAGTTTTACTTTGTACTCTGGAAAAAAATATTAAAATGAAAACGTACAAAAGAAGTAGTTTTTGTACCTGAAATCGATCATTTAAACTGATAGTTCACTCAATTTTGCCCCCGTAAGGATTCCTGCATGGGTCAACCTTGTCTCTACGGCAGTCTAGCGCGCTCGACACGATACTTCAGTTGATATGCATACACATACTACTCTAGTTGCTTTAAGCTTACACGATCAAAATATGAAACAAATACATAAACAATAAATACCATTAGATGATTATTCCATACCTCAACATCAAACATGGACGTATATGTGAATCCTGGTTTCCTGGCCAGTTGAAGCAGACTAAGGCAGATCGATCGTGCCCTTGCTGACAACGCGGTGCGGCATGAGGAATTACATGTCCGGCATCGCAACATCGAGCAGGTCCTGTCCATAAACACGTATTATGGCGCATGCATGGCCATGTAGTCGAGACCGCCCACGATATTGCTTCGTGAGGCCTAATGCTTGATGTGACAACTTCAATCAGATTGGACTACATAGTGAGACTTTCAGATTGATTGCAACATGGAATGAGCTTCAAAGCATCAGACCGTCGGAAAAGATTATGCACACAAAACCCGTAATTTAAATAGTTGATTCTATATAACTTAAATTGCTTTTTCTACAAACATAAATATTAGGAAGAACAGTTTAATCATAGGATATCCATACTATCGCTATGATTTAGAGGCGCTGCTTTTAGGTTAGGAACTGCAGTATATTGCTGGATGCTAAAGCCGTTCCTGAAAGCCAGATATGAAGGAAAACACCAATTACAGTCCAGTATTTCCCTCTCTGATTCGACCTTCTTATCCTGTACCTCCTCCCATCTCCGAGTGTTTTAGGCATAGCTGAAAAAACAGAGCTAAAAAAGGTCAAGTGATCATGTAAAAAAGAAGAATGGATGAACCGGATCAACTGCACTTTTCTTTTCTGTGTATTAGATCCATGAACACAGCTGACGGCCACCCTTGTATAGGTAGTTGTCGTTGTCAGATCCACGGAGGTTGCACTTGTCGCGACGGTCGCTGGCTGTGGGCAGCCATTGTGCTGCACCTTTTATTGCGCTTGTTCTGCCGCAAGCTTGCAAGGCCTCATCACCATAGCGCCATATAGGGTTAGAGATGTACATCCACAGCAGGTGTGTGTTTGATTTTGCTGGATTTCCATGGCAACATGATCGGTTTCGTAGCATATACTTTACTATTGCCTACCTGATTATTGATCTGACGCAGTGTATCTTGATCCCCTCGGGATGAGGACAAATCCGACAGAATGAAGCTTCCTTGCACAAAGCGGTCCTTGATTGTAGTATCTTGTAGCAAAAGAGATCATGAGAAGCAAGAAGCTAGCCCTTAATTGTGGGGATCGGTCGAGGTTTTGGAGGCGGCCACGCCCACGCACATGTTGTTAGTTGAACCAACCTTGCCGTCATCGGACAGATTTCCCCTCAAATACGCGAGCCTCGCCAGCCTTGGATGATCAGAGAAGGAGAAGGGGACGTCTGACGGCCGAATTTGCCTTATGTTGCTCCCGCCGCCATGAGAGACATCATGGAGCCTGACGTAGCTTTGAGATAATCGGCGGACAGAGGAAAGATAAATCGGCAATCAACCGTCGAGGCCAAGATCTACGACTCGTTGGCCGTGGAAAACATGCAAACGTGTTGGCTACTACTACTCCCAAGGGTTGATCGATCTAAGCAAAAGCCCTGGACGTCGGATTGAAGGACACGGGATGTTAGCATTAAAAAATCGGCACCGGCCGGACGTTTGGAAATTTAATCTGGTAGTTGCTTTTGAGTTAAGACGTGGGATAGAAGGACACTTGATATTAGCATTAAAAATCGTCACCGGCCGGACGTTTGGAAATTTAATCTTGGTCGTTGCTTTTGAGTTAATTATGCCTAGCTAATCCACACCGTTGTTTGTTTGTTGTTTTAATAATATAATAGATTTAATAGAAATAATAATTATTTCAGACGGGACCTAACATTTTTTCAATATTTATTTAAATTTTAAAAAATATAAAGAATTTATAGAAATATAATTATTTCACCATATCTGGGACCCGCATGTCAGCTTTGGGCCCATCATATTTCCGCACGGGCGCTTCCACGTGTCCAACATAGGCAGAGATTGGGCCAAATCATTAGGGATGTGTGGGCTGAAGCTGTAAAATAAGCAGATTTGGCCCGGATTCGCACATGTTTGTTAAGATCACATGACTCACGTGCGGTCCGGCGAGTTTGGGCCAGATTGTGAGCGGACGTGCAAGGTTCCACGTGTCTATCCTAAGGTAGCTTGGCCCATATCATTGTGGGTAAGTGGGCTACAGATTCAGAATAAGCAAGTTTGGGCCAAATCGTTCGCGCAAGTGCTCTTCCACCGTCCATCAGAATCAAGTCTGGCCTCGATCATTGGGAATATGTGGGATGAAGCTGCAAACTGGAAATTGGGCCAGATTATTGAGATTAAATGGACTGAAACTACAAAATAAGCAAGCTTGGGCCAGCTCTGGAATGCACATGGCTCTGTCTCTGCAGCTAGACCTCATTGGTAGGCTTATGTGGATCAGATTCGTCGTGGGCAAATTTACTTATTTTTAATCTGCATGAAATTTCTTTCGGCCTGTTTGTCAGTTTTCACTGTGGGCCGAAAATTAAATCAGCGGTACTGGGCGAGAGGTCGAACCTGCGACCTTGCCATACCGCTGCCCAAGTGATCCAAAGTTTTATTTATTTTGACATTTAAGTGATCAAAGTATCAAACAAGAGAAGATCGGGGCATTGAGAGGCTTGTCTCCATCTTGATTTGACCAGATTAAAGAAATTAAACATACTATCAGAAAGTTTTTCCAAATTTAACATACTAATGAAAAAGTTATTGTGGAAATATTTCGATGATAATTAATTTGGCAATAACATGAAAGTTAATAAAAATACAGTTGTAACTAATCGAAATAGGCTTTATAAATAAGGCAACAAATTAATTGGATTATTCCAACCGAGGCAGTTTTCGCACCACGCTTCCACGTTCTACTCGTCGAGGCAATTGCACTCAGAAAGTAAAGTTACCCCTCTCCGCATGCAGCCCCTCGCTGATACAAATAGCTAGTATAGTATGCGAAAAAGACGACAATGCAAAACTAAAGCGAGGAAGAAGTAGTACAGCTAAGATGTCAAATCATATAACCAGACTGAATCAGAAAAGCAAGCCTCATTCAATCAGATTTCGTCCCGATTTCATTAATAAGAAATTTAATATGAAACATGTTACAGGTCTGAAAAAACATGTCTCAAAAATACATCCAGACCATAGAATCCATGTTAACATCATACTCAATCAGAACTTCAAACTTATTACAGACCATAGAAGCAATGCTAACATCATCCTCCAAAGCTTCTCGAACCAAATAGAACATACAGGAAACTTCTCGCAACACAACACCTACAGGAGTACAACTAAGCCAACAACAATATTTTCTTGCGGTCGCCCAACTTTAATTCTTGTCAACCACCACCTACCAAACGTTTGCTTGAGGTAACCAAATACTCCAGCAGCACCTGCACAAAATGATCATCAATGTAAAGATATAAATATTAACACAGCAGGGTTACTATGGCAGGGTTACTGAATCTGTAAATGAAGAAAAACAGTAAACTGTGCCAAGATTGCAGGGTTACGAAGTGGGGGTTTTATTCTAAGCTTTTAATTTACATCTTTGGAAATATAACTCGGTGAAAAATATGCCTCTTTCCTAGATCTAACATCTTTATATTCTATTACTAAATTACTAAACAATCCCTTAGAAGATTACACAATGCAGCACAAGCACCACACGGTGCCTGGGACCAGGAATAAACAACCAATCAATTCTCTGATAGTAGCACCTTGAAGACATGGACGGACCTGGATAAACCAGCATCTCTTGAGTTATCAATGAGCTCTGATTGCTCCAAATATCCATGCAGCAAAAATTTGGCGTAAGAAGTATCAAAATATCCTCAATTCCGTTGGATCTTCCTGTGGCACAGAACATGGGCGTAAAAAATTGTATTCCAAAAAATATAATAGCAAGCATGGATTCATTTATAACTATGGATGTAACTTCCTCAACAACATGAACAAGTAATGGGCCAGATATTGAAGTACAGCTGATAGAAGTAATTACACATCTTTCCGATGGTATCGGGAAGATGTCTGAGAGATTTGCCAAAGATATTGCATACCGAATTGGACTTGACTATGATAACCCTCTCCTTGAGGTTTTCAAATAAGGTTTGGTGGCTATAATTGCTGTTGACCCTGATTTATTTCGTCATCTTTCACATCTAGGCTATGTGAAGTGTGTGCACACTTCAGCTGTGATGTGTGATGTTCCCCATCAAGCCTCCCAATCTTCCTGACATTTTGTGCAGTGTAACCGAAATATGGTACTGTTTGCTGTCGAATTCCTCTTATCTACACAAGAAAAAAGACGGATGAGCACAACTAACATGAAATAAATTGGGGAGCTAACGAAAAAACGAAAATATGGCATTCTAACTAGGGTGTGTTTGGTTTGGGTCACCAAGTAGAATGTAATGTAATGGTTCTACACCTAGCCCACATTCTTGTGTTTGGTTGAAAAATGGAATAGAATGTAGTGGTTCACCAAAAGAGAATATCACCGCCTGTGTATTAAGGGGTGGGCTAAGCCAAATTCTCTCAATTCCATCTCTCCAACCAAACAAATGAGTAGAACCATTCCATTCTACTTTTAGCTACAACCAAACACAGAAATGAAACCAACACATTCCTCTGGAATGTAACCATTACATTACATTCCACTTGGTTCCTCAACCAAACACAACCTAAACGAACAACATTGCCATGTTAACTAAACATAAAATGGCAGCATTTGAACTAAACGAGGAACACTGCAATCTCAACTAAAACATGTGGCTTGTTAACTTATACTCCTTTCGTTTCTAAATATAAGATGTTTCAGGTGCGGAATGAAATAAGTGAATATGCAAAATCAAACATGTCTAGATACATGTAAATACATGTGAATCTAGAAAAGACCTAAACCATCTTACATTTATAAACGTAGGGAGTACTAAACAAGTTGAATGCAAATGATATTAAAAACATGTGGCATGTTAACTATATATAGTAAAACGTGGCATGGCAACGATATTAAAAAGGGTAAGTCAACTAAACATAGATCTATGTCATTTTTGGCACCACCTACCCACCTTGAAGAGTCTCTTGGGCGGGTTTCGTCTCTCCCGGTGAAGCTGGATCCGATAGACCAGCGGATCCCACGGATCGGTGCGCCACAGGACAGATCCAGGAGCAATATCCAGCTGCTCTATTCGGGAAGAGGTGGAGAAGGCGAAGCCGGCAGCTCCGCTCGTGAAGAGGCGCGGGAGGAGAGGGCGGCAGGTCTGCTCGCGAAGAAGGGGGAGGGTGCAAGATCGGCAGCTCCAATCGATCGCTCGGTAGGAGCGGCGAGGCCAGCCGCTCCACCCGCTCATTGAGGCCGATCGACTGCGCCGGTAGTGCTCAGATCTGGGAAGAGCGAGGGCGTTAGGGTAATAGGGTTGCTTGAGGGTTATGAACTTGCAAAATATATATGCGGGGAGGATTGATTTTGTTAGGCAAATATGGGCCGCCTGGGCCGGTTGAGACTTGAGACTGCCACAGGGATACAATTACTAGAATATCCTTGCCCTCACACCGAGTTCAGCTAGACTTTACGGGTAGAACGGCCAATTCTCTCCCTACGGGCGCCAATTCGGTGTGCCCAGAACATTTCAGATAGGTGGGTCCGCCTCACCTCCGTACTACTACTTCAGTCCTCCGAGCAAAGCAATATCTTCCCTGTTTCCCCTCCCCACCATTACTGCCCCTTCTTCCTCCCATCCTTCGCCAACATGTCTGCCAAGCGTATTCTCGGAGGAGAAGATGTGGTGCTAGCTTCCCCCCGTTTATGAGCCAGGAGACCGAGGTTACTTCTACTCTTTTATCTTTATTTTACGGCAATGCTTAGACTTTTAGATCTATTCACAGAATCCCACATCCTTCATCGCCGTTCGGTTGCCCGCTACGTCATCTTCTCGCGAAACAACGAGGAAGTTGCTCGTTAGCTCGTACCAGTTCGTGAAGCAAGACACTGAAGCTACTACGACGCTCCTACCTTCTAATTCGCAGGAGATGCTCAAGCTCAGGGGAGAAGCTGTGGGAAGGGAAACGGTCTTGCCCGCACGAGCAGATGAGGCGGCACCTTACGAACCGTCGGGATTGCCGGCGGGCTGGAGCAATACGACCGAGGTTACTTCCAGTCGCTAATATACCCTTCCTTTTAGCGATAACAATGATTGGACTTAGATCTATTCACTTTAACATGAATATAAATATTTCCCTTACAGGAGTGGTTAAACTGGCGGATTCAGTGCCTGGGGTCGATGGTTTTGGACTTGCACCGCGAGTTAAAACAGATGGAGGGTCAGAATATGATGCTCATGTCTGCCTTGAATTGTACAGTCATAAGAGCTTCAGCCATGATGGAGCATGCTCGAGAACTGCGATCTCTAATGGAGGCAACATCCCTAAACGTCATGGCACCTGACTGCTAAACCAGATGATTTTATCCCCGTGGTAGTAGAACCGACGACTTTTCTGTAAATTATCATAAGTAGGTGTCTTCAACTATATAAACTGCCTCCCATGTAAAACCTTGGCCACTGGGAAGATTTGACGGTCCTATGACGCTGGTGTTCGATGCACTGTTAAAGCTGTGTAACACGTAGTTTATGCAGTGCCTACATGTCCAGACTCTTTTGAGCTTGTCGTTGGTTAACAGACCTGATCGCAGGTTTAGTGATAAATGGTACCACCTCTACCTGTTGCTCTAAAATTTCTTCGCCTAGCTGATGGTACCAAATGTTTGTTTGTCGTGATAATGCTTCTTATCATTTTTCGACTTATTAGAGGGCACATTTTAGAAACTAAGAGACCTTCCTTTAATTTACATGTAGTTACAGCATGCTAGTCAACTCTTCACATATTCCCATAATCGCATGGTAATTTGAACAAAGTAACAACTTCCCATTCCGATTTCACTCAAATAGAGGGACAAATGTCAACATTACAGTATTGTTTTCTAGTGGTTACATCAGTGCTAGGCAGTACCAAAATGTGCACAGCTAAAATTGGTAAGAAGATGATTTTGAGGCACCGGGTGTCAACAGGTTCGGGTGGAGCGCATCAGGATCTGTTAGTGCAGCAGCTATTTGTGCGCAGCCAAAATCCTTAGACGATTCTTTCGAGGCACTGAAACTGAACAAGTTGAGCGCGCATCAAGGTCTTGTTGTGCAGTGTCAACGAACATGTTTACATATATCATAGATATTTGCTTGTTTTTTCTAATTACTTTAGATGCATCCAAACACACAGTGGACTATATGTACATACTCCCTCCGTCCGTAGTTTGTAGGGCATAATCTAAAAACAATTTGTCCCAAAAACCCCCTCCTCATAAGCACAATTGCATTTAATTTCCTCACAATAATTGGCTAGTTGCCTCTCCCACCAATGCATGCAAGCTTTTAGCCCCAATTAGCTATCACCTTGGTCAATGAGATTTGCAAATTATGCCCTACAAATTAGGACGGAGGGAGTACTAAATGTTGTTTTGGAGTTCAATTAATTTGCTATTAGTTTTTTAGTTTAATTTGTGTCCTAGCTTGGCTGTGCTCCTGTTGATCATATTTGTGCATATAATGCCGACTTGCAACAACGTAGGCGGGCTAGCTATAAGGAGTACTATTGCTTTAGGAAAGGAGAGAGAAGAGAAGCGGAATGTAATTAATTAGTTAGTTGCCAGATGCAGCATGTGCTCCCAAGTATTTCGTGAGAGTGTAAGCCTGTCGCTATATTTGATGAAATGCCGGCTGTATTATTAACCTTGCTTTTACATTAGTTCTTTTTTCTAGATAGTACTGTATTTATTATTTTATGCTACTCCTTCATCCACTGTTGTAACTAACTTCTTGTTTTATTTCTAATTTACAGGAAGATTCTGATGATCTTGGAAGTGACCAAGAATCAAGGGATGCAAAATCCCGGCACGTCCTCAGGAGGCTGCAGAGTGGGCACATTAAGTTCCTACTTGGTCCAGAGAGGTACAAGTGCCCATTCTGCGTAAGGAATATTGCAGAAGATCTCTACAGTATGAGGCAGCATGCCATAGGGGTTGGTCGAGGCTCCTTTAAGCGTCCGAACCATGTCAAGGCAAAAAACACAGCCTACGGCATGTTATTGAATAACCTCTAAAGAAGAAGGCGAGAGGAAGCTAGTTGAAGGACTTGTCCTAGTAGAGAGCATCGATTTGATCTTGTATAATGCTCTTACGTACGTAGACATGTATTATGTTCATGTTAAGACATGCATTAGTTGTTTATTTTCCATGAAAACTTCCACCCCTATGTTTTGTGGGCACAAGTTTGTATGTTCATGAACTATATCTATACTCATATTGTTCTTCTATTGTCTATATATGAAATCAATTGATCGAAAACCTAAAATGGAGCCCGGTCAACATGGTGCCTGGTTTTTCAAAAATTCTAAAACGTCATATTTTGTTTTAAAAAATCGAGAACAAATCCTGGATGTAGATGCGAGATATACAATATATCGCTGAAATTTGCAACATCGAATTTGTTGTATTTCGGGCTACACAAAAAAACTTGTACACAGTTGACCGGCAATGAGAACAATGAATGCAATAGCTAAATGATGGTGAGCAATATCGGTCAACAACAAACTTGGGTGGAATCCCGCGGGCTGCACATAAAACCTTGTACATGTGACCGACAATGAGAAAAATAAATGCAATAGCTAAATGATGGTGAGCAATATCGGTCAGCCACGAACTTTGTGTTTGTGGGTGGAATTCCCCGAGAAGAGTTTTTTTTTAGAAAAGGAGGCAGAGCCCCAGCCTCTGCATCAATCGATGCACGCGGCTTTTAATCGAATCATTGTTTTGAAAATAAAGATTCCACTTACCTGTCTTTTTTTATAGCCCAAAATAAATCACATTTTAAGGTTAAAACAGCCCAACCATCTCTCTATGTCATGGGGTAATCACGGCAGATGCCATACGGGGTGGCTTAACTCGGGTGTGAGCCAGGCGACGTAGGATTCACAGAGAGGTTGCACACGCAGAGTTTACCCAGGTTCGGCCCCTCTGTATGAGGTAAAGACCTACTCCTGCTTGTATGTATTTGGATCTGAATGGGGTGTACAATGGTGTGCGCACCAGAGCTTGCGGGTGCTCCGGAGGCTATGGAATGAGATCAATCTGCCTCTAGGGTTGCTCCTTGCCGGCTTTATATAGGGAGCCGGCTAGGGTTTACAGGGAATGACGGGTTCCGCTGGCGGCGCTAGCTATCCTGCCTACAAGTGCGGCTTCGTGGAGCGCACTCTTCGGGATACACAATCGCAGACTGATTCGGAGATATCTGCTGCCGCCTCCCCGAGCCGTCATACCGGGATCCTCGGGGACCCGGTATCCTGGAAGATGTACACCGGGTGGGCTTTGGGCCACCCGGCCTTGAAGGCCGACTCGGGGTTCTGGGCCTACCCGGTTGGGCATCCCCCCATCATTAGCCCCCGAGTTCGTCAGGGACTCGTCTCCGGCTTGGTCTTCGTCTTGCGAATTGCCGGGTCGTGTCGTTGAACGAACTCCTGAAACAGAGAAAGAAAACAACGGCTCGGAGTGGTGGATTTTGGCTTTTAACGCCCGGTCTAACTCAAGTTTTTGTTTGATGCCGGCTTGTGCCCGTCGGGACGTTTGCCATCCCGACTCGCCTCGGTGCGGGTTGTCTCCTCCCTTCTCCGTCTGACGTCACGGCATCTTTGACCGTTTGTCCTGTAGTGTTTGTCCGTCTGGCGCCGAGTCGATTGATGGGACTTGACGGCGCATCGACTGCCTCCACCTCGGGATGGAGCAGTGGCAATGATGACGCTCCTTGACCCGCACGCGCCCGATCCATCGGTCCACAACGTCGTGACAGAGCGACGTGGCCGAATCTGAGCCGCATTTTTCGGCACGCTCCCGTGGAAACCGAGGCGTCGCGCGGGAATCGAGGCGTCGTGCGACGTGGCGATAGTGGGCGACGTGGACGACGTGGGCGGCGCCATTTACTGCGGTAACGGCTCCACTCACCGTGCCTATTAAAACGGCAGGGGAGTGCGGCTGGTGAGTTCATCTCCATTTCTTCTTCGCGCTCGCCGCCACTCTCTCGAGCAGCTCGCGCCTGAGTTCTTCGCCGCATCGCCGCCGCAGCCATTGGACACTCTTGCTCCTCCGCCTCTTTCCGGCCAAGATGGTGGCGCCCAAGAACAAGTGGGAGAGGTCGTCGGTGACGGCGCAGGCGCTGGAGCAAGCCGCCAACGAGGGCTTGTTGCCGCCGGCGTCGGAGCGTCGGTGGCGCATCGCCTCCGCGGATCCTCGCCCGCGGCCATCGCCGGGCGAGTTCGTCGCCTTCCTCGCGTTCCTCGAGCGCGGGCTGGGCTTCCCCACGTCGGAGTTCTTCCGGCGATTCTTGGACTTCTACGGGCTTCAGGTGCATGACCTGACGCCCAACTCGATCCTCCATCTCGCCTGCTTCGTCACCCTGTGCGAGGGCTACTTCGGGTGCGCCCCGTTCTTCCCGCTGTGGCTGTGGATCTTCCACGGCAAGCTGGGGAAGGGCGGCGACATGGCGCCCTGCGGCGGCCTCAACTTCCAGGTCCGCGGCGACGTCGACTACCTGGATCTCGGCCTCCCCTCCAAAGTGTATTGGAGGAAGTCGGGCTTCTACATGCGGGAGCCGGCGCCTGACGGCGAGATCGGGATCCCCTGCTTCTCGCCATCGCCGAGCCGGCCTCGCAATCTTCAGGAGCTGCCGCGCGACGCCGACTTGCCCATGGTGCGCCGGCTGATGGCGCGGCTTCAGGAGCTGAAGAACGGAGGGCTGACGGGTCTGAACCTCATCGCCACTTGGGTGAAGAGGAAGATCGCGCCTCTGCAGCACCGGCCCTCGCTGATCTGCGAGTACAAGGGGACGAAGGACCCGCAGCGCCATGACCCGACATTGTTCGAGTCGGTAGAGCAATTCACGCTGCGGATGAAGCGTGTCACGGTCCACCCGGCTCCCGAGTGGATCGTGGGCGGCCTGGAGGCCTACTCCGCCAAGCATCCGGCTCCTGAGGTGAGTCCCTTTGCTTGACGATTCGAAAACTTTCCTTTTCTTGGTCTTTTTATACCGATCCTTCCTGCTTTGTCGAATTCAGGAGTTTCGATCGCTTGTTGGGTTGCCTCCGACCCGCGGAGACGCTCCCACGGTGCTTGCCGGCCCCAACGACGTCGTCGAGCGCGACTCTGACGACGAAGCCGACAGCGCCACCATGGGCAACGAGCCGCCTTCTCCTCCCGCCAACCGATCCCCATCCTGTCTGAGGATGAGGAGGAAGGAGAAGAAGGAAGAGAAGAACGCGCCGGGTCCAAGAACCCGGCGCCTGCTGAAGATGATGATGAAGATGATCAGCCGCTCCGCATCCGGCGGAGGCGTAGGCCTGCGGCTGAGGACGCCGGGCCCAACTCCAAGCGCTCCAAGTCGGCGAACCCGACGCCGCCGCCACCGGAGCGATCGGCTGGGGCTGCCGTGCAGCGCACCGTCGTTGCCGAGCGGAGGCAGAAGGCCTTGCGGGACATCCCTGCGAGGGCTCGCGCCGACTCGCCGCCTGCGCCTCGCTTCCGAGGAGTTCGGACCTCAACTCTTCCACCTGCGGGTGACAGGTCTGCTGCTGATCCTCATCCAAAGTTCCACTGGAAACGCTATCTTGAGTTTGACCCGTGCGAGTGTCGCAGGGCTGAGGACGCGTCCCTCAGTGACATGGAGGACGCGCTGGAGAGCGACTCCCAGCGGGCGGAGCCTGCCGCGCACGTCGCGGAGCCGACCACGAGAGCGCCGAGTCCTCCGCCTTCCACCGGCGGAGGCGACGAAGTTATTGTGCCCCCTCGACCCGAGGGGGCCACTATTGATGACACCGTGCCGGCTGGCACAGTGGATGCCACGCCTCAGCCGGAGACGGCGCTGGTGGTGACGACGACCCGCGCCACCGCGACGGCTTCCTCGTCGGGTGGGCTGACTGCCCAGCCCCCGAGCTCCGTCCCGGGTGCATCTGCGCCCCGGCCTGACTTCCGAGCCGCCATCCAGACAGCGATGGATGCGCACCAGGTACGTAGAATCCTTCTTGCACCTGTTGCGTCCGTAGCGTATATGTAGCCCCCAAGGCCCGAGTCGCGTTCGTAGAAAGCGGCTTGGGTCTTCATAGTTTTCTGGATGCAAAGTTTGGCGAATAGTGTAGTCCTTGGTTTGCCAATGTCGATGTAGAGGCAGGCCGGTGGCGGGTGTGTATGCCACTCGGAACGTAGCCCCCGGTTCCTGACCCGGCGTATTATTTTTTTTGTTGGGGCTAGCCCCCGGGTTAGCAAATGTTGGTGTAGAGGTAACCCGTGGCGTAGCCCCCATGCCTCTTCTTGATTGTTTATTGTTTGTGAACTGCAGGAGCTGTCCTGGCTCCTCGAAGCCGAACAGCAGGAGACCCGCCGCCTGCAGGAGGAGCTGAAGAAGGCGCGCGACGGCTTCATCTCCGTCGCTGAGCACCAGCAACTGCTGGCCGCGCAGGAGAGCCGGCACACGCAGGCGTTTGCCGCGGTGCAGGAATCCTGCGAGCGGCTCAGCAAGCAGAAGGAGGAGGCGGACGCCGCCCTCACCCAGGCGACCAAGGGGTACGGCGAGGACCTCGAGAAGCTCGAGCGCAAATCCGGCGAGGCTGAGCGCGAGATGAAGGAGCTGACCGAGCGGCTTGCCACCCTCGCCGTTGGCATCTGGGGTAAAGATTTCATGCGACCCTTTGCAGTTTGTGCCTACTTGACTTGTGGCCTTGTTGTTGATTTTTGTTTTGTTGAGCAGGCGAGGAGACGGCTGGCCTGACGGCTTCGGAGCATGTCCACCGGCTCGGAGTCTTCGCCCGTGACGTTCACGGCCGGGCCAGCAAGGTCGTCCAGATGCTGTCGCCCAAGGAAGGCGTCCCCGCACCCGTCTGCAAGGTGTTGCGGGTTCTGGAGCTGATGCCCCAGGTGATCACCTGGGTGCGGGAGTCGTCGGCCCGAGCCGGCGCGTGCATTGCCCTCGGGCTTGTGCGAGGCCGGTATAGGCAGACGAACGTGGACAAGATCACGGCCAGCATCCCCACCGATAGCAGCGGCCGGGAGATCGATCTGCAGCCGGTGCTCCAGTACTGCGCCCCTTACGCCTGCCGGGCTGCCAAGATGGTCGACCACGACGACTTCGTCTTCGACGTGGTGCCTGAGGGCAACGACCTTGGCGAGGTGGCGGACAGGGAGCCGGCGTCGGAGTACCTTTTCGAAAGGGCTTCAGCTCTGCCACCGCCGGCTGCGACGAACGAGGCGTCGACGTCTTCTGCTCGGGCGGCTCCTCCGTCTTGAAGTTTGCTCCCCTGCTTTCAAAAGAGGGGTTATTTTGAAGTAGTTAGGGTTTGTCGCCTGCGGGCGAAAAATATTATGTAATGAAACAAGTATGATATGTGCCGGGTCGCGTTTCAGCGTGCGCCTCTGCGGCTTATTAATGTTTGTTTTGGCACTCCCATGCTTGTTTTTTGTGCGCTTTCCGTCACTTTGTTTGTTTTTCGCTTGTTTTGTAAGCTAGTCGATCGTGCGACCTCGCCAAGTGTGCTTCGCGTGATTTTTTCGTGACGCGCGCGGTACCCATGGTGACAAAGTCCGAGTGCGGCTTCATTGTCAAGTTAGGTTTGAACCGGCTGCACTACTTCTTCACTTTGTGCGGGTAGCTGACGACTTGGGAGAAAACAACAATTTTTGTGATTTTGCTTCGTGAGCAGGGGGTCCAGTGGTGAGCCGCGCATCGTGGCATCCGGCTCTCTTTGACAACCCATCAATCATATAACGTGTGAGTAGGAAGAATAAAGACTCGAAAGCATAATTGAATCGAAACGATAGCCCCCGAGCGTGCCGGGTGTGTATCGACTTTATTTCCTTGATTGATTACACAGTATTACAATGGATACTATGTATAATAGGGGCGAAGCAGGCTGATGTTCCATGGACGCTTGGTCTCCTCTTCCGACTTGGAGCTTTTGTTCGGCTCACGCAAGTCGACGAGGTGGTAGGAGCCGTTGCCCATCGCTTTGCTAACGACGAACGGTCCTTCCCATGGTGCCGAGAGCTTGTGCATCCCTTTCGACTTTTGGATGAGCCGAAGAACCAAGTCGCCTTCCTGGAAAGAGCGACTTCTAACCCGGCGGCTGTGGTAGCGGCGCAGGCTTTGCTGATATATCGCCGTCCTGGAGAGTGCGAGTTCGCGAGCTTCTTCCAGGAGGTCGACGCCGACTAGGCGGGCTTCTTCATTTTCTTCCTCGTTGTAGAGGGCGACCCGAGGCGAGTCGTGCTCGAGGTCGGTCGGCATGACGGCTTCCGCCCCGTACACCATGAAGAATGGCGTGTAGCCGGTGGAACGGTTTGGAGTCGTTCTGATGCCCCAGAGTACGGCTGGTAGCTCGTCCAGCCAGCAACCCGGTGTTCGCTCCAGTGGACTTGAAGTCGCGGCTTGATCCCGGCTAGCACTGTCTGGTTCATTCTTTCCGCCTGCCCGTTTGATTGCGGGTGGGCGACGGACGCCAAGTCGAGACGGATGCCTTTTTGTTTGCAGAAGGCCTTCATCTCTCCTTCGGCAAAATTTGTACCGTTGTCAGTGATGATGCTGTGCGGGTAGCCGAATCGGAAGATGAGCTTCTGGAGGAACTTGGTTGCGGTCTTGCCGTCGAGTTTCTTGATAGGTTCAACTTCGACCCATTTGGTGAACTTGTCGACTGCGACGAGCAAATGTGTCATGCCACCGCGAGCTGTCTTGAACTTGCCCACCATGTCTATTCCCCAGACTGCGAATGGCCATGTCAGAGGGATGGTCTTCAGAGCCGCGGCGGGTAGGTGATCCTGCCGGGCGTACTTCTGGCACCCGATGCACCGACGGACGATGTCGACTGCATCCTGATGAGCAGAGAGCCAGAAAAAACCGTGCCTGAACGCCTTGGCGACCAGGTTGCGAGCGCCGACGTGGTGGCCGCAATCTCCCGAGTGGATCTCATGAAGGATGCGCCTTCCCTCTTCCGGCTCGACGCAGCGGAGGAAAACTCCCGATGTGCTGCGTTTGTAGAGCTCGCTGTTGATGATGGCGTAAGCTGAGGCCCGGCGCACGACTCGCCGTGCTAGGACCTCGTCGGCTGGCAGCTTTTTGGTGGTGAGGAACTCGATGTAGGGTTCCCTCCAGTCGTTTGTTTCTTGGGTTACCGCCACCAGAATTGCATCTGATGATGGCGGGTTGGCGATGTCGACTTCGGCCGGCGGGCGTACCGACGGGTTGTGCAGGTGGTCGAGGAAGACGCCGGGTGGGACTCGGTCCCGCTTAGACCCGAAGCGAGAGAGTGCGTCAGCCGCCTCGTTCTTCCTTCGGTCGACGTGCTCCAGCTCCATGCCGGCGAAGTGGCCGCCGACTTGATCGACGAGCCGGCGGTAAGCCGCCATGTTGGGATCATTTGCATCCCAGGTCCCCATCGTTTGCTGAACGACGAGGTCGGAATCGCCGTAACATTTGATACGGCTAACTCCCATCTCCTTGGCCACGCGTAGGCCATGTAGGAGGGCTTCGTACTCGGCGACGTTGTTAGTGCACGTGAAGTGTATCTGCAGCACATATCGCATCTTGTCGCCTTGGGGAGAAGTGAGGACGACTCCAGCCCCCGAGCCCTCATACATCTTTGACCCGTCAAAGAACAAGGTCCATCTGCCGGCTTCATAGGTTGGAGCCGGCAACTGTGTCTCCATCCAGTCGACGAGGAAGTCGGATAGTGACTGCGACTTGATCGCAGTGCGGGCTGCGTAGCTGAGGCCGAAAGGCTGCAGCTCAGAGGCCCATTTGGCGACGCGCCCAGTTGCCTCTCTATTGCGGATTATTTCAGCTAAGGGAGATGAGCTGACCACCGTCATCGGGTGGCCCATGAAGTAATGTCGCAATTTTCTTGAAGCAAAGAAAACACCATATACAAGTTTTTGGTAGTGCGGGTAACGTTGCTTCGAATCCGTCAGGACTTCGCTGACGTAGTAAACTGGCCGCTGGACCAGTTGCTCGTGGCCTTCCTCCTTGCGCTCGACGACGACCACCGCGCTGACGACTCGGTTGGTCGCAGCGATGTAGAGGAGCATCGGCTCCTTTTCTAGTGGAGATGCGAGGATCGGCGCCTCGGCCAACGTCTTCTTGAGTGCCGTCAAGGCGGCGTCTGCCTCGTCGTTCCAGGTGAACGTGTCCGACTTCTTGAGGAGCCGGTACAAGGGCATGGCCTTCTCGCCGAGTCGTGAGATGAAACGGCTGAGGGCAGCGACACAGCCTGTGAGCCGCTGCACGTCCCGGAGGTTTTCCGGCTTCTTCAGAGCTTCGATCGCCTTGATCTTCTCTGGGTTGGCCTCAATGCCTCGCTCGGAGACGATGAAGCCCAGGAGCTTGCCCGCGGGTACGCCGAAGACGCATTTTTCCGGGTTGAGCTTTATCCTGTACTTGCGGAGGTTGGTGAATGTCTCCGTGAGGTCGGCAATCAGGTCTGTCTTCAGCTTGGACTTGACGACGATGTCGTCCACATATGCGTGGACGTTGCGGCCGATCTGCTCGTGCAAACAGTTCTGTATGCACCGCTGGTAAGTCGCTCCGGCATTTTTCAAGCCGAAGGGCATGGAGACGTAACAAAACGCGCCATAGGGCGTGATGAAAGACGTCTTCTCCTGATCTTCGGGCGCCATCTTGATCTGGTGGTACCCGGAGTAGGCGTCGAGGAAGCATAGCGCCTCGCACCCTGCCGTCGAGTCGATCAGCTGATCGATGCGTGGCAATGCGAATGGATCCTTGGGACAGGCTTTGTTCAAGCCGTGTAGTCGATGCACATCCGCCATGTTCCGTTCTTCTTCAGAACGAGCACCGGGTTGGCAAGCCATTCCGGGTGTATGACTTCGGCGATGAACCCGGCAGCTAGGAGCCGGGCTATTTCTTCGCCAATAGCCTTCTGTCTCTCACCAGTGAAGCGACGCAGGAACTGCTTCACTGGCTTCAGCTTGGGGTCAACGTTGAGCTTGTGCTCTGCGAGCTCCCTCGGGACGCCTGGCATGTCAGATGGTTTCCATGCGAAGATGTCCCGATTCTCACGGAGGAAGTCGCAGAGCGCGCTTTCCTATGCGACGTCCATGTGCGAGCCGATCACCGCCGTCTTGGAGGAGTCGCCCTCGACCAGCGGGATGCGCTTGGTCTCCTGTGCCGACTGGAACTTGTCGCGTGAGTCCAGAGTCGGCTTCTTGACGATGGTCATGTCGTTGGGGTCGACTTGCAGCTTGAGTTGCTCCAGCTGCTCCGTGGCGATGACGGACTCGGCAAAGACGGCGTTGCCCTTTTCGCACTCGATGGCGCGGTCGACGTCGCCGTGTACAGTGATGATGCCGTTCGGACCCGGCAGTTTCATCTTCAGGTAGGCGTAGGCGGGTCGCCCGAGGATCGCATGGTAGGAACTACGGAAGTTCACCACCTCGAACCAGATCTTCTCGAGCCGGAAGTTCTTGGCGGTGCCGAAGACGACGTCGAGTGCGATTTTGCCTAGCGGGTAGGCCTTCTTTCCCGGGACGATGCCGTGGAAGGTGGTGATGGTGGGTACTAGCTGTTCGTCACGCAATTTCATGCGTTGGAACGTCTCGTAGTAGAGGATGTTGATGCTCGAACCCCCGTCCATCAATGTCTTGGTCAAGATGTAGCCCTTGACCTGGGGCGCGACCACCAGAGCGAATTTGCCCGGGTAATCGACGCGGGGCGGGTGGTCTTGACGGCTCCATGTGATCGGCTGCTCTGACCAGTCGAGCCACTGGGGCACGTCTGGCAGAGTCGCGTGGACGGCGCGCCGTATGACCTTCTCCTCCCGCCTGGAATCGAGGCCGACGAAGGTGTGGCCCATGAAGCCGGCAGTGGGAGGCATGCCCTGCTGCTGCTCACCGTCGTCGTCTCCGTCGGGTGCCCGCTTCTTGGCACCGGTCTTGGCCTTGACGATTTCTGCAGTCCAGCTGCACTCGTCAGTGGTGTGGCCGGCTGGCTTGCCGGGTAGGCTATGATACCTACACGGCATGGCCAGATCTCCGTGGCGGTGAGCTTCTTTCGCGGGAAGTTGCCGCGTTGGCTCTTGAAGCCGCGGCCCCCCGCAGCCGTGGCGGCTACAAGCTCGGAGCCGCCGTCACCCTTGCGTTTATGAGCGCTGGAGTGCTTGGCCTTGCTCTTGTTTTTGCCGCCTTTCTTCTCGTCGTCGTCCTCCTCGGAGTCGTCCTTGGTGACGTCGGACTCGGCGTACTTGTGCACGATGGCGAGTAGCTGGCCCATCGTCATGTCACCCTTGTGCGAGCGCCGCAGCTTCTGCTTGAGCGACTCGAAGGTGGTGTTGTCCTCGAGGTGGGAGTGCACCGTGTCGACGCTGAGGTGTTCTGCCGAGTTGATGAGGTCGGCGACTCGGCGATACCACTTTCTAGTGGACTCGCCCTCCTTCTGGACGCAGCGCTTGAGGTCCTCGACCGTGGCCGGGCGCTTGCAGGTCCCCTCGAAGTTGGTGATGAAGAGCCTCTTCAACTCGCCCCAGGAGTTGACGCTGTTCCTGGGGAGGTTGTTGAGCCAAGTGCGAGCCGTTCCCTCAAGCATGAGAGGAAAATAGCGCGCACAACAGAGCGAAGACGCGTTCTGGATGCTCATGGCGGCCAAGTAGTCCTGGACCCAAGTTTCCGGGTTCATGGCAGCGTTGTACTTGGGCGCCTCTCTCGGTCCTTTGAAGCTGCTAGGGAAACGCTCGCCTCTGATGGCGGGTCCAAAGCATCTAGGGCCGACGTCGTCGTCGTCGTTGTTGTTGCGCGTCGCCTCGGCGCGCTTGTCGTTGAGGTGGTGGCGTAGATCCGGAGCGGAGTGATTGGAGCGCGCCTGCGCCTGGTTGTTGTTGATGGTGTGCCGGGCGTCGTTGCGGGCGAGCCGAGGCGGGTTGCCTCCAGCCCTCGCGTTGCTCGACACTGCCGGCTCCTCGTGCCGACTGCGTGGCGGCTGTGGGGCAGCGTCACGCCTGGGGGAACCCTTGTTTCCCTGGCTTCGGTGTGGTGCCGAGGCCGTTTTCTCGCTGGGTGGCGATCTGGAGTAGAGCTTGCCGTCAGATTGCGACATGTTCTCCTGCAGCTCCAGCGCCTTGTCCACCAGCTTGCACCCCTTGCTCCAATAGGGGTTGTCCTTGACCCGGATCCTCTTGAAGAGAGAGGCGGCTGCAGTCATGCAATCGACTGGGGTGCCGAAAATCGCGAGGTCGGCGTCGTCGTCGTTCCGCGGCTGGGGTTGAGGACGAGCCGGGTTCGGAGGAGGCCGCGGCGCCGGAGGCGGCATCGTCGGGCGAGGTTGAGGCGGAACTTGACTCGAGCCGCCGGGCTGGGCCCTGCGGCACTCGTCGCGCTGCCTTTCCAGCTCTGTCTCGCGCGCGAAGGCGTTGTCGAGCGCGCGAGTTGGTGCATCAGGATTAAGCCGCGACTTGCGGTTTTTGTGATGCCGAGTGACCGCGGAGAGAGCGGTCGACTGAGCATCGACCTCCAGCTCCTTCTGGCGGATCTCCTCCTGCTGGAGGGCCATCTTCCGGCGCAGCTGCTCGAGCTGTGTCGCCTGGTCGACGACGTTCGCCGGCGTGATCGGGGTGCTGAGCGGGTCAGCCGCCCGACCTGCTTGTCCTCGCAGGGCGGCGAGAGATTCGTCGCGTTGCTGCTTTTCGCGAGCCTCCTGCTCGCGCCGTGCCTGGTCGCGCTGCTTCTGCGCGTTGGCCTCTGCTGTGGCGGCGTTTGTTGCCGCAGGTTTGGCGGCAGCAGAGTTTGCCGCCTCGCCCGTCATGTAGATGTGGGCGGGTGTTGCCGTGCCGTCCGAGGCCAGATCGGTCGAGCCCTCCGACTCGTAGTCGAGAACGGGCAAGATCGACCCGGTGTCGTCGTCGTTCGAGATCTGGACGGTCTCGGCGGATGGGGCGGGTGCAAAGTGGTTTGCAACCGCGGTGTCGACAGCGGCTTCGTCAAGCGGGTCGACGGGGGAGGAAGTACCATCGTAGTTGTTGGCGACTCCTTCCTCATCCGAGCCGCAGAAGCCGACGTAGGCGGTGACGGCGGTCCCGAACGGGATAGCCATCGCGCGAGTGATCGGGGCGTAGTTGGGCCTGCCCCAAGTGTGTGGATCGGCGACGTAGCCGATCCCTCCGTGCTCGAAGTAGCTGCCGGTGACGATGTCACCGCGACCCGACATGGCTTGAGGGCTGAAGTAGACGCCAGTGCCGGGTTCAGGACTCTCCATGAAGTAAATTCCAGCGATCGCTGGCCCCACGGTGGGCGCCAACTGTCGTGGGGTAATCACGGCAGATGCCATACGGGGTGGCTTAACTCGGGTGTGAGCCAGGCGACGTAGGATTCACAGAGAGGTTGCACACGCAGAGTTTACCCAGGTTCGGCCCCTCTGTATGAGGTAAAGACCTACTCCTGCTTGTATGTATTTGGATCTGAATGGGGTGTACAATGGTGTGCGCACCAGAGCTTGCGGGTGCTCCGGAGGCTATGGAATGAGATCAATCTGCCTCTAGGGTTGCTCCTTGCCGGCTTTATATAGGGAGCCGGCTAGGGTTTACAGGGAATGACGGGTTCCGCTGGCGGCGCTAGCTATCCTGCCTACAAGTGCGGCTTCGTGGAGCGCACTCTTCGGGATACACAATCGCAGACTGATTCGGAGATATCTGCTGCCGCCTCCCCGAGCCGTCATACCGGGATCCTCGGGGACCCGGTATCCTGGAAGATGTACACCGGGTGGGCTTTGGGCCACCCGGCCTTGAAGGCCGACTCGGGGTTCTGGGCCTACCCGGTTGGGCATCCCCCCATCACTCTACGAGAAAAATTGCATGTAACACCACTCTTGTAGGGGCAGATTTTGAACATAACCACAATATCGGTTTTGTTTTTGCGCAATACTCCATATTTTTCTCTAATCAGTTGTAGTGGGCACAACACATGTGATGTATACGTCCACAATGTCAAGCAGTAAACTTGTCCGGTTATATATACTAGTTACTGCCGAGAAGAGAAGCCCTAGCTCAACCAGCCATGAGCCAGACCGACGGGTCAATTTCAAGTTGTTGGGTCTGGGTTCTGGGATGGAACGCGCACACACGATGTAGACTGGGCCAACGGAGCGGTATCTCATTAGAGCTTCGGCGCCGCGGTTCAGGATTAGGGAGAGCATTAATTGGTCTCTATTCGGTGGTGGTCGTACGTTGTGCCTAGGACGGGCCTCCATCTCATCCTTGCATCGCGGCGGTACTTGCAACCACCCTTCTCGGTCGACCGACACTCTTCATTGGTTGCTGCTAATGAACATTTTTTTCTATGTAATTGATTACTCCAAAGGATGGTGTTTTGGACAAAAACAATCTGTGGTTTTGGTTTTGTGCAAAATTGACACCAACAAGTGGTGTTATGTGCAAATTCATTTCTCCGCCTTCGACACACATGAGATTATGTTGCCTACTGCATTAATGTTACTACGTACGTAGAGTTATACTACTATGCATGTCTAGTGATCTATGGGCCTGTTTGGTTACGCATGTTTCTCTTTTTACTTTTAATTATAAGTGCTTTTGTCTTCTGAGTGGACAATGTTGCATTGTGTGTGATAAATAAAGGCCCAAATTAAGTGCCCATGCCCATGCAAGGGCCTAAGAGAATGGATGATGTGAATATATTGCATGTGGAGATAGAAAAAACATTGATGCATTTTAGTGGGGTTTTCTTAATTTATACTCCCTCTGTCCCAAAATAAGCGTCTTAGACTTTCCCAAAAGTGGATGCATCTAGAGACATGAAACATGTATAGATTCATCCAGTTTTTGGCAAATCTAAGATAGTTCTTTTGGGACGGGGGAGTATATAACTATATCCCGCGATTTGTAGTGGCCATGCCTTTAAAATATGTACGTATTCCCGCAAATAATCAACTACAAAGTAGCTAGCTATATCTTTTGGGCCTAGAGAATAGCCAATTGACACCTAATAAGCGGGGCAGAGGTGACTAACTTGCGTACATTGATTAATAAATATTATTGGAGCTGACATATTGTCAATTGTGGCTAATTAAGAGAATGGATGATGTGGATAGCATGCATGTTGAGCCCGAAAAATAATTAATACATTAATCTAGTGGGGTTTTGTTTTATATATAAGTGAGGTATGGATAGACAGATTGAGCTAGCTTAATTAATCTATATTTACTAATTTGATCTAATTCTTCTATAAGTGATTGTGTAGTCATCATGGAATGACTTTTTGCCATAGGACCGGGCGGGCTTGCAAAAAGTGTTGTTTATGTATCTAGGCGGTCCAAATTGGCCGGGCCCTGGTTTGGATATTCAGCACTATTTTTTTGGGTTTGAGTACGTGGCAATCCTTGTGGTGTCCTTATATATTGTGGAGAAAAATAAACCTATCCATAAGACTAAGGTGAATCTCAAGCTTGTAGGTTACCCACAAGCAATAAAAATATATTTCTCTCTCTCCTCTCTCTTACATATGGAGTATGTGTGTATGCCAATTGTTCATGTAGATCCAAGCTTATACTCCGTAGCTAAAGTTCACCACATACTCCGTACATTGTGGTAGAGTATAATTGTTATAAGTTTGGACAGTGGGTCCCACCTTGTGGTGTGCTTCATCCATAAGCATTATATACGGATTATCAACACGTATTGGCAGTAGTTCGCTATATGGCCCAGCCGCCCAGGTTTGGCCAGCCTGCCCACAGTATTGGCTCTAGCCGTCCCTCTCAAGTCTCATCCATCCTCCGAGACCTTCACCAGATCTGAAACCTAGTGTAGACGAAATGAGCCGGTCAGGCGTAGACGAGATCCGGTCGATTTCGCCTCCCGATCAGACCGTTCTAGAACGAGTCTGGCCGTGTTCGCTGGTGGAGCGGGACAGGAGTCGGCCATTACACGCGATAGGAGTCGGCCGGGGACACGAGTCCGGCCAAGCGCCGGCGGACCAGGCCTGGCGAATAGGAGTAGAGCGGATCGCACGGGCGGAGCGGCTACGTGATCCGAATCTGTCATCATCGTCCTCAGGCCTATCTCCCGTCGATCTTAGATCTGCTTTCATCACTGCGGGTTTGGACTAAGGGTATGAATCCTAAATTTATCGGCCGCCGTGTCAGATGAACTACACATGCTTTCTTTGACTAGTTGTTGTCTCTGCAATTTGTCTTATTCTTATTTATCTATTACACTATTATTTTCGTGTTCTCTGTTTAGATCCAAACAGTCTATTGTACCTGGTTGTAGCTCAGAAGTTTGCCCGATTATTATTTCTCTATTATATTCCAAGCTTATTTTGCGTCCCCTATTTCGAGTCAATGCTTGTTTATATTGCCTGTTAGCTCTGCAATTCGTCCTGAACATATTTGTTTATTAGTACACTCTGAACATTAAGCTAGGATATCTTATATCTAGCATAATCCTAATGTATGATCCTCTACTGCTTAGTTGGGTGCTCATTGGAAAACAGGGGTCTATTTCGGTCAGAATGCACACAAAAAAGATACTAGTTGATGGTGTATCGAGATTTCGCACAGGCTGAAATTTCGGTCAGAATGCACACAAAATTTTTGCCACTCCTAGCTATTTTTATAATTCCTTTGATTTTCCTGTGCAATCCTGTAGAATTGAAAAGGACATACCATTCCAATCTTACGTTATTCCTATTCCTGCATTTTCAAAATCCTGCAAATCAAAGGAGCTAATCAAAGAGAGTTCCTATTCGCATAGGATTTATGTAGACATGACATCCCAATCTTATAAGTTTCCTAGTCCTATACATTTCCTATCTTATGAGTCAAAGGATTCCTATCATGGATCACATGATTACAAAACACGGGAATAGGAAAATCTCAGGAATTTGACAGGGTTGCATATGTGCAAAACAGAGTGATGCAAAATAGAGAACATGAACAGTTGATCAGCTGGTCACGTTGTCAGTTTCAGCAACTTTCCTATCTTATTTACTATCCTGTCAGTTTCAGTAACTTTCGTTGCTAAATCAGAACTAATTTGAAAACAGGTCCTTATTTAGGTGACACTGCACAAAAGTACCCTGCCAACAGGGGTGCATGACATCTTGGACAAGTGTTCTCCAAGTACGGGTAGAAAACGTGTCCGCAGCAGAAACCAGTACCAATGGGCTTACGACAGTACACTTCGTCCAGCCGATTCAGAGGCAGGCTTTTGGATGCTTTTCACACATCTGGTATGATATTAGTTCAACATGTCTACAGTTTTTTTATTATGTAAATGAACTTACTTTTGTAATTTTTTGATTGCTGCATGGAGATGACATTACCCCTGATGATATGTCTACATACATTGCAAATACTAGAAGCTGAGCTGACTCGAGACGGATGCACTCGTTCTCCTGGAGATTGGCAGTTCTTGAGAATACCCTTTTGGCAACACAATGGTTGAACCCTTGCTTTGCATGATTGAAGGAAACTACCCAATTGTTGATCAGCTGGTCACGCTGTGATAGAAGTGTGTAAACATGACATTGCTCTATATTATGAATAGAACTTCTATTGCTGACTCAATTTGTTAGTTAGGGGGTGGTTAATGACCCGCATACCCAGGATTGAGGAAAATTAAGCTATACACTTTGTTCTCTGTAATCGAGTGAAATTTACTCTGCAACCTTTATGTTGTTTTTGAGCGGGCTATATAACATTTATGTAATAGATGTTATTCCCTCCTCGCGTTAGTATGTACTCCCTCCATCCCAGTTTAATGTTGCACATTAATCGGTATTGTTATTTCTCAGCTTCATGTAGTGGAGTACCGTATATTAAAAGGATTGGATTGCCAGGCGCATTTTTTATTAGGCCCACCTGATTATTATCCTGCACGCGATGGTCACCACCTGCACATAACCGCTTGCGTGGAGAAGCATCAGTGCCTCGGTGGCGTCCAGCATCTTCTCTCGAGCTCAATGCCATATCCACCGGAACGTCTGATCACCACGTCCGCCGTCGCTGCCTTCATCGCAAGGTCTAGGCAGCGCGCCACGGGTCAACGGCGGCAACGAATTCTCCGGTTGTGTCCCGTTTTCTGAATTGTTTGTCGTCGTTTTGTTAGGTTTTTTTAGGCACCTGTAGATCTGTTTGTGCGTCGGCTTGTTATGAATTTCGCCGATGCCTTGCTTCTATGCAAGTTGGAAAGTCGATCTGATGTATATCTTTAGGTTCAGCAGTGATGTTTTGTTTCGGTGATCAATGTGAATGCAAGCTTCCTTAGTCACGGCTCCTGAGAACTGCAAGTGCACTTATCAGTTTTTCTCTTGGTTGCATTGACATTGATGTCTAAGTTGCATTGTCCCTTGCACGTACCAGTTGCATCGATCAATTGATGTTGCTGTGCACTGATCACTTTTGTTTCTCTGCACTGGTCACATGTTTCTCTGCACTGATTGATGGATTGCTTTTCGGGTCCACTTGTATATAATGTGCTTTTTCGTAGTTGCATGTCATTGAAATGCTACATCACATTGTCAATAACAACAGCCGATCATCCATGTCACCGTGTTTGACAGGAAACGAAGCACCTTTTGTGTGCCACTGATTTCCCCCCACCACCCGGCATGCAAGACACCATCCCCTACAACAGGCACGTCAAGAAGCCTGTCGTTGATGGCCGGAAGGAGGTGGTGGAGGCGACGAAGAAGATGAAATTCTTCGGGACGCGTCCTAGAATTGGGCACCGCGCGATCGAGCTGGTATCCGGGGTTTAACTAGCATCTTATGCATTGTTTAATTAGTATCCCCCATTAACGGAAAAAACGAAAGTGGTATCACTTTATTTTTGGCCGGCCGACCCATACATTTTCCTCTAGCTCCGGTGCTGGTTGTGTTCTGTCAGGGGCTTGACCCCTGATGTATCTGTGCTTAACTGCGATTGCTTGGCTGTCTGTTGTTAGGGGTGTGTACATCTGACGTAATTTGTTTCAGGGGTGTGTACGTCTGACGTAATTAGCATACGGGTGTAGTCAACCAAACAATGTGTAGCCAGCCGTGGCCAACGATGCAATGCCGGCGACCAAACAAGATGAAGCAGATGGCAGCCTGCATATAACTCCCGTGATGTTTTGCTCGGTTTATGCGTTTACGTTTGGTTAAGTGAAGAAAGTCGGGAACGATGAGAGGAGCTCTGTGAAGTGTTTTTTTGAGCATCTCATCTGACCTTCTCCATCGGAGATCTGTCGGAGAACTTTTATCCGCATCTGACAAATTCTCTTGATGAAAGAGGGACCGCAAACCTTTTGGGTTATGTCCCTCGACACGGTTCATAGCCCAAATACAGCCCATGAATACGAGCACGTATGAACCGTTGATCTGTTTCGCATCCAACCGCTGAGGTGTCGTCCTTACGTAGGAGGCTAGGCCCCATCTGATTGCAGACCCACTTGTATGAAATATCGCCGAATTTTTCCATCCCGAATTGGGACCAGAGCGATATTCAAAGCATCCAAATGTCCCTTCTACCCGTCAGTCCTGCAGTCCGTAACACCTCAACCCGGTGTGAGGGAAAGGGTATTCAAGTAATCTAGCTTAAACGAAATGGCGCCATAACTAGCACTCCCAAACCGTACCGAGCCGAGAGTCACACCCACTCTTCCCCAATCCGATGAACCCTAGATCCCACTTCGGCCACATCCCACCACCGCCTGCCGGCTACTTCTCCACCAGTTAGCCAGCTAGACTCATCGTCGACCGGTCCGGCCACACCATTGCCGACGATTCTCCCGGGCAACATCGATTTCACATTTTTCGCCAAACCTTCCCCGTCACCATGAGGCTTGGATTGAGTATGCCCTCTTTTTCTCCTCAGTCCAGTTAGTTATATTCTTGCTGTGCGTGGATATTTTTCTTAACTGCTATGGATTAGATGGTTTGTTAGCTTTATTTCGGTGGTTCGTGGTTCTTTAAAAGAGTGCTTCTCCTTAAGTGTTTCCTTTTGTTCTCTTTCACTTACAAGCACACGTACAAATCATAATCTACGATTTATTGTGTGCTTCCTACCTTGGCCGCGGCAGAAAAACAGTACAACAAGACCAGCAAGACGCGTGCTGTAACCAGGAGCACCGCAAAACTTGGTGATTCGCGTGTAGAGATGATTCTTGCATCATGAACTGCAGTTGGAAATAATACTAGAAGGGGAGGTTCAACAGCTAGGGGCAACAAGAGAGTATCGGCTTCTCAGCCGGCAGAGGGAGATTCAGCTCTTGTCCCCTTATTACACGTGAAGCTTCAGACCTCCCCTGTTCTCTTGACAGCTAAGGTGCTAGTTCCTTCATCCCGTCCTGCCTTATTATTTGTTACTGTTACAGTATATGTGGATTGCACTAGCCCTTTCCATCAGATCGGTCTTATGGAATAGTGGTTAGCGCATGAAGCTTGACATGGTATCAGAGCTAAGGTCTCGAGTTCGAGTCCTAGCTTCCGCACTTTTATTGAAAAAAATGTTGTAGCCCCCCTTTGTGTCCACGTATACGTCTCTTGAGCCACACCTCTGAGTCCACGTATAGACCTCTTGAGTCATACCTCTGAGTCCACGTATTGGCCGAGGCGTATACCTCTGAGATTTGTGTGCACGTGTGGATTGCACTAGCCCTTTCCATCAGATCGGTCTTATGGAATAGTGGTTAGCGCATGAAGCTTGATAGTTACTACGTCCGTTCCTAAATCTTATAGCCTTTTTAGACTTATCTTGGTTCGTTCATTTCTAGACGTATTTAGACCATTTTTAGTGTGTAGGTGCACTCATTTCGTTCCGTACCTAGTCCGCTTTGAGATATATCTAAAAGTTATTATATTGTAGAACAGAGGGAGAATTTGATTTTGAATGCCAATTATTTTTGTTGTCATTTTGGCTTGACTATTTAATGCTGTTATTCTAACCAGGGGACAAAGGAAACTACTGCCAGAAACAAGAGGGCTAAGCAGCAGCCTCCAGTTGGAAAAACATTCCAGCTGGGCACAAAAAGACCATCGCTAGACCAGGGACATGTTAGATGCAAAGCAAATCCTAGCTCAGTGCTACGCAGATCCCTGCGTGTGAACCCTTCTCTCGCAGAAGGCATGTTGTACCACCAACTGATTATAGCATTCACCAAGTTGGACTGTCTAAGTTATACTAACGTGCATTTATGTTTGCTTTGCCTGATGTCTATCACAGGAAGTGATGCTAAAGGGCTTGTCCTTATGGTTACTGAAGTCGCTGGTCGGTTGGATACTAACAATCACATGGACGACATAGGTCATGGAAGCCGCCAACTCGATAACCAAATCCGTTTGGTCAGAAGAGGTGCAGGACGTGGGGAACCTGATGAGGCAACTCTGGATGGCAGTATGCTTGAATTTTTTTTTCTTATGTTTCTTCTAGAGTGATTTTGATGTACCTCCGTACTCTACTCACCAATTATTATATGTAGATCGAGAGGCTGCATGAGAGGATCTTCTAGACAGAGATGGAAACAATGGTAAAACACTCCGGGTCTTTTCTCGACCTTCTGGGGAGCAAACATGGGAAAAGCAATCGAGATGTTGTGCCGATCTCGGTGTGCCAAACTGCCAGTAGTCGTCCCAGAAGGGAAGACAAGGCCAGAATCAGCTATTACCGCTGCAAATCTCGCAAGTGAATGCAACATTGCAGTCCGAAACATTATTCCTGTGCATTCGCACTTGGAGGACAAAGCTCATGGAATACTCCCTGATGTAGTGCAACCAAGGCACACGATACCAACACCACCAAGTGGTCCCATGACAAGATCAAAAGTCAAAGCACTTCATGATAAGGTGACCTCGCTCCTCTCTATATGTGATTTCGACACCCCTTTGAATGGTTTGCTACTTCATTCGGATACCTTGTGTGTGCTAAGGTACATTCCTCATGAAGATGTTCCACCAAGTGATGAAGATGGACAAGGGTTGAGCCACGAGGAAGAGGATGAAGAGCAAGAAATCCCAGGGGCCGGTACTACCGCCGCCGACCGCCCGGTACTACCGGAGCTACTACCGGCGCGACTACCGCTGAAGCCCAGAAGCTACGGGTGTCTCGACCGCACTTAAGCGGTACTACCAGAAATGCGCCGGTACTACGAGGCCTGTGCAAACCGGCGGGCTGAGTTGACCTCGAGCGGTACTACTGGGCCGTCTTCGCCGGTACTACCGGGGGTGCGCAAACCTGTGTGCTGAGTTGGCCTTTGAGCCATGTAATCCTAGCCACCCATCTACCTTTTCGTATCTAGACTATAATAGGTACCTCCCACTTCAGATTTAGGGTTAGAGCTAAGATGATGAGATAGAGTTCAGCTTAGCTCCTTCCCACCCCTTGTGGTGTTGCCTCCTATGGAGATGAATCAAGACCTCCCCTTGTGGAGATGAATCAAGGCCTCCCCTTATGGAGAAGATCCCTCTAGTGGATTCCAAGACCTCTTCTTGTAATTGAGATTACATGCCAATCCTTCATCTTTGGGTGACGCTATTGGATCGGTTGGATTGACCGGTAAGGGAAACAATCCTAAGAGTAAGGTTGCTTGGAGATTGAGAATCGGTGGCTACCCTTGGGGACTTGTTACCGGTTGATTTCGTCCGTGTTGCTTTGCTAGTTATCCAATTTGTGAGTTTTCTCCTCTTGTGTTCTTCGTGTTCATCATGTTCTTCGTTCATCCGCCCTCAATCCGTGCAAATCGGGACCCTACACGCATCATATGGTATCAGAGCAAAGGTTGCCACGGATTTGACTTGTGTTTCCACCCAATCCACCCAAATTTTTCTTTGTTTTTGAGAAATTCGAAAATTTCCACCAAAAATAGCCATTTTGGATTCGAGCGATTCGGTCGATTTGTTGCGTTTTTGGTAGTTTTAGTCCATGGATCTGTTGCTTTAGGACCACCTCCACTTTTGTTTGCATTCCGTAGCCTCAATTTTTCCAATTTCCCATGAAATCGAGGATTTTTCGAGCCCAATTTCCACCAAAATCGCGACCGAGAACACCAGATCTCTAGCCGCCGGTACTACCGGAGCTAGAATAGCGGTACTACCGTCAGAACCAAAATTTTCAGAAATTTTCTTTTCCTCGCTTCGTTTTGGCATTTCCTCTTTGTTGTTTGAGTCCTTTGCTAGGGTGTTCAACGTCTACGACATCGACAAGCTTCCGCAACAACGCGTCATCAACGACAAGCGATGACAACACCATGAACTCGACATCTCCCCTTGATATTCCTTTGTAAGCCACACTATATCTTTGCGATTACCATGTCCTATTGAGACTAGCTCTTGATGATTGCTTGGGCTTTTCACATTTGCACCATGTAGTTTCCGAGCAAAAGTACTTGCGCTAGTTGACATATACCCTGTGTTGGCATCAAAGAAGTGAGTGTGCAAAAGAGAAAGATTCAAAAGAGACAAGAGAAAAGAAGCAAAAAGAGCCAAATCAAAAGAAAGAAAAGAAAGAAGCCACCACTTGCCATATCTCTTGTAGGAAGCGCGCAAGCTCGATGAACATCTTATAGGTGGTACATTTTGTGCAAATCTTGTAGCCCACCAATAAATTGCAATCGAGCTAGTGGAGCTTATAGTCTTCGCTAGGATCATATGGTTCTTTAGCTCACTTCTTGGTTGCATGAGTCCCATTTATCTATATTTGTGTGTGTTTCTTGATCATTTGTATGGTTGGTGTTTCTTTGGTAATTTGGTCATTGTGGATTTTCTCTACCTTGGACAATAGACTTTTCATCGGATTTGCTTGTTTCTTTTGCCACTTCATACCTTCCTATCCTCATAAGTGTGTGTGTTGGGTGTGAGAACCAGATTCTCTTTTGTCAAGCAACTCTATTCTTTGGATATAGTTTGATGTAGCCCAACCTAGTACACCTACAACGTCAACACCTAATGGTCCCATGACAAGATCAAGAGTCAAAGCACTTCATGAAAAGGTGACCTCACTCCTCTCTATGTGTGATTTTGACACCCCCTTGAATGGCTTGCTACTTCATTTGGATACCTTGTGCATACTCAGGAATGGAATGTACAAGGAGTCCCAAGAGGTGGTCAAAGATGGAGAAGAGACGAGCGAAGAAGAAGAAGATGAAGCTGCTCCTGGCATGGCCGGTACTACCGCCCCCCGGTACTACTAGGTTAGCCGAAATGCTTTTGGACTCGGACGGAATTTGCTCGGTACTACCGCCAGAGGCCAGCCGGAAGTGCTCCCTGCTCGGTACTACCGGACCGGCGGACTCGGTACTACCGACCCAAAGACTGAAGCCGGTACTACCGCACGCCGTCCGGTACTACCGACCAAGGCCGAGCCTGCGTGCTGCATTGGCCATGGGCCATGTAATCTTATCCCTTCACCTACCCTTTCGCCCACTAGACTATAAATAGCTTTCCCCTTCCTAGGGTTAGGGTTAGACTAAGATTAGACTTGAGTTGAGATTTGCTCCTTTCTACCCCATGATGGTGTTGCCTCCTATGGAGACGAATCAAGGCCTCCCTTGCAGAGATGAATCAAGGCTTCCCCTTGTGGAGAAGATCCCTCTAGTAGATTCGAAGGCTTCTTCTTGTAGTTGAGATTACTTGCCAATCCTTCCTCTTTGAGTGACTTGATTGGACCGGTAGGATGACCGGTAAGAGGAGCAATCCTAAGAGTAAGGTTGCTTGGAGATTGAGAATCGGGGGCTACCCTTGGGGACTTATTACCGGTTGATTTCGTCTGTGTTGCTTTGCTAGTTATCCAATTTGTGAGTTTTCCCCCCTTTTGTGTTCTTCGTTCATCCGTCCTCAATCCGTGAAAATCGGAACCCTACCCGCATCATATGGTATCAGAGCAAAGGTTGCCACAGATTGATTTGTGTTTCCACCCCCAAATCCACCAAATTTTTGTTTGATTTTGAGAAATTCGAAAATTTCCACCAAAAATAGCCTTTCTTGGATTTGAGCCGATCTCTCAATTTGTTGCGTTTGGAGTAGTTTGATCCACCGATCTATTGCCTTAGGACCTCCTCCACCTTTGTTCCAAGTTTCCCAGCCTAATTTTGCCAATTTCCCACGAATTTGAGGATTTTTCGAAGCCAATTTCTGCCCAAAATCGAAAGTCAAACTTCAGAAATTAGGCAGGTCGGTACTACTGGTCGGTACTACGGGTGGACAAATTTTGGCCGAAATTTTTTCTTCCCCATTTCGTTTTGGCATTTCCTCTTGTGTGTTTGAGTTGTCCTTTGAGGTGATAACGTCTTCTACTTCAACAACAAGCGTGTCGTGTCTCGGATGACGGACACCGGGAGTAGATGATACCCCCTTTTTAGGTTCGGCATGGGGGCGAAGGAGGCTGAAGACGTCTTACCCGGGAGCAAGGACGCCAAGTTCTTCATCGAGTGGGAGAGAACGAACAACGCAGCGGGACACACAGAGTTACCCAGGTTCAGGCCGCCCGGAGGCTAAAAGCCCTACTCCTGCATGTCTGGATTGAGAGGTTCATCATGGTGGAGTGTACAAGGGTGTTCTGGGGTGAACCCGGTAGAATTTCGGCCGGAGGTAGACGAAGAGCAGATCCTGCCCTGGGAGATCACCTCTCTCTCCACCTTCCGAACCCTAGTCTAGTCTTGCCTGAGCTATAGCTTGCTTCTATCTTGTTTTTTTGTCCTCCTCTCTCCGGTGCCATGGTCCTCCTTTTATAGGCTAAGGGGATCCGACATGGGCACGCGAGAGGTGTGAGGGGTCTTGGCAGGAAAAACCCCTCAGCGGTCCTTGGAGGAGACGTGGCACTCTCTCCTCCAAGCGTTCTGAGGAGGGCGGCGTGGTCTTCCGCCCTTGGAAAAGGTGGGAGGGACAAAGCCTGTCCGCCCCACCAACTACACTCGTGGCAACGTCACCAGGGCACGGCCTTCATCTTGGCGCCCAAGTCTTCCACCAGCTTCCGCCGAGCTGGCGATCTTATCCTCTCGATGGTATGGACGGATACCCGGGGGCGCGCCTGGCCTCTTGCCGGGAGCATGGACCCGCGGGTGCCTTGCCTGGTTCTCCGGGCGAGGGGGTGACCCGGAAGGTCACCTGGTCCTTAGCCGCAGAGACTTGTTGTCGAACTTGTCGGGTGTCCTTGAGGCAGATGGGCTAACCCATCTGCTGTACTTGACTCCTTGCCTTGTCCATCTTCTTAGTGGGCCCCAGCGGAGGACCCACTTTGGCAGCATCAGGGGAACCCCATGTTCCACTGCTGCGACAGTAGCCCCCGGGCATGGTCCCGGCGGCTCTTGCTTCAGTTGCTGCCGGGGCTATGGCCAAAGTGTTGGCCAAAGTGGGTACCCGGCACCTTGCTTCGGTCCGTTAATCGTCGTGATGGTCTTGGAGTTATTCTGCTCGGGGGAATAACTGAGTTTGCCTCCTCGATTCCCGCTGTGGGGAAGCTGTGAAGATGGTTGGAGTGAGAAGCTCCGCGCGCTATAAAAGCGGACGAACGCCTCGCAAGTCCCCATCCTCTTCTTCCTTTACCCATCCTCGCGAGAGGGAAGAGAGGAGTGGGACGTCCTCGAGCCTCGGCCCCGACGGAGAGAAGCTCCGGTGGCCACGGAAGCGCCGTCTCAAGAGGGCGAGCGAAGCGAGGTGGTGGAGGCAGAGGAGCCGTGAGGTGCGGAAGAACTCCTTCTCCGTCCCATGGGCTGCAATCCACACGAGCTTCGCGGCCTACGAGTTCATCCTGGATTTGCGCCGCAAGATCCGCAGCCGGATTGACCTTCCGGACTCCTTTGCGATGGCGATGGAGAACAACCGGCCTCTGGGCTTGTGGCTGCAGGTGGAATGCTGTCCAAATGGCCCCTCCTGGATCTCGGTGGAGTACACCGTCGATGACTCCATGCTCCTTGGTCAGGGGTGGAAGTCCTTCGCTCGCTCCCGCCGCCTGACCTGGGGGCAATACCTCGCCTGCAAGTATGATGGGGACGCCACACTCGCCGTGAAGATCTTCCGTGCTGCAAGAGGGCACGTGGAATGCTGCGCCGAGAGTGAGAGCAGCACCAGCTCCGGCTCCTTCGACGAGGACGAAGATGAAAAAAACTCATCAAGCGTCAAGGCCGAGGAGAGCTCGCTTCCCCGAGGGCAAGGAGCTTCAAGTCGGCGGTCCTGAAGATGTCCTTGACCTCCTTCTTGGCCGCCTCGTCGACGTACTTCTGGAAGTAGTGTCTCCCATTGTACGGTGGTGCTCCTCGCGCGCCGGGAGCCAATCTTTTTGTTTGTAAAAATTAGCCCCCGCTGTAGATCTTGAAATGAAGAAGAACTTGTTCTCCTTTTTGTCTCTTGGCCTTCGTGTCGTACTTGATGTGAATGGAGCGGTTTTTGCCAAACGCGCCCCATTAACGCGGCAGCCGTAGCGCCAAGGGGTAGGTGGAGCATGGGAGGCCTATAAAAGGCCCTCCAGACTCCAACTTCCTTGACACATCTTCTCGCCTTGCTCCTTTCTCTTCCCCCCACACAGATCGCAGAGCAAAGTCTGGAGGGGAGGAGATGTCCCTGTCCGACGTGTCGACGGCGGAATCGGTCTTCCGTAGCGCGGCGGAGGCTCCCAATGGAGCTGCGGCCCGAGCCGCCGAGGGAGGCGAAGCTGCGCCTTGTCCTACCGTTGCTCAAAATCTCGCCCGCCTAGCGGCCGTCTCCGGTCCTGCTGCTCAAGAGGAAGCTAGGGTTAGGACGATCCGCAGGGCGTACCTGTGGTCCATTATGAGAGAGAGGACAGCTGGGATTCCGGCGCTGTCCCAACTCGTGGCTGAACTCGAAGCCATAGAGCAGGTGACCACTCTAACTTTTAGTTCCTTCTGTTAATAAAACTTGAGCTTGACATGGCCTGTCTTCATGCTTCAGGCTGAAAGTCAGTCCATGGGTGAACTGGCGGACGGGATCTTCCGGGTCTTTGGTCGGGGATTGCCCGGGTGGGCTGCCGGGGCTCTCGACCCACGAGACGCCTGAAAAAGTCCTGCGCGGGTGCACTCTCTTTCCCTAGGCGTCCCCGGGAATCAAGAGCTCACCCGGCAGAGAAAACGAAACAGAGACAAGTCTGCACAGCCAGTGACCCTGGACTGGCCTTAGTAGCATAGGCTTGTTATGTAATCAAGAAGTTGCACAGCTGAATGTAATTCGGAATTGTAATTCAGAATTTTAATTCAGATGAATGCAACCTAGCCTCAACTCCCGGGGTCATGTCCCAAATCTTCCTTTGCACTAACGCGCTGTCAAGTTACAGAGGAGGTCCCTTAGGGCCAGATACCCTGACTGTTCCACACACAACAGTGGTACCCCTAAGAGCGCTATACCTTCCGGGTGTCTGACTCCACTGTTGTGAGGACCCCGGATTAGGTATCCGAGATACTCGTTATGTTTCCTGCAACAATCCCATGATCAGTCCGTTGTTGCACATAACTCGAATTGGCATCACAGAACACCCATAAATACCGAATAATTATACTTACTTGATTGAAGTCATAACTTCAACAGGTACTTGCAGCGGAAATCACCAAACAGCGTGGAGCCCAAGTCATTTGCCACCACCCCACAGGCAGCTGACTGGGAAGCGCCCTAGTTCGCATTGACGTCACCTAAACTTCTCCTTCGAACTGCTCCTCTTCAGAATCTGGCTAAGACAATAGCCAGGGACGAAACCAATATGAGTACATTTGAATGTACTCGCAAACTACCCCAACATGAGGATGCACTAACTCCCTTTTAACTTTTATTTATTTTAAAACATCTCTATATCTTGTTAAAAAGAAAAGAAGTAAGAAGGCTTTTAGAACTTTTATCCATAAATCCATCTTTGTAGAATTTTATTTTTAAGGCTTTTTCCCGAAAATACATCTTTGTTGAAAAAGGTAAGAAGTCTCTTTAATAAGCGTTTTTCCCTGAAAATCACCATTTGTTTATTTCTCCAAAACTCCTCCTTTTCTGACCAAAACCATTCATGGTCAAATCGTTTTTCCAACCACCTTATACCAACCCTTTGGTATAGTTGCATAAAACATTTTCCACTTTCAAGACACAAACTTGGCACTTCTCGACCATAGCCCCTCAGGGTCCTCCTCTTTTCCCGCAACCTCATACCGACTCATCGGTATAGTTGCACCAATACAACATCTCCATTTTCCTTTCAAATCTTAAAACATTTCCAAAACTTGCACATGGTCAGAGGACAGCCTCCCAACTGTCCATATCCGAGGACTCGGCTATTCGAATAGTTTTATTACCCTCTGCAGAGGTAGCACGCTTTTAACCCACATCCATCCGGTAGCTCATCGTGTCAGCCACGTCCCGCCATACAAGGTGTATGCGAAGTTGAGCCACCGACCTTAGCCTCTCCTTTGCTCATGCTAGTATAGGATCCTACCCATATGATAATTCCCATCGACACTCAGTCCGGTCCCCGTCGGCAACCCCAAGTGTGAGGACTCATATGTTTTTCCCGGCGACCACATTTATGAAGTCTTCAATCCTCCTCCTTATCTTTCCATAGAGTTTGAGCGAGGAGCCAGGTCAGGGGAGTTCACAAACCATCTCCGTCGATGAGGTATCCCATACTAATAAGAGCAAATTATATGACTATGCCCCGTTCCCATATGGGGGTAAACGTGGTCGCACAGATTATTGGCTGGTCGTCATAGTACAAAGACACAATGTGCATTTTTCAAAAACACCTCCATTCTCCAGTTCTCCACTTCCATACCGACATCTCGGTATTCCATATCCACACCAGTAATTTCAAAGGAGTTTTGAGTAAACAATATTTTTCCCATCCTACAGTTTGATATACTCTATCTTATATATCTACATTGGTGGCAAAATAGTTTCCATATACTTTCTGGAAAAGGTTTTATAAATCTTTGCTTTAAAAGTAAAACATTTGATCAAAGTAGATGCATATATATATGTAGGTGCAAGCTCAGAGAGTAGCTTGCCTTGCTCGGCAAAGTGACCTTGATCTTGATCATCAGGTTCAGCAAACTCCCCCTCCTCGATCACTCCGGCAACGTTCTCGTCTAATCGACAAACAAACAAAGCAAGCAATCACTAATCTACTCAAGCAACATCACAACATTACAATCCTAAATGCTCATAATAGCTACTGCATACAGTCAAGCAATACAATTTGGTTTCACTTTAATTGATTTGAACATTAATTATTTATGTAATATATATGGCAGAATCTTGTGGAACATGTTTAATTGCACAACTTGAGTTCTGTTTGTCCTAAAAATACAAACTAAAATTCTATAGAAAGCTACTAATGTGTAGAAGACAGCACAATTGGATTTGGATTGATTGGAGTTACCAAACTCCCTAAACAAAGGTTTGAATCCAGTAACCAATTAACCAAGTTTTGGCTATCAAAAATGTTCTGTTGTTCCTAAAATTAAATCCTTTGAGGGGCAAGTAACCAAGGTTGCATGTGAGCTAACAAAATTGGTCCTAGCTCATTTGGGTTAACCATTAAACATATTTCTTTGTTTTAGTCCAGAAGGGTTTAACTTAAAGTCAACAACTAAAATTGCTTAATTAATTCTACCAAAATTAGGGGAGCTAGGTGATGACATTACTAAGCTCACCAAAATTGGATTGGCATTATTTGGATTAATATTAAATAAGTTATGGATTTTACAAAGTTAGTTTATATTCTGCCCTTTTATTAAAGTGCCAGAAAATGTTATTTCCAGTACTTAGTTTGACATGCCAATGATGCTATGAGGTAAAGTTGTTTCTCCTAAACATTTTGGTATATTACTTGTAATTTTTGGAGCAGTATTTAAAAAGATATTGAATTTACAAACTTAAACAAATTTCTGTCAGTTTTAAAGTATTTACAGAAAACACGGTGAAACGTTTTTCACCGAGGGGCTGGCTACCCACAGTCGCTGACCAGTGGGTCCCGCTTGTCAGCGCGGAAAAAGGAGGAAAAAGGGCAGCGCCGTTGCGTCTGCGGGGAGTCGAACTCGCGACGTCGCGTTGGCTCGATCGTGGCCGTTGCCACTGGGCTGGAAACGTGCTGGTGTTAGGATACGTGCGCGCATCCTTTTGAGGTGAGGACCGTGCACGGCGACGACGCGCACGGCCGCGGTGATCACCGGCGATGACGCGCACAGAATCGACGACTGCGCATGCCCTCGACCCGATTTCTACTCGCGTTGGATGCGTACGGTGTGGGCTACTCAGTGGCGGAGCTTTGGTCCATATGGTCACCGGGGAAGGCGATGATGGTGAGCTCCGTTGGCGGTGGTCTACGGCCTAACGGCGAGCTACTCCTACACGGCAAACTAGGGGCGGAGGAGGAGGACGAGCATGTCCAGAAGATTCGCGTGCTCACCCTTGTCGCGTGTGTGCTCGCAGCGGTGACGAAAGAGGTCGGGGACGGTGGGGAGCTTGCTCGAAGTGCGGCGGCCGGAGTTGAGGAAGAAGAGGATGGCGAGCTCGAGTTACTGCTTCCCGCCTCGATTCCTTGCACGGAGATGAAGAGGACGACGAGGCGCATCTTCTGGTGGCCTTCGATCTGCTCGGGGAGGTTCCAATCGCCGGCGATGCGTGTGTCAACGGCGAGCTCGGGCTCGGCCATAGTGGGAAGAAAAGAGAGAGGGAGGGGGCAGGGGAGCGAGTGAGAGATGAGGGAGAGCAGAGGAGAGCCTGGGGCCTCTTGTTCTCCTCGCACGGCAGGAGGGGGGGGGGCCTGGACGCGCGCGGCAGGGGGGGTCCGGGCGGCGAGCGCTGCCAAGCGAGGACGAGGAACACGGCGCCGCGCGGGCACTGCAGCTACAGGGAAGATGATGTTCTTACAGAAAACCCCTTGGCAAAGTTTTCCCATCACAACTAGGTCCTTTTCTATTCCTTTTTATTTTCCTTTTTAAAACCAGTAGCATTTTAGGGAATTAATTGGGGTACTTAAACATTTTATAAAAATTTGGAAATATTTGTGTAGGCTTCCCTCACCAAGTAGAGTCTCCACAAAAATTCGTGTTTGAGAATAAAATGTTTTGTACAACTTTTGTTCATAGGGTTAAAATATGTTATTTTTGGTAAATTCAATTTGGCAAATTGAAATATCTTTGTAATTGAAGCTTAAATATTTTGAGGAGAGAGTAATTTGATAATGAGATGGTTATCATCTCATTCCTGGATTTTATAAGATAAAATAATTGTTATAACAAATTGGAGGAATAGGTGGAGAGGGAAATTAAATAAGATTCTTTCTTTTAATCATGATTTTATTTTGAGGGTGTGAGGAAACATAGAGGTCTTGTTTTATTTTCTAGTCACATTCCAAATTTGTGACCAGTGGGTTTTATTTTTAGTGCTAGGCACAGCTGAGGAATTGTCCTCACAAGCAACAGACACAACAAGATCAACATCACAAGGATGATGCATTCAAGACCAACAAGTCACATACACAAAAAGATCAACAACACAACCAAGATCACACAAGTTCAACATAGCAATGGGAAGGAAAACACAATCATCAATGAAACATTTCAAAAAGTTTTTGTTGGTTCTGGATTTTGGGTCTTGTAAAACTAAGTTTTTCTTAGTTTCTAAATTTGGGATGTGACAGCTCTTCCCCCCTTAAAAAAATAAATCTCGTCCTCGAGATTTGCCCGGTGGTACAGGGGAGTATGAGGGCATGGGTTTTGGGCTGACTATAGTTCTGAGGTCGTTGCTTCTTCAGTGAGGTTGCCATGTGAGATCTTGACTACTTGATGATGCGAGGCTTTCTTTGTCGATAGACTTCTGTGCTGAACTCAGATCCTTGATGATGGGGTTATCTTGACGATTGATTCGGATGGATAGTCTTGGTTGGCTGCTTCCAGATACTACAAGGCTAAGAGTGCACGGATCTAATTATTACCACGTTCTCGTATACCTATTGCAGGTCTTCCCCCTTAAAAAGGGTTTTGAAGGTTCATCTTGAAGGTTGCAACTGGAGTCGAATTGGAGGCATTATTCTTCCGAGTAGCGTGACGATCTTTGTCTTGGGTGTCATTCTTCGGTGCTTGGGCCGGTGCAGATATCACTTCCTGATATTATCTCCTTACGAGGGTTGAGGTGGGGGACGCGTTGTTCTCAGGATGCGTCGAGTCTGAGCACTCGACTCTCTCCGGTTTCTAGTTAGTAGAGGGATGTCATAAACTTCTAAGGCGTCTGGACTTGCTTGGTGGTTAATGTCGCCAACAGCAGGTGCTTCCGTTGTTTGATCCTTCTTAGTGACTTCCGGTAGATCTCCTTCACGCTGTTCTTCCTTTGGCTTGGCAGGAAAAAGGCTGGTCCTGAAAGGCTTCTTTGGTTCTGGGTCTTTACGGAGCTTCGCAGTGGTCTTCACAAGTAAGTTAGAGTGCACCCGAATAGTTAGGGTTCCCGGGAAAACTTTCTGGTCGAGGGGCTTAAGTTGGTTTTCAAGGGAGTTGGGTGCTATATTCCGAACATCAAACTTATTATACCTAAAATCCAAAACAACCAACTTTACATAGGCCTTTAATTCTCGAGTTTTCAGAATACCATTTCAACATCTCTGGTAAGGCCACTACTATCAACTAGTTAATTGAATCATGGCCTCTGCCCAAGCTAAAGTTATTAATCCACCATCATCTTCTGTGGGCATAAACTCTTTATCATATCATAGTTCAATCTATCGGATATCCACCAAACCTTTAATGCATAATCTCCCATTACATCCTATCACAAAAATCGTAGTGGTCCACCAATTATTTCTTGATTGATTTTTCTCCCCAGATAGGCATATCTCAAATTATCTGACTCCTTCAGGTTGCCCCTTTTCCCACGATCATATCATCAAAGCTAAATAAAGCATCCAACAATCATGTGATCATACCATCAAGAATTGCCCTACTTTCTAACCAAATTCAGATTTTATCTCAACACTTTTGGGTCTTGATCTCTTAATCCACGATAAAAGATCTTTCTAAAAGTAATCCAAAACAAAGCGTGACGAGCTCTGAAAACTATTGTCACCTAAAATGTCTTGCTATTAGACCAAGTCATATTGATTCCTGGAATCCGATAAACATTCACTTATCCTCCACCAATTATTTCTTACATACAACGATCTACTCATTTGCTAACTCCTCTTTGACCACTTCCTATAATTCCATAAGAATTTAGTACAAGGTCACTTGCGCTAAGAATCACCCTAAACATTCCAACACTGGAGTATTCTTCTTAATTTACTTGCTTCTAACCAATCCAAACATCATTTTATCAGCAAGTGCTTCCTAAAAATCCATCAACTTTCACCTTTATTTCTAAACCTTAAATCAAGGGTCACGTCTCCTAGTTCCAGATAACCACCAATGGTTGGGGACCACAACTGGTTAGCCCCAGAGTATTAATCAATTATATCATCGGTCCAATCCCAATTAACTTATCGATCCACTCCAAGTTTTCACTTCTATTCTGAACCCCAAATTTTTGATATTACCAACATCATCCACCAAATTCTGATCTCATCACTAGATTCTCAAGGGGTCCTGCTGACTAATAATCTTATAGTCTAACACTCTTATCTCCTCCTAAAGTCTCCTTACTACCAACTAGTTTTGAGTCGCCTCTGGCACATCTTAATAGACCCTAGAAAAAGTTAGTGAAGAACTTTCGCACCAGTTGTTTTCCAAACGGGTACCTTTTTCTTTTCTTGTTTCGGAAATCCTATCCTTGAGGAAACACTATAAATCTTCATATGATTTTCTTACTTAGAACTTGAGTATTTCCTAAGTTATACACTTGGTTTAAGAAAATTATTTTTGTCCTTTATTTGAGATCTAACATCATTTGCTTCACCCCTGTGGTGACGACATCCACTAGTCCGAGCGAAGCTTTCTATTAGTTAGTTGTATAAAATTGTGGAGGTCTTTTATAACATCAATTGCCTTAGTCTTACGAGAAGAATTTGTTAACAAGGTAGCTAGTCTTGTCATCAAACTACTTTTCATATTCCAGAGGCGGAGATGTACTGGATCATCTGACGTTCCGATTATTTGTATATGACACTCAATTGTTTGGGCATACAAAAGCGATTTGTTAACAAGTTCATGAGGCTTGTTACCAAACTACTTCTATATAACACGAACATTAAAATATCACACTATTTCTAGGGAGATTTATAATAGTAGATTCTGATATATGAGTTCCCAAATACTCGAAGATAGTCTGGTATATGGCTTCTTTGCCAACCTAAGAAATCTCTCTTCAATGTCTTCTTGTCGGAGTTCCTCCTTCTTGCGGTCTCTGAGCTCGAATCTTCATAGCAACTCTTATACACTCCTTGAGTTCCTCTAGTTACCAATCCTAAATGAGTCTCCTTATGTCCTCGTTTCTTGTCAAGGCTTGCAGTCCTAGAAGATTGGTTGGTACCATCGTGGACTTGAGTCAGATGTTAATCTAAAGTTAGATACGATAAATTAGTGTAATATTTTTTTTTTGTAATTTCACAAGTTAATTAGGCGAGGTGAGGCTCGTGTCTTCACGAGGTCGACGTAAAATTGCAGTTGCCTTCAAGATTTTGACGCACTCGCTCCAGATGGTGCTTGAAGGGCATTGTCTGACTGGCCGGTTAAGTCGCAAAAATCTCAGGCTATTTGGTTAAAGATCGGGGGTCTTTTGTACCTTGCAGAACTGTCAGTTCTTATCGGAAGATGGTTTAGATGAGAGGAAAAATATTTTCAGAAAGATTTTCCTAGGCTGGTTTACATTTGCAACAAAGTGCAACTATGGCGAAGGGTCAAAAATGGTTTTGATAGGTGGCAAAAGGAATTTTATAAAAAGAGAATTTTGAGGTTACTTGTGTTGCCGACAAGGCGTGATTGTGAATACACAAGAAAAACAACACACACACAGAGAACTCACAACAAACAACACATAAGCAGAGTACTCACAAGCAAGGAGCACACAAACAAACAACACACAAGGTACATTTAGTACCAACGGCGTCTAATATCGGAGTAGGTGGGGTAGCTCAAGTAAAACAATTGAGCTTATCCTATCGATCCTATGGGTCTGGGTCAAACATGGTTGCTGAAATCTTCATTTTATCGCCTTAGTCTTCAACTGGAGAAATTGGGATTGTCGAGGTTGCAACTTGGGTAGAATTGTTGTTGTTGAGCTGACGTCTTCGGAGGTCTCCTGCTTCGTTGATACTGACGGTCTTGGTATTTGCAGATCGAACGCCTTGATGTTAAATGTTGAGTATTCGAGATGGAAGCTTCTTCTTGTAGGTGCTAGCTAATTAGGTCTCACTTGGGTTCATCGTCAAGTATTTTGAACGGGTAAGAGGGATTAGAGAATTCCTTGGAAAATCTTAAATAGAGTGATAAGACTCAGAAATATTTGAGAAGGTGAGAAGAGTGGAAGTTATTTTTGGACTTCCTTAGATAAAAATATGTTTTTGGTAACAATATATTTTTAACAAAATATTTCGTTCCTAACTAACGTCCATGCTAACTAAGGTTGTTACAGTCAGGATGGCTCTGATACTCGTTATGTTTCCTGCAACAATCCCATGATCAGTCCGTTGTTGCACATAACTCGAATTGGCATCACAGAACACCCATAAATACCGAATAATTATACTTAATTGATTGAAGTCATAACTTCAACAGGTACTTGCAGCGGAAATCACCAAACAGCGTGGAGCCCAAGTCATTTGCCACCACCCCACAGGCAGCTGACTGGGAAGCGCCCTAGTTCGCATTGACGTCACCTAAACTTCTCCTTCGAACTGCTCCTGTTCAGAATCTGGCTAAGACAATAGCCAGGGACGAAACCAATATGAGTACATTTGAATGTACTCGCAAACTACCCCAACATGAGGATGCACTAACTCCCTTTTAACTTTTATTTATTTTAAAACATCTCTATATCTTTGTTAAAAAGAAAAGAAGTAAGAAGGCTTTTAGAACTTTTATCCATAAATCCATCTTTGTAGAATTTTATTTTTAAGGCTTTTTCCCGAAAATACATCTTTGTTGAAAAAAGTAAGAAGTCTCTTTAATAAGCGTTTTTCCCTGAAAATCACCATTTGTTTATTTCTCCAAAACTCCTCCTTTTCTGACCAAAACCATTCATGGTCAAATCGTTTTTCCAACCACCTTATACCAACCCTTTGGTATAGTTGCATAAAACATTTTCCACTTTCAAGACACAAACTTGGCACTTCTCGACCATAGCCCCTCAGGGTCCTCCTCTTTTCCCGCAACCTCATACCGACTCATCGGTATAGTTGCACCAATACAACATCTCCATTTTCCTTTCAAATCTTAAAACATTTCCAAAACTTGCACATGGTCAGAGGACAGCCTCCCAACTGTCCATATCCGAGGACTCGGCTATTCGAATAGTTTTATTACCCTCTGCAGAGGTAGCATGCTTTTAACCCACATCCATCCGGTTGCTCATCGTGTCAGCCACGTCCCGCCATACAAGGTGTATGCGAAGTTGAGCCACCGACCTTAGCCTCTCCTTTGCTCATGCTAGTATAGGATCCAACCCATATGATAATTCCCATCGACACTCAGTCCGGTCCCCGTCGGCAACCCCAAGTGTGAGGACTCATATGTTTTCCCCGGCGACCACATTTATGAAGTTTCAATCCTCCTCCTTATCTTTCCATAGAGTTTGAGCGAGGACCCACGTCAGGGGAGTTCACAAACCATCCCCTCACGCATAACGGAGTCATCTCCTTTGATGAGGTATCCCATACTAATAAGAGCAAATTATATGACTAAGCCCCGTTCCCATATGGGGGTAAACGTGGTCGCACAGATTATTGGCTGGTCGTCATAGTACAAAGACACAATGTGCATTTTTCAAAAACACCTCCATTCTCCAGTTCTCCACTTCCATAACGACATCTCGGTATTCCATATCCACACCAGTAATTTCAAAGGAGTTTTGAGTAAACAATATTTTTCCCATCCTACAGTTTGATATACTCTATCTTATATATCTACATTGGTGGCAAAATAGTTTCCATATACTTTTTGGAAAAGGTTTTATAAATCTTTGCTTTAAAAGTAAAACATTTGATCAAAGTAGATGCATATATATATGTAGGTGCAAGCTCAGAGAGTAGCTTGCCTTGCTCGGCAAAGTGACCTTGATCTTGATCATCAGGTTCAGCAAACTCCCCCTCCTCGATCACTCCGGCAACGTTCTCGTCTAATCGACAAACAAACAAAGCAAGCAATCACTAATCTACTCAAGCAACATCACAACATTACAATCCTAAATGCTCATAATAGCTACTGCATACAGTCAAGCAATACAATTTGGTTTCACTTTAATTGATTTGAACATTAATTATTTATGTAATATATATGGCAGAATCTTGTGGAACATGTTTAATTGCACAACTTGAGTTATGTTTGTCCTAAAAATACAAACTAAAATTCTATAGAAAGCTACTGATGTGTAGAAGACAACACAATTGGATTTGGATTGATTGGAGTTACCAAACTCCCTAAACAAAGGTTTGAATCCAGTAACCAATTAACCAAGTTTTGGCTATCAAAAATGTTCTGTTGTTCCTAAAATTAAATCCTTTGATGGGCAAGTAACCAAGGTTGTATGTGAGCTAACAAAATTGGTCCTAGCTCATTTGCGTTAACCATTAAACATATTTCTTTGTTTTAGTCCAGAAGGGTTTAACTTAAAGTCAACAACTAAAATTGCTTAATTAATTCTACCAAAATTAGGGGAGCTAGGTGATGACATTACTAAGCTCACCAAAATTGGATTGGCATTATTTGGATTAATATTAAATAAGTTATGGATTTTACAAAGTTAGTTTATATTCTGCCCTTTTATTAAAGTGCCAGAAAATGTTATTTCCAGTACTTAGTTTGACATGCCAATGATGCTATGAGGTAAAGTTGTTTCTCCTGAACATTTTGGTATATTACTTGTAATTTTTGGAGCAGTATTTAAAAAGATATTGAATTTACAAACTTAAACAAATTTCTGTCAGTTTTAAAGTATTTACAGAAAACACGGTGAAACGTTTTTCACCGAGGGGCTGGCTACCCACAGTCGCTGACCAGTGGGGCCCGCTTGTCAGCGCGGAAAAAGGAGGAAAAAGGGCAGCGCCGTTGCGTCTGCGGGGAGTCGAACTCGCGACGTCGCGTTGGCTCGATCGTGGCCGTTGCCACTGGGCTGGATACGTGCTGGTGTTAGGATACGTGCGCGCATCCTTTTGAGGTGAGGACGTGCACGGCGACGACGCGCACGGCCGCGGTGATCACCGGTGATGACGTGCACGGGATCGACGACTGCGCACGCGCTCGACCCGATTTCTACTCGCGTTGGATGCGTACGGGTGTGGGCTACTCAGTGGCGGAGCTTTGGTCCATATGGTCACCGGGGAAGGCGACGATGGTGAGCTCCGTCGGTGGTGGTCTACGGCCTAACGGTGAGCTACTCCTACACGGCAAACTAGGGGCGGAGGAGGAGGACGAGCATGTCCAGAAGATTCGCGTGCTCACCCTTGTCGCGTGTGTGCTCGCAGCGGTGACGAAAGAGGTCGGGGACGGTGGGGAGCTTGCTCGTAGTGCGGCGGCCGGAGTTGAGGAAGAAGAGGATGGCGAGCTCGAGTTACTGCTTCCCGCCTAGATTCCTTGCACGGAGATGAAGAGGACGACGAGGCGCATCTTCTGGTGGCCTTCGATCTGCTCGGGGAGGTTCCAATCGCCGGCGATGCGTGTGTCAACGGCGAGCTCGGGCTCGGCCATAGTGGGAAGAAAAGAGAGAGGGAGGGGGCAGGGGAGCGAGTGAGAGATGAGGGAGAGCAGAGGAGAGCCTGGGGCCTCTTGTTCTCCTCGCACGGCAGGAGAGGGGGGGGCCTGGACGCGCGCGGCGGGGGGGTCCGGGCGGCGAGCGCTGCCAAGCGAGGACGAGGAACACGGCGCCGCGCGGGCACTGCAGCTACAGGGAAGATGATGTTCTTACAGAAAACCCCTTGGCAAAGTTTTCCCATCACAACTAGGTCCTTTTCTATTCCTTTTTATTTTCCTTTTTAGAACCAGTAGCATTTTAGGGAATTAATTGGGGTACTTAAACATTTTATAAAAATTTGGAAATATTTGTGTAGGCTTCCCTCACCAAGTAGAGTCTCCACAAAAATTCGTGTTTGAGAATAAAATGTTTTGTACAACTTTTGTTCATAGGGTTAAAATATGTTATTTTTGGTAAATTCAATTTGGCAAATTGAAATATCTTTGTAATTGAAGCTTAAATATTTTGAGGAGAGAGTAATTTGATAATGAGATGGTTATCATCTCATTCCTGGATTTTATAAGATAAAATAATTGTTATAACAAATTGGAGGAATAGGTGGAGAGGGAAATTAAATAAGATTCTTTCTTTTAATCATGATTTTATTTTGAGGGTGTGAGGAAACATAGAGGTCTTGTTTTATTTTCTAGTCACATTCCAAATTTGTGACCAGTGGGTTTTATTTTTAGTGCTAGGCACAGCTGAGGAATTGTCCTCACAAGCAACAGACACAACAAGATCAACATCACAAGGATGATGCATTCAAGACCAACAAGTCACATACACAAAAAGATCAACAACACAACCAAGATCACACAAGTTCAACATAGCAATGGGAAGGAAAACACAATCATCAATGAAACATTTCAAAAAGTTTTTGTTGGTTCTGGATTTTGGGTCTGGTAAAACTAAGTTTTTCTTAGTTTCTAAATTTGGGATGTGACACTGTCCACAGGTACTTGGCCAGAGGGAAACTGACCGTTCGCTGGGGTGGTAGCATTACCCCCGCAAAGGCTCTCATCAATTGTCAAGCTGTTTTTCTGCCGCGTCCTCGATCCATCCTGTCCCTCCCGGGTATCCAACTCCTTAACCGCTTTCCACCGTCAGCTCCTGTCCCGGGAAGGCGCAGCACACAACAAACTTTCAGTAGGAAAGAATGGACCCTCTTTTCATGTCGAGATAGTGTTTCATCCGGAGCAACCCGCAAGCAAAGTTGAATGTGCATTTCTGTGCTTAGGTTCGTTAAAACACATCACTGCCCGTCACTCCCTTTCCGCGGCAGTACGGCATGATCGGGTGGCAGTGCCTACTGATAGGCCACTCGCGCTCGACCCGTCAGCCACCGACACCATGTCAGCCCCCTGCTTGGGGGTTGTTACGGATAACACACATCTCGACATAAATTGAGGCTCACGGAATTGAAACACTTATCTTTTATTTCTTGGCGATGACTTCTTACACCCTATTACAGAACACTAGCCCCTTGAGCGTGCTTAGCGGATTCGACGTTTGGTGATTCATGTTCGTAATTAGGGGTAGAACTTGCGTAGATCCTCGATGTTCCAGGCGTTGCCTTTCGGCTTGCCGTTCTTGTCTTCTAGATAGATTGCTCCGGGTCTCAGTGTATGAGTAACCCGGTAGGGTCCTTCCCACTTGCTTGACATCTTGTTCAAGCCCTCGAGATTTTGCATCTTGCGGAGAACCAGGTCTCCCTGCTGTAATTCCTGGGATCGAACATGACGGCTGTGATACCGGCGCAGCCCTTGCTGGTATCGAGCAGACCGCAATGACGCCCGACGGCGCATTTCCTCCAGGATTTTTATGTCATCGATCCTTTGCTCAGCTTGGGCATCCTCATCATATGCGAGTACCCGGGGGATCCGTGCCTTAGCTCTGTTGGGAGGACAGTTTCAGCTCCATAGACAAGGAAGAAAGGTGTCTCTTTGGTGGCTCGGCTTGGAGTTGTTCTGATGGACCACAGTACACTGGGTAGGTGATCAATCCAATTTCTCCCCTTGTTCTCCAGCTTGTCAAATGCTTTGGTTTTTAGACCTCTTAGGACCTCCGCATTGGCTCGCTCCACTTGACCGTTGCATCTTGGATAGGACACTGATGCAAAGCACACCTTGATGCCCAATTCTTCACAGAAGCTGAGGAAGGCTCGACTTGTGAACTGAGTGCCATTATCCGTGATGATTCTGTTTGGTACTCCGAAGCGGTAGACGATCCCCTCGATGAACTTGATGGCGGCCTGGGCCGTCTGGCGTGGTACTGGCATTACTTCAACCCACTTCGTGAACTTGTCAACAGCCACAAAGAGGTATTCATGTCCACCAACTGACTTTGGCAACTTGCCGACGATGTCTAGCCCCCAGACTGCAAACGGCCAGGATATTGGGATTGGTTGCAGTGCTTGAGCTGGCTGATTGATGTTCTTCGCGTAGTATTGGCAAGCTTCGCAGGTCTTGACCATTTGCTCGGCGTCGTGCAGGACTGTTGGCCAATAGAATCCCTGGCGGAAAACCTTCCCCGCCAATGATCTTGATGCAACATGACTTGAACATGTGCCCGCTCGGCCTCGTGATCATCCTCCGGCAGAGCATGCTCCGTCATGTACTTGACGATGTCCAGGGCCCAGGGTGGGTGGGTTCTCTCCACCGGCAACACCATTTGACCAAGGAGGAGCATAGCTTCCCTTGTTCTCGGTCCTGCCGGGTCTTGAACGCCTTCTGGGCTGGCTTCCCGGGTTGTCGAAGTAGACGGGTCACCAGCCCCCAGTGTCGATGTAGACCTTCTCTTGAGCCTCTCGGGAGACACAGAGGGTTTCCGGAGCACCTCAATGTATATCCCGGGAGGTACTGGTTCTCGCTTGGAAGCCATCTGTGACAGCTCGTCCGCGGTCGTGTTGTCATCCCGAGGGACGTACACGGCCCGGAAGCTGTTGAAGCGCCGCTGAAGCTTCCACACCTCCTCGACGTACGGTGCCATCTGAGGGCAAGCGTACTCCTTGTTCACTTGTTTGATGACTAGCTGAGAGTCACCCTTGACGATGAGCTTGGTGATGCCGAGGCCAACGGCAGCACGAAGTCCCGCAAGCAGGCCCTCGTACTCCGTCGTGTTGTTCGAGATATTCTCCTTGTACTGCATCTGGACGATGTATTTCAGATGATCTCCTGTGGGGGAGATCAAAACGACTCCGGCGCCTCCTTGGCCCTTGGTGTAGGAGCCATCGAAGTTCATGGTCCAAGCGTCGGGATCTTCTTTCCCGGGAAGGCTGGATTCCTCCATTGGGTCGTCGAAAGGTGTCTCAGTCCACTTCGCCGTGAAATCAGCCAGCGCTTGACTCTTGATGTTGTTCGTGTGCTTGAACTTGAGGCCGAAACCTTGAAGCTCCATGGCCCACCAAGAGACTCGTCCGGTGGCGAGGGGATTCTCCAGCGGACTCCTCAAGGGGTACTTGGAAACCACGGTGATAGGGTGGCTTTCGAAGTAGGGCCTGATCTTGCAAGAGGCGATGAGGATCGCCAGCAACAGCTTCTGCATCATGGGGTACCGCTCCCGGGCATCGCGCAGCACTGAACTGATGAAGTAGACCGGGTGCTGTATCTTGCGGGTCACCGAGTCCTTGACGGGCTCAGCTGCTTTGAGAGGGAGCGCGTCAGCCCCCAGTGATACTTCTTCTGCGACGTCGATGACGGCATCGGTGGGCATGCCAGGCTCAGGGCCTTCCGGCCCTATGCCACCTTGCTGCTTCTTCTTGCTTGGTTGCCCCGGGAGGAAGTTTCCGGGACGCTTGCCGCCGACCTTGTCTGGAGGAGCGTGACGCTCTACTACAAGAACCGCGCTGATCACCTGATTGGTGGCAGCGACGTACAGTAGTAGGGGCTCCTTTTCTGCTGGTGCCATGAGGACAGGAGGCAAGGTGAGGTAGCACTTGAGGGACTGAAGAGCTTCTTCAGCCTCCGGGGTCCATTTCGCGGGACCCGTCTTCTTGAGTAACTTGAAGAAGGGCAAGGCTCGTTCTCCAAGTCTTGAGATGAAACGCCCGAGTGCTATGATGCACCCGTTGAGGCGTTGTACATCCTTGACTCGCCGTGGCGCCTCCATGCGCTCGATGGCCTTGATCTTGTCGGGATTGGCCTCAATCCCCCGGTGGGAGATTAAGAACCCCAGTAGCTTGCCAGACGGGACCCCAAACACGCACTTGTCGGGGTTAAGCTTGAAGTTGACCCGATGAAGGTTGTTAAAGGTCTCGTGCAGATCTTGAATGAGGGAGTCCTTGTACCGAGTCTTGACCACGATGTCGTCGATGTATGCCTCCACGTTGCGTCCCAGCTGGGACCCAAGACATGCTTGCATGGCGCGCTGAAAGGTTGCGCCGGCATTCCGGAGACCAAAAGGCATCCGGGTGTAGCAGTAGCAGCCCTTGGGTGTGATGAAGGCCGTCTTCTCCTGATCCTCCACTGCCATCATGATCTGGTGGTACCCGGAGAAAGCATCCAGGAAGCACAGGAGCTCGCACCAGGCGGTTGAATCCACGATGAGATCAATCCGGGGTAGTGGGAAAGGATCCTTGGGGCAGGCCATGTTCAAGTCGGTGAAGTCGATACAGAGCCGCCACTTGAAGGTCATGGGCTTTGGCACCACCACAGGGTTGGCCACCCAGGTTGGGTGGGGCACCTTCCTGATGACGCCAGCTTCTTCCAGTTTGTCAACCTCGGACACGATGAACTCCAGTTTTTCCTTGCTTTGTCTGCGTAGAACTTGTTTTATCGGGCGAGCGTCTTTGCTGACCGCCAATTTGTGCTCGATCACCTCCCTTGGTACGCCGGGTAGCCCTGACGCTTCCCATGCGAAGACGTCAGAGTTTTCCTGAAGGAAGGCGACGAGCGCGCTTTCCTATTTGTCGGTGAGGCGGGCGCCGATGGTGATGGATCGACTCCCGTCACTGGTCAACGCCACCTTTTTGGTCTTTTGCGGGTCTTCATGAAATGACGCCTTCTTGGAGGAAGTTGATGTCGAGCTTCCTGTACATCTTGCGGAACGTCCGAGGTCGCTGCCACCATCTGGTTCAGCTTCTGAACGCAAAAGATAGCGTCGTCGACGTCGGCCTTGATCATGATCACTCCCCAGACTGCGGGGATCTTCATCATGTTGTAGGCGAAGTGCGAGACGGCCATGAACTTGGCTAGGGCCGGCCGGCCAAGTATGCCGTTTGTGGCGCCCCGACCTGACTGCTATACAGTGATACTGTGTCCCCGGTTAACCGATACCACCAGACACACTATCAAAGCATAATAGAGAGATCAAGACTTGTGGAACATCTGGCACATCACAGACTACGACACAAAACATATAGTTCAACTCTTATAATAGAGAAAGATAGCAAATGACAACCAGAGGTCACAGACCCAACATTACAACAAGCGGAAGCAAAAATAAGGTTGTTCTAAACAACAAGAACCAAATTATGGCCTAAGAGGCCTACAAATAAACATCCAGCGCCAGCTGTTCCGGGATGTCCCAAGCTGCCACCTGGGAACCCCAGACTACTCGTCGACGTCCACAAAGAACCCACCTTCGAGGTCGGTGAAGTCCTCTCCTGAAAATAAGCAAACGACGTTGAGTTCGACGAACTCGCAAGATTAAGAGCTAATATATGCTCGATGATTGGCTTTCAAGGTTTTATGGCTGTTTTGCATAAAGCTGATTTTATTTCAAAAAGACATAACTCCATGGCATCGACTAATCAGATTATTTTGAAAGGGGGTAAGAAGTAACTCTTTACTTTGATCATCTTACTCAAAGATCAACCACCATCAACCACTGTACCTGTTTCACCAAGGCACCTCCCCGAATCACCCTCGAGGAAGCTCACCTTTCAATCTTGAGTGGTACCTCTAGTACCCAAGTTTTAATCATTCCGTTCAAGTTATTCTATGATCCTACCTTCACTTCCCAAGTTCGTCCATAACCGCGGACACGGCTTTTCGAAAAGATTTACCCTGCAGGGGTGTACAAATGTTTGCCACGCGTACCGTCCGGCCCATTACCTGTACAATTAGCTCTCTTCCTTGGAAAGCCGGCTGGGTGGGAGCGGTGTCGACTTCTCCCTCGTTAAGGACTTTCCAGGATCATCAGTGGCGGTAGGACTGCCAGTGCCTGCAACACCCGCCCCACGGCCACTCATTTTCCTAACACCACCATCCTCATCTCAGTTCATCCCACCATCAACACGCACGCGCAAATGGAAGCCCGAACTAGAGGATCCTGGCTAGCCCCGCCCGAGTTATTTAGTCTATGAGGGTTCCTGCAATTGCATAGGCCTCACGCATGGTTGCACGCTCAGTCTTGGTTCAAGAGGTAAAGAACTCGCACTTAGGCGGCGAGAACGAGACAACCCACCACATTCCCCGTGGCCTCTCATCCCCGCCTTTACGCAATTTATTAACCGTCACCACCATTTTCCATCACATCCGTCCATTCCATCAACTGTTCCAACATTGAAACATCCACCGGCCATCTAAGCTTTTAACTAAGCAGGGCTAAGCATATACATAGCGAGTATACTTATCTCGGCCAACACTTCAATCCTATGGATATTAGGAAGGATACAGGTAATGGAAACAGATTTCTAATGCAATTAGTAGGATACTCTAATCCAAGCAAAAGACATTTGGAACCGAATGAAATATTATAGTGGGGAAAATAATTGCGGAAATATAGGAGGAGACATGCTCAGAGGGGGGATTACGCTTGCCTTGTTCAGGGGGCTGATAATACGGTTCGTCAGGGTATTGCGGTGGCACCCCGACTGCTCGATCTATCGATGCATAAAAACACCGGGAAGACACAATCAATAAACACTCATGCATATCAAGTGCAATGCACAAACACATGATGGCATGACATTTTAATGCACTGAAATTATTATAACAAAATCTACCAATTTAAATGGGATGCAAAACAATTAATTCGACAAGAGAAAATAAAGCCCCATATTTAACTTAATGATTTCTCAGGACTTCTAAAAGTGCAGTACTGCAATCTTGTTCAATGATGCATGCAGATGATGTTAATGGACAGTACATATTCTTATGAGCATTTTGATATAAAGAACACATTTTTCTGATTAACCAATAAAAAGTTATTGAATCTACAAATTGCCTTTTAAATCTGCCATTTTAGCAAATCATTTTAAACAACATTAAAACTACTTATCCATGCTTGGAGAAGTGGTGTAACATGAAGTAGGTTAAGTGCTGAACATTTTGATAGGTCACACATAATTTTTGGATCATTATTTAAAGAGTTATGGATTTTCCAAAACTGATTTCTATTCTGCCATTTTTGTTATTTTTAATAAAACAGCAATTAAACTAATTTATTTGGATGTGTGAGTTATGCCAATAGACACACTTTATTTTTCTGAACATTTTGGTATCTTATTTGTAATTGTTGGACAAGTATTTCAAAAGATATGGATTTTAGAAGTTTTATCAATTTTTCTGTCATTTTTCAGTTTTTACAGAAAATCGCCTGAAACGTTTTATACCAGGCCAGGGGCTACCCACGGTCACTGACCGCTGGGACCCGTGGCCACGTCTGCGCTGACGGGGCAGCTGGGGGCCTGTGTGGCCACCACGCTCACTGACCACTGGAGCCCACCTGTCAGCGTCTAAAGAATAAAACCCAAAAAGGGGTGGCACCATGGCGGGGCTGGGATTCGAACCCGGGCTGCGGCCGTGCGTGGAAGTGGCGCTAGCCACTGGGATGGATGCGTGCTTGTGTTAGACTACAGATCCGTGTCTATTTGAGGTTAAGAAGTCCTTTCTTATCTGACGAAACTGAAATTTCGACACCACACTTCAGACGACGGGTTCAGTCGCAACGGCGACGAACTCCTGCCGGCGGAGACCACGATTTGGTGGTGCTGCGTGCGTGTGGTGGGGTGCAAACGGGTGCGGGAGTGGTGCTGAGCTAGTGCGCGTGCTGGGACGCAGAGAACGGGCCGCAAGACACGAGCGCGTGCTCGACATGGTCACGGCCATGGTGGACGGCCGAGCGGCCTCTCGCACGAAGGCGAGGCTACAGAGCAGGAGGAGGAAGAAGAAGATGTCCCGGAGGACGGCGTGCTCACCCTAGAAGCGTACGTGTGCTCGGCGTGGTGGAAGGAGGTCGGGAATGGCGGCAATCTTGCCCGGAGCGCGGCGGCCGGAGCCGGAGAAGACGCGGACGGCGGCGATGTTGCGGGCGACCCCGCGGCGATTCCTTGCACGAGGACGAAGAGGACGACGAGGCGAAGACGGTGGCGTGCTTCACTGGGCTCGGGGAGGCTTCAAACCGCGGCGTCGAGCTCGGCGAGCTCGGGCCCGTGGTGGAGAAAAAGGAGAGAAGGGGGGAAGTGAGCAGAGGAGCATCTCGGGGTATTTATCTCCTCGCAGGGGGAGAGGAGAGCAGGGGGGTCCGGTGCGCGGCAGGGAGCGAGGGACACGGCGAGCTGTCGCCGTGGGGGGCCTGGGCGGTGTGGCGCGCGCGAGGAACACGGAGGCGTGTTCCAGGGCTACAGGAAGAAGACGACGTTTTTCGAAAAAACCCCCCTAGCACATTCTTTTCCCTCACCGATAGGTCCTTCAATGCTTTCTTATTTCTTTCCTTTAAAACCAGTAGCTTCTCTAGATTTTATTGAGGCCCTAAAACATTTTACAAAAATCTGAAAATATTTATATAGCCTCCCCATATCATGTAGAGGCTCCACAAAAATTGGGGTTTAAAAATAAAATGTTTTGAACAACATTTGTTCATAGAGTTTAATTATGGCATTTTCCTGAAATAGCAATTATAATCTTTTAGAAATTTGGAAGCAAGTTCAAAATATTATTTTTGAACTCTTGGAACTTTCTTGACAAACATGGTATAGTATTTGTATTTGTGTTTGTCAAAAACAAACACATTTGAATTACAAGGATTGAATTTAAGTGGTGCTCCTGTTCCCATTTGTTTTAAATTGTTTTCTTTTCTTTGTTTCAACTTGAATACTAGACGAAATAATGCCATGATGCATGAGTGGAATGCAAAAGTGAAAATTTTGTTCACATTTTAGGTTCACAAACTTGGGGCTGTTACACCGTTGTACGGAAGTGGCGTGTCCGCAATGTCGAAGACGATGTCCTCGGTGCGGAAGTTCTCCTGGTCACCGAAGGTGACAGGGAGCGTGATCTTCCCCAGCGGCCGAGTGACGCTTCCATTTACGCCTTGGAACACGCCGGTGTCTTGCAGGCGAGAAAAAGGAATTTGCAGAATGGCCAGCACCTTCGCCGTCAGAAGGTTGAGGCTGGAGCCTCCGTCGACCAGCATCTTGGTGACCCTGTAGTTGTGGATGACGGGCGAAACGATCAGAGGTAGCGTTCCCACCCCGGCCACACTGGCAGGATGGTCCTCCGGGTCAAAGGAGATGACCTGCCCAGACCACTCCAGGGGCTTGGGCGGAGTAGAAGCAACCGCGTTAAGCTCCCGGACCAGCCTCTTACATGCGCCGTTGGATGGAGGCAGAGAGGCTCCCGCGTGAATGCACCCGACAACTCCGGTGACTTCCTGGAACCTTCCGCCGCTGCCTCCCTGAGGAGCCGGAGCTTCCTTGTTGGAGGCGCCTTCCTGGTTGTTCTGTTCACGACCGCCTTGACCGCCGCGTCCTCCTGATCCCCCGCGGCCACCACCGCGGCCCCATCCACGGCCGCCTCCGCCTTGGCGACCTGTGGGACAGTCACGAGCGATGTGCCCAATGACGCCACAGTTGTAGCAGCCGTCTAAGCTTACCCCGTCGGCCCGACGCTGCTCTCGTATGGCGAGGTTCTTGAGTTGGCGGCAATCCTTGAGAAGGTGGTTGCCGTCAGGATGAATGTGGCACCATGGGTCGTCTACTCATCTTCTCCCTCAGAGGCCGCCGCAGGCTTGGCCTTCTTGGGAAGGGGTTCGGTGACGAAGATGCACTTGTCGGGTCCAGAGTCTCGCTTCTTATTCTTGGCGGGGGCGGCTTTGTCCTTGGATTCATCCTCCCCAGGAAACTTAGCCCCCTCCTCAGCTCGGGCGCATCGATCCGCCAGCTCCCAGAGCTCGCAGGTGGATTCGACGCGGCGGTTGCTCAATTTCTCGCGCATCTGGGTATTGCGGACGTTGGCGTGAAAAGAAGTGATCACCAGCTCTTGCTTGATGCAGGGGATTGTGTTCATCTTCTGGGTGAAGCGCTGGATGAACTTGCGAAGAGTTTCACCCGGAAGTTGCTTGAAGTCGTGGAGGTCGCTGGGAGCCCCCGGGCGCTCGTAGCCGCCTTGGAAAGCCCCCAGGAACTGTTCCTTCAGGGTCCTCCAGGAACGAATGGAGCACTTGGGAAGGTTGAGAAGCCATGTCTGGGCATCTCCCTTCAGGGCCAGCGGGAACCAGCTGGTCATCATCATCTCGTCGGCCCCGGCGACTGCCGCAGCTAGGGAGTAAAGCTGCAGGAAATCCCGGGGGTTCGCAGTTCCGTCATAGCGGAGGACGTCGATCTTGAACTTCTTGGGCCAGGTGTCCTGTCGGAGCTCAGGGGCAAGGGCGAGGCACCCTTCAGCGATGTCGTCGTCCCGATCCTCCCGGCGATGACGCTCGCGACGACGTTCGATGCGGGTGCGCATATCCTCGGTTAGAGGGTTGTTGAGGTCGTGGCGAAGATCCCGGTTGCGCGTGGTAGATGACCCGACGGAGATGGCCTTGCCGCGGTCGCGGTTCAGCCGGTTCGCCATCGGTGGAGCGGTGCGAGGAGGCCCGTCTCGCCTCGGCACTCGCCAGGGGGTTGACCCTATCGTTCATGCGCCTTGCGCCCTCCAGCCTCGGGACCGTTGACGGTGGGAGCTCGAGTTACGTCGGGCTCGGGGCCGCCGTCGGCGAAGTCGAGGGGTGCCTCCACATGGGCTCTCCATTCTTGGTAAACCTTGGGATTGCCAGAGCTCGGAGGGAACTGCATGAGAGCCTTGGCAGCGACAAGAGCATCGTGGCGAGCTTGTGCGTCCGAGGGCAAGTGCGTAGAGGACTTGCTTTTGAAGCTTCGGGGACCTCCACTGGCGCGGACGTGATCTCGCCCCTCCTTGGCGTCGTGACCCTTACCTGCGCCGTTCCGACGCTTTTCTCCCCAGAGCGTGGGGGCGGCTCGGAGGACAGTCTAGGAGCCGCCGGTTCGTCAGGGTCGACGTTCTTGTTGGTGTTGGCCCTCTCCGACGCCACCTTCTCCGTAGGTGGCGCCTGCGGAGGAGCAGGCTGATGCGCATCCGCAGCGCGGCGCTCGGCGGAAGCCTGAGTGCGCGAAGGAGACGTGGCCTTGGAGGTAGCGGCGTCGATCTTCTTCCTCCGCGCCATGCTTGACGAAGAACTTGAAGTTGATGAAGAAGAAGACGAATCCAGCGCTTGCACCCCCTACCTGGCGCGCCAGATGTCGTGTCTCGGATGATGGACACCGGGAGTAGATGATACCCCCTTTTTAGGTTCGGCACGGGGCGCGATGGAGGCTAGAAGACGTCTTACCCGGGAGCAAGGACGCCAAGTTCTTCGTCGAGAGGGAGAGATCGAACAACGCAGCGGGACACACAGAGTTACCCAGGTTCAGGCCGCCCGGAGGCTAAAAGCCCTACTCCTGCATGTCTGGATTGAGAGGTTCATCATGGTGGAGTGTACAAGGGTCTTCTGGATGAACCCGGCAGAGTTTCGGCCGGAGGTACACGAAGAGCAGATCCTGCCCTGGGGAGATCACCTCCCTCTCCACCTTCCGAACCCTAGTCTTGTCTTGCCTGAGCTCTAGCTTGCTTCTATCATGTTTTGTTGTCCTCCTCTCTCCGGTGCCATGGTCCTCCTTTTATAGGCTAAGGGGATCCGACATGGGCACGCAAGAGGTGTGAGGGGTCTTGGCGGGAAAAACCCCTCGGCGGTCCTTGGAGGAGACGTGACACTCTCTCCTCCAAGCGTTCTGAGGAGGGCGGCGTGGTCTTCCGCCCTTGGAAAAGGTGGGACGGACAAAGCCTGTCCGCCCCACCAACTACGCTCGTGGCAACGTCACCAGGGCGCGGCCTTCATCTTGGCGCCCAAGTCTTGCACCAGCTTCCGCCGAGCTGGCGATCTTATCCTCTCGATGGTACGGACGGATACCCGGGCGCGCCCTGGCCTCCTGCCGGGAGCACGGACCCGCGGGTGCCTTGCCTGGTTCTCCGGGCGAGGGGGTGACCTGGAAGGTCACCTGGTCCTTAGCCGCAGAGATTTGTTGTCGAACTTGTCGGGTGTCCTTGAGGCAGATGGGCTAACCCATCTGCTGTACTTGACTCCTTGCCTTGTCCATCTTCTTGGTGGGCCCCAGCGGAGGACCCACTTTGGCAGCATCAGGGGAACCCCGTGTTCCACTGCTGCGACAAAGCGCCAACGACACCTTCGACTCAACACACCCCCCTCCAAGTTATCCGTTGTGAGACCTTCTTCTTCTTTGTGTACCTATCCCATTGGACTAGTTCGTCGATATTGCGGGCATTGCAATCGTGTCACCTTGGTATTGAGTAGTTCATCAAAAACGCAGCTTAGTTAGTTTTCTTTGTGCTAGTCTATATATATAAAAAAAGATAAAAAACGAGCAAGTGACAAGTATCATCCTTTGTGAGTAGCACGCTGCGAATGCTTAGTGAGAGTAATAGGTTGGCACGTGTGCAAATCTAGTTGCCCTTGCAAAAAGGCAATTGAACTAGTGTCCTTCTTGAGGTAGTGTGACATTTGAGCACGTAGTCTTCACTAGGATCATCATGTAGTATCTTCGTAGTGCTCGCCCTTTGGTCACACTATCCCCATTGTATGTTTTGTGTGTGTGTGTGTTTCCGTTGTTCCGTAACATTTGTGTGGTTGGTTTGTTCCTTGTCAATTTGGTCATTGTGGTTATTCTTTACTCTTTACAACATACTTTTCATTGGATTTGCTTGTTTCCTTTAGACACTATACCTTCCTATCCTCACAAGTGTGTGTGTTGGGTGTGAGAACCGGATTCTCTTTCGTCAAGCAACTCTATTCTTACGATATAGTTTCTTTTGGTTCTCAATTTACACACATTTCACTTGTTCTTCAGATCATGTTTAGGGAAAGTTCAACCGGAAGCTCAAGTGCGGAGTATGATATCCATGGAGAACTTCAAGGTGACAATGGTTATGTCACACACAACGAGTTCGTGGGTCTTCGCCGCCTTGTTCGTGATGGGCTAGGCCGTTATGAGCGTCGTCTTCAAGGACAAGACGAAAACTTCAACATCCTCAATGCGCAAATGGCGAATGTGACCGAAGCCCTCAACAAACTTGTGGACCATCGAGCTTCTTCGGGCTCCCACCGCACAAGAAGCACCTCAAGGTCGACACAACCACGGCATGCGCCTCATGAACCGCATCAAGGCCGTCAAGACATCCCAAGGCGCGACGAACATGCTCGACATCACCATGAAGTGGAACACCCACCTTCTCGCGCACACCATGACAATGTGCATCAAGAGCAACATCGACCAAATGGTGGACGCCGTGAACGAACTCCTTCACCGCCACTTCAACATCAAGATAGTCAAGACCCTTTGGCCAATGACAATGGTGCACCGGGTGCGCATGACTATGGGGACCAAGGCCGTCGACACCGCCATCCTCCAAGGCCACGCCACAACAATCGTGCGCATGGAAACCATGAAGAGCATCATCCTCACCATGAGCCTCGCAAACACCAAGAGGATCATCCTCACCATGAGCCTCGTCACTGACAAGAGCATCCGCATGATCGTCACCACCACAATAACTCCGAATCAAGTGATGCAGAGTCCAACCAACATCTTGGTGATGGACTATACCGAAGGAGACATGGACGTGCATTCCCACCTCCCAACTGTCGAGACGACGACGACAACTTGAACAACCTTCAATTTGATATGCCCAAGTTCTATGGAACAAGTGACTCGGAAGCGTATCTTTCATGGGCACTCAAGGTTGACAAGATCTTCCGAGTTCGACGCTTCTCCGAAAACAAGATGGTTGCCTTAGCGTCAATGGAGTTTGAAGAGTATGCTCTCTTGTAGTGGGAACAACTTCAAGATACACGCGTGGACAACCACCAACAACCAATCAACACTTGGGTTGCGATGAAGGAAGCAACAAAGGCCGAGCGTCACGAGCTTGAAGAGCTCAAATACCTCAAGACAAAGGCATTCTTCGCCAACAAGCCTTCATCATCCACACCTACGTCCGCGCAAGCTCCTCCTCAAGCAACCTCTAAAGGTCCTCCAAGAGCTTCTACACCATCCACTCAAGCTACTCAACCTTTCAAGAAGGCTCCTCCCTCAAGCAACGCGCCTCAAGGATCTTCGTCTGGCACACACGTTTGCAATGCTTCAAGTGTGGAGGACAAGGACACAAATCCTTTGAGTGCACAAACAAGAAAGTCATCATTGTCAATGAGACGGGAGAATATGAGTCTATGATTGAAGATGAGTACCATGCTTTGAACCAAGCTGCCACAATGCATAACTTGGAAAAAGACGACAATGACATCTATTGTGATGGCGATAACAACCCTTCATTGGTTGTGGCAAGAGCATTGACCGCCAATGTCCAAGTAGAAAAAGACCAAAGATGCAACTTGTTTCAAACAAGAGCGGGGATCAATGGAAAGTCTATCAAGGTAATCATAGATGGTGGAAGTTGCCACAACTTGGCTAGTAAAGAGCTTTGCGATAAGCTCAACTTGAAGTTCAAGAAGCATCCACACCCGTACCATGTGCAATGGTTGAGCGATTCCGGATCCGTCAAGATCCAACACATGGTGCAAGTGTCCTTCAAGATTGCAGCATATGAAGATACCGTTGATTGTGATGTTGTGCCTATGTCCGTTTGACCCTTGCTTCTTGGACGCCCATGGTAATATGACAAGGGTGCAATGCATGATGGAAGGACCAATTACTATAGCTTCAAGAGCAACAACAAGAACTTCGTCCTTCGTCCCATGACACCAAGCCAAGTGATTACCGACAACGCCAAGACAATAGCAAGAGCACAACAAGAGAAAGCTTCTAGTGAGAATAGTGGAGAGAGAGACCCACCAAAATGTGAGTGAGAGCCACAAGCCAAATAAGAGTGCAAACACTATGCGAGTGCCACAAAGCATGTCGTTGCTTGCCACCAAAAGAGAGATGAGAGAGTTGAGAGAAAACCCATCCACCCTCCACTATGTCCTCATATGCAAAGGGGAACTACTTTTACTAACAACTTCACAAATCTTCCTCCTCATTTGCTGTCTCTTTTGAAGGAATTTGATGATGTGTTTCCCCAAGAAGTGCCACCGGGACTACCTCCTCTTCGCGGCATCGAGCACCGCATCGACCTCATCCCCGGCGCCTCTCTACCAAACCGCGCGCCATACCGCACCAACCCCAAATTAACCAAGGAAATCGAGCGTCAAATACAAGAACTCCTTTCCATGGGTCACATTCGAGAAAGCTTGAGCCCATATGCCGTACCGGTGATCCTCGTTCCCAAGGCCGACAACACACTTCGCATATGCATGGATTGTTGTCCCATCAACGCCATAACCGTACGGTATCGCCACCCTATCCCTCGCTTAGATGACATGTTGGATGAGCTTAGTGGTGCTTGCATCTTTTCCAAAATCGATCTTAAGAGTGGATACCACCAAATACGAATGAGTGAGGTGACGAAGGGAAGACCGCTTTCAAAACTAAACTTGGTCTTTATGAATGGTTAGTCATGCCATTTGGTCTTTCCAATGCACCTTCCATATTTATGCGTCTTATGAACCATGTTTTGCGACCTTTCATTGGAAAATTTGTTGTAGTTTACTTTGATGACATCTTGATCTATAGCAAATATTTGGAAAAACATTTGTCTCATGTTTCCCAAGTTTTGTTGGCTCTTCGAAATGAACAGCTTTATGCCAATCTTTCCAAATGCACCTTTGCAACAAACAAGCTTGTTTTCTTGGGATTTGTGGTTTCTTCCGAGGGAGTTGAAGTTGATGAAACAAAAATCAATGCAATTCACAATTGGCCATTTCCTATGTGACTTGCCGAGTTGAGACGTTTTCTTGGATTTGCCGGATTCTATCGCCGCTTTATTGAGAACTTTTCCACCATTGCTTGCCCTCTTCATGAACTTACCAAGAAAAATGTACCGTTCATTTGGGGCCATGAGCAAGATTTTGCTTTCAATGAGCTCAAAAGGTTGTTAACCGAAGCTCCCTTCTTGCTTTACCGGATTTTTCCAAACATTTGAAATTCATTGTGATGCTAGTGGTTTGGCATTGGAGCCGCGCTTATGCAAAATGGTAGACCAATTGCTTACCATAGCAAAAAACTTGATGGAGCCGTTTGAATTACCCCATCTATGACAAAGAATTATTTGCTTTGATTCGAGTTTAGATGTTTGGTAACACTACCTTCGTCCTAAGGAGTTTGTCATCCATTCCGACCATGAGTCCTTGAAGTTTTTGAAAACTCAAACAAGTTTGAACAAATGACATGCTAAGTGGGTTGAGTTCATAGAATCCTTTCCCTATGTCATCAAGTACAAAAAGGGCAAAGAGAATGTTGTAGCAGATGCTCTTTTTCCCGCAAAACCAACCTACTTACGCATCTTGAAATCAATGTTTTTGTTTGGAGGAAATCAAGAATCTTTATTCCACGGATACTTTCTTTGGCCCAATCTTTGCCATGTGCACGGAACATAAAGGCATTGATGATTTCTATTTGCACAAAGGATTTTTGTTTAAGGCTAACAAACTATGCATTCCCGAGTCTTCGCTACGTTTGGTCCTTTTGAAGGAATCACATGGAGGATCACTTATGGGACACTTTGGTCACGACAAGACCTACGCCATGCTTGCCACCAACTACTATTGGCCATGAATGAAGCGCGATGTCGATCGCTTAGTTCGACGATTTCAACATGTCTCAAAGCTAAGTCTACTCTAAACTCTCATGGCTTATACACACCTTTGCCTATTCCACATCACCCATGGTCCGACATAGCTATGGATTTTGTCTTAGGACTCCCACGCACAAACACAAACAAAGATTCCATATTTGTCGTCATTGATCGATTCTTTAAGATGGCACACTTCATCCCATGCAACAAGACCGACGATGCTTCACATATTGCTACTTTGTTTTTTAGGGAAATCGTCCGTCTTCATGGAGTGCCCAAGACCATTGTGTCAGATCATGACGTCAAGTTCGTGAGTTACTTTTGGAAGACTTTGATGGCCAAGATGGGAATCAAGCAACTATTCTCCACCGCATACCACCCTTAAACCGATGGTCAAACCGAAGTGGTGAACCGAAGCCTATCCACACTCCTTCGTGTGTTGATCAAGCCCAACTTGAAGAATTGGGAAGAGTGCATCCCACATGCCGAGTTCGCCTACAATCGAGCACTACACCGCGCAGCAAAAAGAACACCCTTCCAGATCATCTATGGCTCCAACCCCTACACCGCCCTAGACATGCTACCACTCCCACTCCGAGAGCAAGTCAACATGGACTTCGATAAGCGCGCCGCTTATATGAAGAAATTACATGAAGACACAAGAACCACGCTAGAGAAGCACAATGAAGACCATGCTACGAAGATGAACATGCACAAGCGCGCCATGATCTTTGAAGGAGACCTTGTTTGGCTACATCTACACAAAGACCGCTTCCCCGACGAGAGAAAGTCCAAACTCGCACCAAGAGGAGATGGACCTTTCAAGGTTCTCAAGCGCATCAACGACAATGCCTACAATATCGTCATCCCCAAGTCCAAGTACGGCATACATGACACCTTCAACGTAGCCGACCTCTCGCCTTACCATGGGAATACAAGTGATGATGAGCGCGAAGAGTCGAGGACGACTCTTTCCAAGGGGGGGGGGGAGATGATGTAGTGCAACCTCGAACACCTACACCAACTACTCCAAATGGCCCCATGACAAGATCAAGAGTCAAGGCACTTCATGAAAAGGTGACGTCGCTCCTATCTATGTGTGATTTCGACACCCCTTTGAATGGCTTACTACCAAATGCCGGAACCTTGTGCATACTCAGGAACAACCTTTGTGACGATCTTCAATGGAGTGGAGAAGAAGCAGAGAAGTCCCAAGGTGATGGAGAAGAAGAGCGGGAGAAGACCCAAGATGATGGAGAAGATGGACAAGAGGAATGTGGGGACCCCGGACTAGCTGTCCGAAATACCCGATTATGCTTAACACAACGATCCCGTGATCAGTCTGTCGTTGCACATAATCCGAATTGGATACCAAAGTTTACATCCATTACATTGCCGAATTAAAAAGTCATAGATGGTCATTTAGACCAAGTCTTACATAGGTGCCTTCATGGGCCAAACCAAAACATCAGTGGAAGCTACGGCGTAGTAGACATCAAATCCTAACGAAGACGACCCGACAGGCAGCTGACTTATGGAGATCCTTAGTTCGCGTAGAAGCGCCATACTCCTGCTCGGCGTAGTGCTCCTCCTCGTAGTCTGGCTAGGACAATAGCCAGGGACGAAACCAATATGAGTACATTTGAATGTACTCGCAAACTACCCCAACATGAGTATGCACTAGTTTTATTTTACTTTCATACTTTTATTTATTTAAAACATCTCTATATCTTTATTGAAAAAGGTAAGAAGAGTTTTATAAGCATTTTTAAAGAAATCACCATTGTATTTGTTTCTCCAAAACTCCCCTTTTTCCGACCATAGTCCATCATGGTCCACTTCCTCCAACAACCTCATACCGATCCATTGGTATAGGTGTATGGAACATTCTCCACTTCATTTTATTTTTAAAACTCAAAGTCTTTCAAAAACTTGCACATGGTCAAAGTAGGGCCTCCCAACTGTCCATCTCCGAGGACTCGGCTATTCGAATAGTTTTACACTCTGCAGAGTTAGCACGCTTTTCCCACATCCATCCGGCAACTCATCGTGTCTGCCACGTCTCGCCATACAAGGTGTATGCGAAGTAAGCCGCCGACCCTAGCCTGTCCTTTTGCTCATGCTAGTATAGGACCCTGCCCATATGACACTTCCACCACACTTAACCCAGCCCGTCGGAATCTAAGTGTGAGGACTCATAGTTTTGCCCGGCGATTTATGGTGGAACCTTCAATCCTCCTCCTTATCTTTCCATAGAGTTTGAGCGAGGACCCGGGTCAGGGGTAGATCAACATACTATCCCCTCATGCGGAACGGAGTCATCTCCATCGATGAGGCATCCCATACTAACATGAGCAAATTATATGACTAAGCCCTTTCCCATATGTGGGTAAATGTGGTCGCACAGGGTATCGGCTGGTTGACGTAAGTACAAGGATACACTGTGCATTTTTCATAAACACCTCCATTCTCCACTTCTCCAGTCCAACACCGACATCTCGGCATTTCATAATCACACAAGTATTTTCAAAGGAGTTTTGAATAAACCATTTTATTTTTCCCATCCTATAATTTTATATAATCTATCTTATAATTCTACATAGGGTGGCAAAATAATTTCCATATACTTTTTGAAAAGGTTTTTATAAATCTTTGCCTTAAGAGTAAATCATGATATCAAAATAGATGCATATATTTGGGTGCAAGCTCAGAGAGTAGCTTGCCTTGCTCGGCAAAGTGGCCTTGGTCTTGATCTTCAGATTCAACAAACTCTCCTTCCTCGATAAATCCGACAGCGTTCTCGTCTAATTAATAAACAAACAAATACAAACAATCACTAAACTACTCAAGCAACATCACAACATTACAATCCTAAATGCTCTAAATAGCCACTGCATACATCAAACAATACAATTTGGTTTCAAAATAATTGAATTAAACATTATTTGTTTATGTCTAAATTATGGCAGAAACTTGTTGAACATGTTTAATTCCACAACTTGAGTTCTGTTGGTCACAAAAATACAAACTAAATTTCTACAGAAAGCTACTGATGTGTAGAAGACAACACAATTTGGTTTGGATTAATTGGAGTTACCAAACTCCCTACATAAATGTTTTAATCCAGTAACTTAATAATCAAGTTTTAGCTACCAATTGAGTTCTGTTGATTCTAAAATTAAATCCTTTTAGGAGTAACTAAACATGACTAAATGTGATCTAACAAAATTGGTCCTAAATCATTTGGGTTAACAATTAAACATATTTAATTGTTTTAGTGCAGAAGGGTTCTCTAACTTCAACTTTATACTAAACAATTAATACTGCACAATTAATTCCACCAAAATTAGGGAAGCTAATACATGGCAGTACTAAGCTAACAAAATTGGTTTGGAATTATTTGGTTTAACAGAGTATCAGAAACAAACAAGTTTAGATTTTAAACGTTCTGTAGTATTTTTAATAATACATTTTTATTATTTATCTAAATGAATTGGATTTGATTTATTTGGATGCCTAGATCTCGAGATATTGAATTTCTAAAATGGGTCCAATACTGAATTTCCAGAGGAGATTTAAATTCGAATTTATTTGTTCTCTGGATAATGTTGAAAATTATGACAGGTGGGGTCTACAGGTCAGTGACTCAGTGCACGGTGTAAAATGAATAAAATGCTGACGGGTGGGGCCAGCCCGTCAGTAGCTAGCTAACGCGAACCGTTACGCTGCCGTTGGATCTAAATCCAATGGCCCGTGAAGCACGCGTTCATTATCGACATGGAAACGCCGTCGCCGGAGCTCCGGCGACGGCGAGGTGCACGGATCCCTCACCTGGGGGCTCTGGAGGACGCGGCGATGATGCAGGAGGGTCGCGGAGGCTCGAGGAAGCTCGTGGGAGGAGTGGCACTTCCTGGGGAGGGCTGGTTCGTCGGCGGCGAGGTGGCAGCACTTCCACGGGCGCGGCAGCAACTCCGGCGAGGCTCCGGGGACGCGTCTGTGCACGAGAAAGGGGGCAAAAGGCTCGGGTGAGTGTGGGGAACATGGGGAAGAGAGTACGGGCCAGAGGGGAGAGAATGGGGGAGTGTGGCGCTGCGGCCATGTCCGACCTCGACGGCGGCAGTGGCTGCGGCAGTGCACGCCCTCCTGGCGGTGCTTGTAACATCCCAAATTTATAATAAGGATTAATAAGACCCAAAATTCAGAACCAACAAAAACTTTTTGAATTACTTCACTAATGATTGTGTTTTCCCTTATAATGTTCTGTTTAACCTTGTGTGACTTGAATGTTTAAGTTGTTTGACTAGTAAATGTCAACTCAAGAAATCAACCTAAGTAAAAATATATTCACAACTCTGGTGACCATGTTATGACAAGAATATATTCCATATATCTTTTCCATTCTTATGTTGGCCAAAAGTTTATTTCAATAATGATTTGGTTCTAGCAACAAATAAAATACCCTTTAAATTGAGACAGTAAAAGTATTTCCAAAATTTCATGTTTATAAAGTATGGAGACCTTTCTGTGATCTCCTATCCTTTCTTCCACCTTGACATTTCAAAATTCCTATCTTTATAACCCTCTGTGTTTCAACTCAGTTTTAAAAGAAATACTAGTGGGAAATATATTACCTCACATATTTCTCCTTATCAAACTATTTTGAAAACAATTAAGTTATGAGTTGATATATCCCTTAAACAACATCTTGTCATAATTGAGTGTGACCAATTTTACAAAATAGCATTGTTGATTATGGAAAAAGGTTTGTGATTTATTCTTGTGGTTTGAAGTGTGTGGTCTTGTGTGAGATGTGGATATTGTTGTGTTGTTGATATTGTTGTGCTGATGCTATTGCTGTGTTATTGCTGTTGTGTGTGATTTTCTTGTGAGGATAATTCCTCAGTGTTGTTATTACTAAATTAGGACACCCTTGGCAACCAAATTTGGAGTGCGACTTGAAGAGGAGCAAACCCTCTAAAATTATGCACCCAAGTTAAACTCCTAAAATCAAGGGAGATGATCTCAATAAAACTCCCTCTCTACCTAATCCTCTATTCTATGAAAACAATTATACTTTCTTTATCAAAATTCTAGAGAAGGAGATGGAATGATAATCCTCTCCATTTCATATCACTCTCTCCTCCAGAAAACCTACTTGTTGATTCAAAACAAAACCCTCCATTCTTTTATCAAAAAGGAAATGAAGGTCATGAGTTAAAAATGATCTTCATAACTAAGTTCCCTCCCAAATTCTCTATTTTCCTCCAAACCAATTTTCCCTGTATGAAAAGATAAATTATTTTGAAGCTACCTTATTTGTCAAAGAAGTTCCAAAAGTTCAAAACCATATTTTATCACTGGTTTTAAAATATTAAAGGAGTATCAAAGTATTAATTTCCAAAAGTGATTTATTTAAAACCTATGAACCAAAAATGGAGCAAAACATTTTATTTTGTAAAACCAATTTCTGTGGAGCTTCCTCATATATATGGGAGGCTACATGAATTTTCTCTAATTTTTATAAAAGGTTTAAGCACCTCAATTAAATTCCCTAAAACCTACTGGTCTTGGAAAGGAAATAAAAGAATTAGACGAGGACCTATCGGTGAGAGGAGAAAGAAGTTCAGGGGGCGTTTTGCAAAACCTTCGTTGACCTCTGTTGCGGCAACGCTGCACGCCACCGACGCCATGCTCCCTCGCCGATGTTGCCGTGCTCCCTCGCCGATGTCGCCGTGCTCCTCACGCCGTCGTCGCCGTGTCCCCGCGCCATGTCAACGCCGCAGGAACCCCTGCCTCACGCGTCGCCCTGGGAGGATAAGAAGCACGCCACTCCACTGCCTCCTCTGCCACCGTGCTCCCTTGCCGTGGTCGCCGCGGTCACTCCACCGTGGCCCCCTCCCTCCTTGCTGCGGAGGAGGAGATAAGAGCACCGCACGCCACTCCTCTGCTCCCCCACTCGCTCACTTGCCCCTCTTGCTCCCTCTCTCATTTTCTTCCTCAACCCGGAACCCCAGCCGCGGGTGGTCGAGCTCGCCGTAGCGCCTCGCCCTCGATTCAAGCCCTCCCGATCAAATCCAAGAGCCCCAGAAGCTTCGCCGTATCGCCCTCTCCCTCTCCGTGCGAGGAATCAAGAAATGGAGCTCGGACTCGCCCCCATCGAGCTCTTCCCCTTCTTCTCCGGCCGCCTTCTTCCCGGGAAGCTCAGGAGCCACTACGTCCTCCATTGTCCGCCATTGTTGCATCTCTGATATCCCCGTGCTCTGCTCTTACTCGTGAGCCCTTTCTTTTGCCCAGGAAACGCCGGAGTCGCCGACGCCGTCGACCTCGCCGTGCTCCCTGCCTCGCCCCGTTCTTCCCTGCGAATCCAGAGGAAGAAGATGGCCCGTACCCCTTCGCTCGTGCGTGTGGGCCGCTGGTTGGGCATCTCCCCGGGCTGCTCAGCCCAAATCCAGCCAGATCCAGCCCGCCGACTCTTTTTTTTTAAGGTTATTATCTACTTCTTTATAGATCTGTTTCTGGTCCTTTAGTTTAAATCATTTTAAAATAGTTTAAATGCAATGTTGACCCAACCAAAAATCACACAAGTAGCCTAATGAGTTTGGAGTCATGTCAAACTTACAGATCTAAAAAATATTAAGTTTGGTGACCATGGAAATTCCTGATTTGCCACTGGTCAAAAACACCCTTTTAGGTATAGATTGAGTTAGGGTGATCAAAAATTTATGAATCCAATTGTTTTGGAAAGCTCTTCACATTACCTTTCAGTAGAAATTGGTCTCATGTGTTTTGGATGTTAAAACAAAAGTTCTATTGATTCTTGTAAACACACCAGTAGCACTTTCATGATTTTTGTAGATTTTTGTGAAATGATTTTTGGAGTAAATCCAATTGGATTGTCTTCTATATGTATAGGAGAACATATCCCTAGCATGGCATGATTGTTTGATGTACAGAACTCCCTAGGTGCAATTTTTAGTAAAAGTGTTGTTCTGCCACTAATAAAAATGAATTGATAAATTGCTTTTAGTTAGGAAATTGTGGGTTGTGCTTATTGTTGATTGTTGTGGTACTGCCACTTGTGTGTTACTGATCCTTAACATGTTAAATTATGTTAGTACTGTTAGTAACCTGTGCTATGATTGTTTATTTTGTTGTTAGATTAGTTTTGTGTGAATACATTTTTAAATATGGCTAGAATGAATCTTTAACACTAAATAATTCCATATCTCAAGATTCATGTGTCCCAAATAAATCAAACTAAAATGTTCTGGAAAGCTTAGGAAATTGTTAATCCAACATAAGTAGTTTCATCTTATTTAGGTTAATAATAAAGGTACCCTCTTTAAAATGCCACAAGAGGTTTAAAACACCATATGAATTGCTTCTGGAGTTATATTGGTCCAAATGACATGAAACCAATTTTGTTAGCCTAGTACTGCCATCCTTTAGCTCCCCTAATTTTGGTAGATTTAATTGAGCATTATTAATTAATTGGCATTAGATTAAATATTAGAAAACCTTTCTGGACTAAAACAATTATAAAAAAATAAATAATGGTTAATCCCAAATGGGTTAGGACCAATTTTGTTAGGTCACTTTTAGTCAAGGTTAGATGCCCCTAAAAGGATTTGATTTTTGGATAAAAATAACTTGAGTTGTGGCAAAAACTTGATTAAATAGTTTCTGTGATAAAACAATTGTGTAGGGAGTTTAATAACTCCAAATGAATCAAACCCAATTGTGTGGTCTTCTACACATCAGTAGCTTTCTGTAGAAATTTAGTTTGTATTTTTGTGACCAACAGAACCCAAGTTATGCAATTAAACATGCACCACTAATTTCTGCCATATTTAAAACCTAATTAAATAATGGTCAATTCAATTATATTGAAATCAAATTGTGTTGCTTTGTGTGTGCAGTAGCTATGTTTGATGCTTGAGAGTTGTTGTGATGCTTGATTGAGTAGTGTGGCGATTGTCAACTTGTTTGTTAGATAATAATCTTCCCTCATGATTGTTGCTTGTTAGTATTGCTTGATGTTGTTGTTGGAGTGTTCTACTGTATGTTGATTGATCTTTCCTCTTTGCGACGCTAGATTTAAACGCTACCGGAGTAATCGTTGGAAAGGTTTTATGAGAGAAGAATCGAAGTTTATTTCTTTGATCAGTAAGGAGAAGTCCAGGGACATCATGCTGGAATCAGGCAAGCTACTTCACTGAGCTTGCATCTATATACATCTATTTTGATTTACCTGTTTTACTTATAATTAGCATAATGATTTACGTGGTGTTTGCCACGAAAGCTATGATTTTGAAAACCCTTTTACAAATTACAAGTATATTATTAAGACAACCGATATAGAGGTGTCAGTGGTATACAATGATTTCGAAATGAATTTGTTTTACTCCAAAACCTTCTGTGAAAAATATTTTTGGTGGGATTACGAACCACCCAAGTTTTGGTTAAAAGTATTTTGCTAAGAAAATTGGAAATGATCGTGAAAACCTTTTCAAAAGTTTATGAAAAACTATTTTGTCACTCTATGTAGAGATATCAGTTGTTTATATAAAACTATAGGATGGGAAAAACATTGTTTATTCAAAACTCCTTTGAAAATCCTTGGATGAATTATGGTATGCCGATATGTCGGTGATGAAATTGAGAAGTGGTGAATGGTGATGTTTCTGAAAAAATGCACATGGTGTCCTGGTACTTACCGAACAACCAATAATCTGTGCGACCACATTTACCCACATATGGGAAAGGGCGTAGTCATATAATTTGCTCGTGTTAGTACTGGATGCCTCAACAACGAGGATGACCTCGTTCCATGAGGGGATGGTCTGAGGACCTGCCCCTGACCTGGGTCCTCTTAAATGAAGTCTACCGGAAGCCGGTATGAACGTGTCGGAAAAAGAGGATTGAAGGGCTCCCTTGGGTCCGCCGGGCAGAACTACGAAGTCCTCACACTTAGTTTCTGAGGATTTAAGTGTCGATGGAACCGGTTTCGTAGCGGTAGGATCCTATACTAGCATGAGCAAAGGACAGGCTATGGCCGGGAACTCAACTTCGCATACCTCCGGTATGGCGGGACGTGGCTGACACGATGAGTGACCGGATGGGTGTGGGTAAAGCGTACTACCTCTGCAGAGGGTAAAACTATTCGAATAGCCGAGTCCTCGGATATGGACAGTTGGAACGAACTGCTGGGTCTTATGTGCAAGTTTTACAAAGTTTTGAGTGTTGAAAATAAAATGAAGTGGAGTTTGTTTTATGCAACTATACCGAGGGGATGGTATGAGGTTGCTGGAAAATGAATGGCCCTGAAGGGGGCTATGTTCGGAAAGGGAGGAGATTTGGTAGAATTGGACAAAAGGGTGGTTTTCGAGGAAAAAGGTTTTTAAAGAAATTTCCTATCTTTTAACCAAAGGTATATTTTCGAGAAAAAGGTTTAAAAAGACTTCTTACCCTTTTCAACAAACATGGAGAGAAAACTATTTTTCCAAAAGGGTTTGTTTCCAACCTAGATACTGAGAAACTACTTTTCAAAATATTTTGCCTTCAACAAGATTAAAGATCTATTCTTCTCTTTTTCAATAAAGATATAGAAATGTTTTCTTTTCTAAAACTAAAGATTTTAAAGATTATCAAAACTAGTGCCTGCTCAAGTTGGGGTAGTTTGCGAGTACAATCAAATGTACTCATATTGGTTTCGTCCCTGGCTATTGTCTTAGCCAGATTTTGGAAGAAGAAGCAGTTCGAAGAAGAGGAGTTCACTGACGTCTTTGCGAACTAGGGCGCTTCCCAGTCAGCTGCCTGTAGGGTTAAGGCGAATGACTTGGGCTCCACGTTGTTTGGTGATTCCGCTGCAAGTACCTGTTGAAGCTTATGACTTCAATCACGTAAGTATATTTATTCGGTATTTTTGGGGTGTTCTGTGATACCAATTCAAGTTATGTGCAGCAACAGACTGATCACGGGATTGTTGCAGGAAACATAACGAGGATCTCGGGTACTTAATCTGGGGTCCTCACAGACTTGGTATCAGAGCCATCCTGACTGTAACAGACCTTAGTTAGCATGGACGTTAGTTAGGAGAAAATATTTTGTTAAAAAAAAATATATTAATACCAAAAATATATCTTTATCTAGGGAAGTCCAAAAATGACTTCCACTCTTCTCATCTAATTTATGAGTCTTACCCTTCTATTTTAAGATTTACCAAGGATTTCTCTACTCCCTCTTACCCGTTCAAAATACTTGACGATGAACCCAAAGGAGACCTAATTACCTAGCACCTACAAGAAGAAGCCTCCATCTTGAACATTCAACATTCAACATCAAGGTGATTGATCTGCAAATGCCAAGATCATCGATATCAACAAAGCAAGAGACTTCCGAAGACCTTCGCTCTACGTCAACAATTCTACTCAAGTTGCAACCTCGACAATCTCAAGTATTCCAGCTGAAGCCTAAGGTGATGAAATGAAGACTTCATCAACCATGTATAACCAAGGCCCCTAGGAAAAACATATGATGAGAACTTTAGTTATATTACCCGACTACCACGAGTATTAGGTGTCCATTGGTACTAAATGTACCTTGAGTGTTGTTTGTCTGTAAAGTTCTTTGCTTGTGTGTGCTCTGTTTGTGTGATGTTTTTCATGTGTGTTTCACAATCACGCCTTGTCGGCAGCACCAAGTAAATTCAAAAAAAAAAAAAATTCTCCTTATTATAAAAACTCCTTTTGTCACCTAGGCCAAAAAAAAAAAAAACCATTCTTGACCTCTTGTCCATAGCTGCACCTTGTTGCAGATATAAACCCGCCTAGCAAAACCTTCTAAGATATTTTCCCTCTCATCTAAACCATCTCCCGTGAGAACTGACAGTTCCGCAAGATACAAAAGACCCCCGATCTTTAACCAAATAGCTGAGATTTTTACAACCTAACCGGCAAGTCATTCATGCACCATCTGGAGCAAGCGCGTCAAGATCTCGAAGGAAACTGCAATTTTATGCCAACCTCGTGAAGGCACCGAGCCTCACCTCGCAAAATTAAATTGTGAAATTACAAGAATACCACACTAACTTATCTTACCTAACTTTAGATTAGCATCTGACCTAAGTCCTTGATAGTACCAACTAATCATCTAGGACTGCAAACCTTGACAAGAAACGAGGACATAAGGAGACTCATTTCAGATTGGCAACTAGAGGAATTCAAGGAGTGCATAAGAATTTCTACGAAGATTCAAGCTCAGAGACCGCCAGAAGGAGGAACTACGACAAGAAGACATTGAAGAGAGATTCCTTAGGTTGGCAAAGAAGCAGTATACCAGACTATCATTGAGTATTTGGAAACTCTTATATCAGAATCTATTTTTTTTAACCTCTCTAGAAATAATGTGATATTCCACTGTTCGTGTTATATAAAAGTACTTTGGTAACAAGCCTCATGAACTTGTTAGCAATTCACTTTTGTATGCTCAAACAATTGAGTGTCATATACAAATAAACGGAACGTCAGATAACTCAGTACGTCTCAGCCTCTGGAATATGAAAAGTAGTTTGATGACAAGACTAGCTACCTTGTTAACAAATTCTTCTTGTATGACTAAGGCAATTTGACGTCATAAAAGACACCCACATTCTTATACAACTAACCAATAGAAGGCCTCGCAACATCAAGTTGTTAAGATCTCCCATAGCAACCTTACTGAAAGAAGCAACGACCTCGGAAGAGTAGTCAACCCCAAAACCCGTGCCCTCGTACTCCCCTGTACCCCTGGGCAAATCTCGAGGACGAGATTTATTTTAAGGGGGGAAGGACTTGTAACATCCCAAATTTATAATAAGGATTAATAAGACCCAAAATTCAGAACCAACAAAAACTTTTTGAATTACTTCACTAATGATTGTGTTTTCCCTTATAATGTTCTGTTTAACCTTGTGTGACTTGAATGTTTAAGTTGTTTGACTAGTAAATGTCAACTCAAGAAATCAACCTAAGTAAAAATATATTCACAACTCTGGTGACCATGTTATGACAAGAATATATTCCATATATCTTTTCCATTCTTATGTTGGCCAAAAGTTTATTTCAATAATGATTTGGTTCTAGCAACAAATAAAATACCCTTTAAATTGAGACAGTAAAAGTATTTCCAAAATTTCATGTTTATAAAGTATGGAGAGCTATCTGTGATCTCCTATCCTTTCTTCCACCTTGACATTTCAAAATTCCTATCTTTATAACCCTCTGTGTTTCAACTCAGTTTTAAAAGAAATACTAGTGGGAAATATATTACCTCACATATTTCTCCTTATCAAACTATTTTGAAAACAATTAAGTTATGAGTTGATATATCCCTTAAACAACATCTTGTCATAATTGAGTGTGACCAATTTTACAAAATAGCATTGTTGATTATGGAAAAAGGTTTGTGATTTATTCTTGTGGTTTGAAGTGTGTGGTCTTGTGTGAGATGTGGATATTGTTGTGTTGTTGATATTGTTGTGCTGATGCTATTGCTGTGTTATTGCTGTTGTGTGTGATTTTCTTGTGAGGATAATTCCTCAGTGTTGTTATTACTAAATTAGGACACCCTTGGCAACCAAATTTGGAGTGCGACTTGAAGAGGAGCAAACCCTCTAAAATTATGCACCCAAGTTAAACTCCTAAAATCTAGGGAGATGATCTCAATAAAACTCCCTCTCTACCTAATCCTCTATTCTATGAAAACAATTATACTTTCTTTATCAAAATTCTAGAGAAGGAGATGGAATGATAATCCTCTCCATTTCATATCACTCTCTCCTCCAGAAAACCTACTTGTTGATTCAAAACAAAACCCTCCATTCTTTTATCAAAAAGGAAATGAAGGTCATGAGTTAAAAATGATCTTCATAACTAAGTTCCCTCCCAAATTCTCTATTTTCCTCCAAACCAATTTTCCCTCTATGAAAAGATAAATTATTTTGAAGCTACCTTATTTGTCAAAGAAGTTCCAAAAGTTCAAAACCATATTTTATCACTGGTTTTAAAATATTAAAGGAGTATCAAAGTATTAATTTCCAAAAGTGATTTATTTAAAACCTATGAACCAAAAATGGAGCAAAACATTTTATTTTGTAAAACCAATTTTTGTGGAGCTTCCTCATATATATGGGAGGCTACATGAATTTTCTCTAATTTTTATAAAAGGTTTAAGCACCTCAATTAAATTCCCTAAAACCTACTGGTCTTGGAAAGGAAATAAAAGAATTAGACGAGGACCTATCGGTGAGAGGAGAAAGAAGTTCAGGGGGCGTTTTGCAAAACCTTCGTTGACCTCTGTTGCGGCAACGCTGCATGCCACCGACGCCATGCTCCCTCGCCGATGTTGCCGTGCTCCCTCGCCGATGTCGCCGTGCTCCTCACGCCGTCGTCGCCGTGTCCCCGCGCCATGTCAACGCCGCAGGAACCCCTGCCTCACGCTCGCCCTGGGAGGATAAGAAGCACGCCACTCCACTGCCTCCTCTGCCACCGTGCTCCCTTGCCGTGGTCGCCGCGGTCACTCCACCGTGGCCCCCTCCCTCCTTGCTGCGGAGGAGGAGATAAGAGCACCGCACGCCACTCCTCTGCTCCCCCACTCGCTCACTTGCCCCTCTTGCTCCCTCTCTCATTTTCTTCCTCAACCCGGAACCCCAGCCGCGGGTGGTCGAGCTCGCCGTACGCCTCGCCCTCGATTCAAGCCCTCCCGATCAAATCCAAGAGCCCCAGAAGCTTCGCCGTATCGCCCTCTCCCTCTCCGTGCGAGGAATCAAGAAATGGAGCTCGGACTCGCCCCCATCGAGCTCTTCCCCTTCTTCTCCGGCCGCCTTCTTCCCGGGAAGCTCAGGAGCCACTCCGTCCTCCATTGTCCGCCATTGTTGCATCTCTGATATCCCCGTGCTCTGCTCTTACTCGTGAGCCCTTTCTTTTGCCCAGGAAACGCCGGAGTCGCCGACGCCGTCGACCTCGCCGTGCTCCCTGCCTCGCCCCGTTCTTCCCTGCGAATCCAGAGGAAGAAGATGGCCCGTACCCCTTCGCTCGTGCGTGTGGGCCGCTGGCTGGGCCTCTCCCCGGGCTGCTCAGCCCAAATCCAGCCAGATCCAGCCCGCCGACTCTTTTTTTTTTAGGTTATTATCTACTTCTTTATAGATCTGTTTCTGGTCCTTTAGTTTAAATCATTTTAAAATAGTTTAAATGCAATGTTGACCCAACCAAAAATCACACAAGTAGCCTAATGAGTTTGGAGTCATGTCAAACTTACAGATCTAAAAAATATTAAGTTGGGTGACCATGGAAATTCCTGATTTGCCACTGGTCCAAAACACCCTTTTAGGTATAGATTGAGTTAGGGTGATCAAAAATTTATGAATCCAATTGTTTTGGAAAGCTCTTCACATTACCTTTCAGTAGAAATTGGTCTCATGTGTTTTGGATGTTTAAAACAAAAGTTCTATTGATTCTTGTAAACACACCAGTAGCACTTTCATGATTTTTGTAGATTTTTGTGAAATGATTTTTGGAGTAAATCCAATTGGATTGTCTTCTATATGTATAGGAGAACATATCCCTAGCATGGCATGATTGTTTGATGTACAGAACTCCCTAGGTGCAATTTTTAGTAAAAGTGTTGTTCTGCCACTAATAAAAATGAATTAGATAAATTGCTTTTAGTTAGGAAATTGTGGGTTGTGCTTATTGTTGATTGTTGTGGTACTGCCACTTGTGTGTTACTGATCCTTAACATGTTAAATTATGTTAGTACTGTTAGTAACCTGTGCTATGATTGTTTATTTTGTTGTTAGATTAGTTTTGTGTGAATACATTTTTAAATATGGCTAGAATGAATCTTTAACACTAAATAATTCCATATCTCAAGATTCATGTGTCCCAAATAAATCAAACTAAAATGTTCTGGAAAGCTTAGGAAATTGTTAATCCAACATAAGTAGTTTCATCTTATTTAGGTTAATAATAAAGGTACCCTCTTTAAAATGCCACAAGAGGTTTAAAACACCATATGAATTGCTTCTGGAGTTATATTGGTCCAAATGACATGAAACCAATTTTGTTAGCCTAGTACTGCCATCCTTTAGCTCCCCTAATTTTGGTAGATTTAATTGAGCATTATTAATTAATTGGCATTAGATTAAATATTAGAAAACCTTTCTGGACTAAAACAATTATAAAAAAAAATGGTTAATCCAAATGGGTTAGGACCAATTTTGTTAGGTCACTTTTAGTCAAGGTTAGATGCCCCTAAAAGGATTTGATTTTTGGATAAAAATAACTTGAGTTGTAGCAAAAACTTGATTAAATAGTTTCTGTAATAAAACAATTGTGTAGGGAGTTTAATAACTCCAAATGAATCAAACCCAATTGTGTGGTCTTCTACACATCAGTAGCTTTCTGTAGAAATTTAGTTTGTATTTTTGTGACCAACAGAACCCAAGTTATGCAATTAAACATGCACCACTAATTTCTGCCATATTTAAAACCTAATTAAATAATGGTCAATTCAATTATATTGAAATCAAATTGTGTTGCTTTGTGTGTGCAGTAGCTATGTTTGATGCTTGAGAGTTGTTGTGATGCTTGATTGAGTAGTGTGGCGATTGTCAACTTGTTTGTTAGATAATAATCTTCCCTCATGATTGTTGCTTGTTAGTATTGCTTGATGTTGTTGTTGGAGTGTTCTACTGTATGTTGATTGATCTTTCCTCTTTGCGACGCTAGATTTAAACGCTACCGGAGTAATCGTTGGAAAGGTTTTATGAGAGAAGAATCGAAGTTTATTTCTTTGATCAGTAAGGAGAAGTCCAGGGACATCATGCTGGAATCAGGCAAGCTACTTCACTGAGCTTGCATCTATATACATCTATTTTGATTTACCTGTTTTACTTATAATTAGCATAATGATTTACGTGGTGTTTGCCACGAAAGCTATGATTTTGAAAACCCTTTTACAAATTACAAGTATATTATTAAGACACCCGATATAGAGGTGTCAGTGGTATACAATGATTTCGAAATGAATTTGTTTTACTCCAAAACCTTCTGTGAAAAATCTTTTTGGTGGGATTACGAACCACCCAAGTTTTGGTTAAAAGTATTTTGCTAAGAAAATTGGAAATGATCGTGAAAACCTTTTCAAAAGTTTATGAAAAACTATTTTGTCACTCTATGTAGAGATATCAGTTGTTTATATAAAACTATAGGATGGGAAAAACATTGTTTATTCAAAACTCCTTTGAAAATCCTTGGATGAATTATGGTATGCCGAGATGTCGGTGATGAAATTGAGAAGTGGTGAATGGTGATGTTTCTGAAAAAATGCACATGGTGTCCTGGTACTTACCGAACAACCAATAATCTGTGCGACCACATTTACCCACATATGGGAAAGGGCGTAGTCATATAATTTGCTCGTGTTAGTACTGGATGCCTCAACAACGAGGATGACCTCGTTCCATGAGGGGATGGTCTGAGGACCTGCCCCTGACCTGGGTCCTCTTAAATGAAGTCTACCGGAAGCCGGTATGAACGTGTCGGAAAAAGAGGATTGAAGGGCTCCCTTGGGTCCGCCGGGCAGAACTACGAAGTCCTCACACTTAGTTTCTGAGGATTTAAGTGTCGATGGAACCGGTTTCGTAGCGGTAGGATCCTATACTAGCATGAGCAAAGGACAGGCTATGGCCGGGAACTCAACTTCGCATACCTCCGGTATGGCGGGACGTGGCTGACACGATGAGTGACCGGATGGGTGTGGGAAAAGCGTACTACCTCTGCAGAGGGTAAAACTATTCGAATAGCCGAGTCCTCGGATATGGACAGTTGGAACGAACTGCTGGGTCTTATGTGCAAGTTTTACAAAGTTTTGAGTGTTGAAAATAAAATGAAGTGGAGTTTGTTTTATGCAACTATACCGAGGGATGGTATGAGGTTGCTGGAAAATGAATGGCCCTGAAGGGGGCTATGTTCGGAAAGGGAGGAGATTTGGTAGAATTGGACAAAAGGGTGGTTTTCGAGGAAAAAGGTTTTTAAAGAAATTTCCTATCTTTTAACCAAAGGTATATTTTCGAGAAAAAGGTTTAAAAAGACTTCTTACCCTTTTCAACAAACATGGAGAGAAAACTATTTTTCCAAAAGGGTTTGTTTCCAACCAAGATACTGAGAAACTACTTTTCAAAATATTTTGCCTTCAACAAGATTAAAGATCTATTCTTCTCTTTTTCAATAAAGATATAGAAATGTTTTCTTTTCTAAAACTAAAGATTTTAAAGATTATCAAAACTAGTGCCTGCTCAAGTTGGGGTAGTTTGCGAGTACAATCAAATGTACTCATATTGGTTTCGTCCCTGGCTATTGTCTTAGCCAGATTTTGGAAGAAGAAGCAGTTCGAAGAAGAGGAGTTCACTGACGTCTTTGCGAACTAGGGCGCTTCCCAGTCAGCTGCCTGTAGGGTTAAGGCGAATGACTTGGGCTCCACGTTGTTTGGTGATTCCGCTGCAAGTACCTGTTGAAGCTTATGACTTCAATCACGTAAGTATATTTATTCGGTATTTTTGGGGTGTTCTGTGATACCAATTCAAGTTATGTGCAGCAACAGACTGATCACGGGATTGTTGCAGGAAACATAACGAGGATCTCGGGTACTTAATCTGGGGTCCTCACAGTGCACGGAAAAATTGGAGCGGGGGAGAGGGAGTGGGGGTGGTGTGGAGTTTCCAGAGGGGCTCGGGGTGGTTTTATAGTGCGGGGGCGGTCCATGGTGGTCGCGGTGCACGGCGGCGTCCATGGCGCACCCGAGGAGATCCTCCGCTCGATTTGGGCGGTGGTGGTGCGAGGTACGTGGCGACGCGGGGTCTTCCGGGGTCCGGGCGGGGTCTAGGAGGTGCTGGTTAGAGTGGTGCGTGTCGGGGAGCAGGGGGGGGCCGAATTTTGGCCGGCGCCGTCGAGCTCTCCTCGGCGGAGCAGAGGGGGACAGGGGCAGCGTAGGGGAGAGGGAGAGCACTCGAGAGCTCTCCTCTGTGGAGCAGAGGCTGCAGAGGCGCGGTGCGAGGGCAGGCGCGAGCTGGGGGGGGGGGGGGCCTGGGCGCGGCGTCGACAGCCATGGCGACACGGCGGCGGCGACAGTGAGCTAGGAGAGAGGTAGGGAATGACCATTTTACGAAAAACCCCCTGCCTCTTATTCATCTATTTTTCTTTTATTTCCAGTAGCTTTTCTGGGATTTATTTGGGGTACTTAACTTATTTAGAAAAATTCAAAAATATTTGTGAAGCCTTCCCATAACATGTAGAAGCTCCACAAAATTTGGTGTTTCAAAATAAAATATTTTGAATCATTTTTGTTTATAAGGTTTAATTATGGTATTATTGGTTTATTTCAAATTGATTTTACTTTAGAATTTTAAAACAAGTGCAAAATATTATTTGAGAGGGATAAGTAGTAAGAATAAAATGAGAGTGGTTACCATTCCACTCCTCTGATTTTTAGAGAAGAAAATAATAGTTTCTTGTAGTTTGTCTTGTTGATTTTAACTTTGTTTGTGTTCCAAGGTTTTCAATCAAGCAAGCAACACAATTTAAACATGAAAACAATCAACACAAGACAATCATGCAAAAGTTTTTGTTGGTTCACATTTTTCACTCATGGAACATTGTTCCACTTGTTACATGAAATTTGGGATGTTACAAGGAAGAAGGGAAGAAGACACATGGACAAAGCTGCCAGGCCGGCCTCAGCCCGGCCTCCATCCACCAAGGCCAGCGGGGCACCAGACGCGGCCGGCCTCAGCCCGGCCTCAGCCCGGCCTAGGCCGGCAGGGCAGCCGATGTGCCCAGCCTTGGCCCGGCCAGGCCGGCCTCCCTGCGCCCTGAGGCAGGTTTGACCCACGGGTCACCTTATCCTCTCCCCACCTAACCCCCTTCCTCCTAGACTATAAATAGGGCTCTTCTATCTCAGATTTAGGGTTAGAGAAGAATTAGATTTGAGTTGAGCATTGCTCCTTTCCACCCCTTGTTGGTGTTGCCTCCTATGGAGATGAATCAAGACCTCCCGTTGTGGAGAAGATCCCTCTAGTGGATTCCAAGGCTCCTTCTTGTAATTGAGATTACTTGCCAATCTCTTTGAGTGACTTGATTGGACCGGTAGGATTGACCGGTAAGAGGAACAATCCTAAGAGTAAGGTTGCTTAGAGATTGAGAATCGGGGGCTGCCCTTGGGGATTTGTTACCGGTTGAATTCGTCCTTGTTGCTTTGCTAGTTATCCAATTTGTGAGTTTTCCCCTTTTGTGTTCTTCGTGTTCTTCGTGTTCGACGTGTTCTTCGTCCATCCGCCCTCAATCCATGAAAATCGGGACCCTACCCGCATCACTACCTCCTCTACGCGGCATTGAGCACCGCATCGACCTCATCCCCGGCACCCCTCTACCGAACTGCGTCCCATACCACACCAACCCCGAGGAGACCACGGAAATTGAGCGGCAAATACAAGAGCTCTTTTCCATGGGTCACATTCGAGAAAGCTTGAGCCCGTGCGCCGGGCCCGTGATCCTCGTCCCCAAGGCCGACAACACGCTTCGCCTATGCATGGATTGTCGCCCCATCAACGCCATCACAGTAAGGTATCGCCATCCTATCCCTCGCTTAGATGACATGTTGGATGAGCTTAGTGGTGCTTGCATCTTTTCCAAAATCAATCTTAAGAGTGGATACCACCAAATATGAATGAGTAAAGGTGACGAATGGAATACCGCTTTCAAAACTACACTTGGTCTTTATGAATGGTTAGTCATGCCATTTGTTGTTTCCAATGCACCTTCCACATTTATGCGTCTTATGAACCATGTTTTGTAACCTTTCATTGGAAAATTTGTTGTGGTATACTTTCATGACATCTTAATCTATAGCAAGTCCTTGGAAGAACACAATGAACATGTTCCTCAAGATTTATTGGTTCTTAGAAGAGAAAACCTTTATGCAAATCTCTCCAAATGCACATTTGCCACTAGTAAACTTGTTTTCTTAGGATTTGTTGTTTCTTCCAATGGAGTTGAAGTTGATGAAGCTAAAATCGAAGCAATTCGCAATTGGCCTTTTCCTATGACCCTTGCCGAGTTGAGACGTTTTCTTGGATTTTCCGGATTCTATCGCCGCTTTATTGAGAACTTTTACACCATTGCTTGCCCTCTTCATGAACTTACCAAGAAAATGTACCGTTCATTTGGGGCCATGAGCAAGATTTTGCCTTCAATGCGATGCTAGTGGTTTGGGCATTGGAGCCGTGTTTATGCAAAATGCTCGACCAATTGCCTAACATAGCGAAAAACTTGATGGAGCACGTTTGAATTACCCCATCGATGACAAGGAATTGTTTGCTTTGATTCGAGCTTTAGATGTTTGGCAACACTACCTTCGTCCTAAGAAGTTTGTCATCCACTCCGACCATGAGTCCTTGAAGTTTTTGAAAACTCAAACAAGTTTAAACAAACGACATGCTAAGTGGGTTGAGTTCATGGAATCCTTTCCCTATGTCATCAAGTACAAAAAGGGCAAATAAAATGTTATCGCGGATGCTCTTTTTTCCCCCTTGTGGAGAAGATCCCTCTAGTGGATTCCAAGACCTCTTCTTGTAATTGAGATTACATGCCAATCCTTCATCTTTGGGTGACGCTATTGGATCGGTTGGATTGACCGGTAAGGGAAACTATCCTAAGAGTAAGGTTGCTTGGAGATTGAGAATCGGGGGCTACCCTTGGGGACTTGTTACCGGTTGATTTCGTCCGTGTTGCTTTGCTAGTTATCCAATTTGTGAGTTTTCCCCTCTTGTGTTCTTCGTGGTCTTCGCGTTCATCGTGTTCTTCGTTCATCCGCCCTCAATCCGTGAAAATCGGGACCCTACCCGCATCACTCCCCAGCTCAATAACCAAACACATTTGGTCAGAAGAGGTACATGACATGGGAACCTGATGAGGCAACTCCCGCTGTCCGTACGCTTGAAGATATATTTTTGTGTATTTATTATGTTTTTTCTAGAGTTATTTTGATGTAGCTCCGATACTTTACTCACCAGTTTTTATTATATGTAGATCCCGAGGCTGCACGAGAGGATCTTCTGGACAGAGACGGAAACAATGGAAAAACACTCCAGGTCTTTTCTCGGCCTTCTCGGGGAGCAAACATGGGAAAAGCAATCGAGATGTTGTGCCGATCTCAGCGTGTCAAACTACCAGTAGTCATTCCAGAGGGGAAGACAAAGCCAGAATCAGCTCTTATCGCTGCAAATCTCGCAGGTGAATGCGACCTTGCAGTCACGGACTTTATTCCTGTGTTTTCGCACATGGACGACAAAGCTCATGGAATACTCCCCAGCTCGATAAACAAACACATCTGGTCAGAAGAGGTACATGACATGGGGAACCTTATGAGGCAACTCCCGTTGTCCGTACGCTTGAAGATATATTTTCGTATATTTATTATGTTTTTTCCAGAGTTATTTTGATGTACCTCCGATACTTTATGATGTATCCCAACCTCGAACACCTACGCCAACTACGCCAAATGGTCCAATGACAAGATCAAGAGTCAAGGCACTTCATGAAAAGGTGACCTCGCTCCTCTCTATGTGTGATTTCGACACCCCTTTGAATGGTTTGCTACTTCATTCGGATACCTTGTGTGTGCTAAGGTACAACCCTCATGAAGCTACCCCACCAAGTGATGAAGATGGACAAGGGTCGAGCAAAGAAGACGAAGAAGAAGAGCAAGAAAACCCGATGGCCGGTACTGCCGCCGTCATCCCTCCGGTACTACCGGGGCCGCGCAGTACTACCGGCGCAACTACCTAAGCGACTATCGCCGAATCTCCGGAGCTACAGGTGTCTCGGAAAAACTTAAGCGGTACTACCGAAATTCGATCCGGTACTACCGCTGCCGCCGGTACTACAGGGCCACCACCGCCGGTACTACCAGACCTGCGCAACCCGGCGAGCTGAGTTCACCTTCGTCGGTACTACCAACCCATTTCCTACGGTACTACTGGTGCTACGCGAGCCTGTGTGCTGAGTTGGCCCTTGAGCCATGTAATCCTAGCACTCATCGACCTTTTCGCATATAGACTATAAATAGGTGCCTCCCCCTTCAGATCTAGGGTTAGACTGAGATTAGACTTGAGTTGAGCTTTGCTCCTTTCCACCCCTTGTTGGTGTTGCCTCCTATGGAGATGAATCAAGGCCTCCCCTTGTGGAGAATATCGCTCCAGTGGATTCAAGGCTTCTTCTTGTAGTTGCGATTACTTGCCAATCTTTCCTCTTAGAGTGACTAGATTGGATTGGTTGGGTTGACCAATAAGAGAAACAATCCTAAGAGTAAGGTTGCTTGGAGATTGAGAATCGGGGGCTGCCCTTGGGGATTTGTTACCGGTTGATTTCGTCTGTGTTGCTTTGCTAGTTATCTTGTGTTTGACTTTTCCCCTCATGTGTTCTTCGCGTTCTTCGTGTTCTTCATTCATCCGCCCCCAATCCGTGAAAATCGGACCCTACCCGCATCATATGGTATCAGAGCTTGGGTTGACACGGATTGATTTGTGTTTCCACCCCCAAATCCACCAAATTTTTCTTTGATTTTGAGAAATTCGAAAATTTCCACCAAAAATAGCCTTTCTTGGATTTGATCCGATCTCTCGATTTGTTGCGTTTGGAGTAGTTTTGATCCACGGATCTGTTGCCTTAGGACCCCCTCCACCTTTGTTCCAAGTTTCCCAGCCTAATTTTGCCAATTTCCCACGAATTTGAGGATTTTTTGAGTCCAATTTCCGCCAAAAATCGAAAGTCAAAATTCAGAAATCGGGCGGGTCGGTACTACCGGACCGTTTACGCCGGTACTAACGGGTGTGCAAATTTTTGGCCGAAATTTTTTCTTCCCCATTTTCGTTTTGGCATTTCCTTTTGTGTGTGTTTGAGTTGTCCTTTGAGGTGATAACGTCTTCTACGTCGACAAGCATCCGCAAGCATTCTACATCAACAACAAGCGCCAACGACACCTTCGACTCAACACACGTTTCCCCGTCAACTATCTGTTGTGAGACCTTCTTCGTCTTTGTGTACCTGTCCCATTGGACTATTGCGGGCATTGCAATCGTGTCACCTTGGTATTGAGTAGTTCATCAAAAACGTAGCTTAGTTAGTTTTCTTTGGGCTTGTATATAAAAAAGTGACAAGTATCATCCTTTGTGAGTAGCACGCTGCGAATGCTTAGTGAAGAGTAAAAGGTTGGCACGTGTGCAAATCTAGTGCCCTCACACAAGGCAATTGAACTAGTGTCCTTCTTGCGGTAGTGTGACATTTGAGCATGTAGTCTTTGTTAGGATCATCATTGTAACAGCCCCAAATTCGTGAACGTAAAAATGTGTGTAAATTTTTCACTTTTGTGTTTCATTGCATCATGGCATCAATATTAACTTGCTAAAAAACACCCTAATTTGGTTTGGCACCATTTAAAAACAAATGCCAAACTTGCCTTCACAGAATTTCAAATCAATGGAAATGTTCAAACTTGCAAAACAAAAATACCTTGACATCTTATATTTGTCAAGGAAGTTCCAAGAGTTCAAAATTAATATCTTGCACTTGCTTTAAAAATTCTAAAGGAATATCATTCTGGATGTAGCAAAAATGACATAAGCAAACCCTATGAACAAAAGTTGTTCAAAACATTTTATTTTGAGACACCAATTTTTGTGGAGCTTCTACATTATATGGGGAGGCTACCTGAATTTTCTCATAATTTTTGGAATGGTTTTAGTGCCTCAATTAAATCACTGAAAGCTACTGGTTTTAAAAAGAAATAAAAGAAACAGAAAAGAGGAAACGTCAGGGGGTTCTCTGCAACTTGGTCATCTTCTTCCTGTAGCTCCAGTGGCAGCGGCATGTAGCTCGCCACTGGCGCCCACGCGCCCACGCTCCTCCTGCCGCGCTGGGAGGATAAGAACGCCACGAGCCGCGCTGCTCCTCTGCTCTCCCTCACTTATCCACCCACCTGCTCCCTCGTCTCTCTCCATTTCTCTTCCATGGCCAAACCCTAGCTCGGGCTCGCCGTCGAATCGCCGCCGTTCTAGGAGGTCAGAGCAGATCGAGCGGGCGCACCGTCTCCGCCTCGACGTCCTCTACCTCCACGGCGAAGGAATCGTTCCAGTTCGCCGTCGTTGTCGCGCACGAGCTCGTCTTCTTCCTCTCCGACCGCCGCGCTTCGAGCAAGCTCGCCACCGTCTCCGACCTCCTTCGTCACCGCCGCGAGCACGTACGCTTCTGGGGTGAGCACGCCATCCTCCGGGACATCTTCTTCTTCCTCCTCCTGCTCTGTAGCCTCGCCTTCGTGCGAGAGGCCGCTCGGCCGTCCGCCATGGCCGCCGCCATGTCGATCAAGAACGCGACGCCGTGCTTCTTTTTCCTCTTTCTTCTGCATGCGCCCGAGGTGCACCACCACTACCGCACCTGCTCGCACCCACCACACGCACGCAGGGGCGCCAGTTCGTGGTGGTCGTCGGCAGAAGTTCGTCGCCGTTGCGACTGAACCCTTTGTCTGAAACTCAGTGTCGCATCTCAGTTTCGTCACTTAAAATTAGTACCGTGACCTCTTATTTCTTTAGATCTGCTATCTAACACTAACACCACCCCAGCCCAGTGGCAAAAGGCACACTGCCTCGCCGCCAACGTCGCGGGTTCAACTCCTCGCAGACGCAAAAAGGCACCCTTTTTCCTCTTTTCCACCAGCTGACAGGCGGGCCCCACCGGTCGGTGACCGTGGCGGCCAGCGCAGCCACACACGCCCAGTCAGCGCCAGCGTGGCGCTCGGGCCCGCATGGTAGTGGCTCTGGCTAGCCTCTGCCTTGGTGAGAAAATCCCCAGATCCAGATCCAGATCTGGATTCTTGCGTCCGGGCCCCACTGGTTAGTGACTGTGGGTAGCCCGTGGCTGAGTGAAAAATGTTTCGGGCATTCTTTTATGTAAATATTTAAAACTGACAGAAATTTGATTAAACTTGTAAAATCCATAACTTTTTAAATATTGATCCAAAAATGACAAATGAGGTACCAAAATGTTCAGAAAATTAAAGTCTGTCTGTTGGCATAACTCACACATCCAAATAAATTAGTTTATTCGATGTTTTATCAAAATAAGGAAAATGGCAGAAAAGAAAATGCTTTTGGAAAATCCATATCTTTAAAAATAATGGTCCAAAAATTAAGTCTGACCTACCAAAATGTTCAGCAAGTAATGTACTTCATGATTCACCATTTCTACAAACATGGATAATTAGTTTTAATGCTGTTTAATGGAAGCTGCTAAAATAACAGAGTTAAAAGGGAATTTATAAATTCAATAACTTTATAGTGGTTCATCAGAAAAATGTGTTCTTCATATCAAAATGCTCGTAAAAATATGAACTAACCAGTAACATCATTTGCATGCATATTTGAACACAATTGTAGCACTGTATGATTTAGAAGTTAAGGAAAACATTAAGTTAAATGTGGGGTGATATTCTTCTCTAGTTGAAATAATTATTTTGCACCCCATTTAAATTGCTAGATTTGTTATAGTAATTCCAGTGCATAAAAATGTCATGCCATCATGTGTCTGCGTATTGCATTTGTTATGTATGTGTGGTTTTATGCATCGATAGATCAAGCAGTCGGGGTTCCACCGCAATACCCTGACGAACCGTATTACCAGCTGCTGAACAAGGCAAGCGTAATCCCCCCTCTGAGCATGTCTCCTCCTATGTTTCCTCAATTATTTTCTCCACTATAATATTGCATTCGGTTCCAAATGTCTTTTGCTTGGATTAAGTATCCTATTAGTTGCATTAGATACATGTTGCCATTACCTGTATCCTTCCTAATATCCATAGGATTGAAGTGTTGGCCTGAGTTAATTATACCTGCTATGTATATGCTTAGCCATGCTTAGTTCAATGCTTAGTCGTCCGGTGGATGTTTCATGGTCGGAACAGTTGATGGAATGACCGGATGTGGTGGAAAATTGTGGTGACTTTAATAAACTGCTTAAAGGGGGGATGAGAGGCCACGGGGGATGTGGTGTGTTGTGTCGTTCTCGCCGACTAGTTGCGAGTTCTCCCCTTCGAGCCAAGACCGAGCGTGCACCCATGCGTGGGCCTATGCAATAGCAGGAACCCCCATCGACGAGGTACCTTGTGAGGGGCTAGCCAAGGATCCTCTAGTTTGAGCTTTCCATTTGCGCGTGCGTGAAGATGGTGGCATGGACTAGGATGAGGATGGTGGTGTTTAGGACCGTGGCCGCGGGGCAGGGTGTTGGAGGCACTGAACCTGTCCTTCCGCACACTGATGATCCTTGGGTTAGTCTCATGCGAGGGAGAAGTCGTAACCGCTCCCACTCAGCCGGCTTTCCATGGAAGAGAGCTAATAGCTAGGCAATGGGCCGGACGGTACGCGTGGTAAACATTGTACACCCCTGCAGGGTTAAATCTTTTCGAAAAGCCGTGTCCGCTGTTATGGACGACTTGGTGCCGGATTCAGAGACCATAGGTACACTTGAACGGAATGATTAAAATTTGACTCAAGAATGCAAGGTTAGCTTCCTCGAGGGTGATTCGGGGAGGTGCCTTAGTAGACAGGAGAAGTGATTGTTGGTGGTTGTTGATGAAGATGAACAAGAGGAAAGAGTTTACTTCTTACCCCCTTTGAAAATATTCTGATTAGTCGATGCCAAGGAGTTATGTCTTTATAAATAAAACCAGCTTTATGCAAAACAGCCATAAAACCTTTGAAAGCCAATCATCGAGCTAGTAGCTCTAGTAATATTGCAGAGTTCGTCGAACTCAACGTTGCTTTGTTGATTCTTTCAGTGGAGGACTTCACCGACACTGAAGGTGGGTTCTATGTGGACGTCGACGAGTAGTCTGGGGTTCCCAGGTGGCAGCTTGGGACATCCCAGAACAGCTGGCGCTGGAAAGTTTATCTATAGGCCTCTTAGGCCATAATTTGGATCTTGTTGTTTAGAACAACTTAATTCGCTTCCGCATGATGTACTGTTGGGTCTGTGACCTCTGGTTGTAATATTTGCTATCTTTCTCTATTATAAGAGTTGAACTATAATGCTTTGAGTGGTAGAGTCTGTGATGTGCCAGTTGTTCCACGAGTCTTGATCTCTCTATTATGCATTGATAGTTGTGCCTGTGTTATGGCATCAATCGGGGTGTTGCGTTGCCGATGATCCATTCCGAGCAACGCCTGCCAAAGGTTTTGGCCGGGGAGTGGTAAACCCGTAACCTCCGGTTGTATCGCATAACCGGTGACACACAGCATCTCTGTATAGTTCCGCGGTCGGGGCGCCACAAGTTGGTATCAGAGCAGGACTGCCTGTAGGAAACCCTTCTACTGGTCGACGTTGAGTCTAGTGTTTGTGAAAACTATTTATAAACTACAAATGGGTTGTGAAAACTTGCTTAGGATTCTTTTTACTCCTTACCTGGTATCGCTCCATCTCTGAGTCACCTTACCTCCATTTGATTTAAAAGGTTTCATTATCTCAGCTGGTGTTTCAAAATTAGGTGCCCCGTTGGGTGGGTCATTTCTAAACCAGTTAACATGTTACTTCAACTCACGAGTTACAAATAGACCTCGGAGTACAAACCATGAGATCGTAAAGGATGGGATCCTTCTCTAGTTTATGTGTCAGGTTGTCAGGTTCAGAGTCTCCAACGCCTTTCGCTGGACCGATGCAACTCCAATTCTTCTTGTTCCACAAGCCTCCTTTCTCTGGGTTTTAACCGTGGTCTTGAACCGAAAGTCCCAGATTGTGCTGTGATTCTGGTATGTTGAATTATGTGTGTTGTTACCCATGTGATCGTTAAGCCATTTGTGAATCTCGGTACATGAAGCTGGCTTCTAACCCAAGTCCTGCCTTACCACACCTCAGTTGGCTATGTAACTTTAGCTCTGCCTTAGACTTGCTTTAGATTCTGTCTTGGAACCATTTGGGTTACGACCGGAATTCTCTTAGCGAGTCTCCCATCTATGTTCGTGACTCTGTTGCATCTCTCCTTTTTGGGCATGGTTAACACAAACACGTACTAACCTGTGCATCTGCAACATCTTGGGATTCTCCTGAGCTTGTTTCTTACAGTTGAACTATTTTTACGATCTTGTCAGTCGGTCGACAGTCAAGTTGTAATCGTGCATTGGTGTATTCCGATGCAAGTCACTCTCGTGATCCGTCAAGACTTTCCACTTCGTCTTGTTAGGAGAAACGAACTCCAGTATCCTGTCCATTTCTCGGACTAGGTCAAAGTTTTGTAGTCTGCAGAATAAGAGGTTTATTTTAGTCTCTGTTTCTGTTCCATCTTAGAGTACCACGACATCTTGGTATAAAGAGTGTGCAATCGTGCTAAGTATCATGATTTCCTTGAGGAAGTGATGCTCTTACACATATTACTCACCCTTCCCTCTGACTCACTTGATGCCCGAGAATCACTAAGGTGCGAGAATTGATGTGTCTATCCGATGCTCCTAACAATTTTAATTGTTTTGACATCCAAAGACCTTTTGTGTCCTTAGCATGATTGGTTAGCCGATCCATAAGTTGAGTTTGACTGTGCTACCAAGTCTATTTGCTCTGGTGCACTTCCTTGGTCAAAGAGCTAGGTTCGTGTCGAAGCTCCCAAGACCACACCCCTCCTGCCTTGTAAGGCATGATTCTCTCTCGAACTCAAGACATACCGGTGGATCGTGTTATTCTGGATGTCTTTCCAGAAGTATCGCCAGGTTGTCACCTGACCGTGATGTTGAGCGTATGAGTAAGCTGGTTATCTGAACAACTTCTTTCTCCAAGAAAATCGTGCTGAATGTCCTGAATTATTCGGTTGAGCTTAAACAACTTGGAGAGTTAAAAGATAAAAGCTCTATCTGATATAGTTCCTTCTCAATGGGATTTCTAGTTTTACGTGTCGAAGCAAGGTGGTATCTCCTTTGTGGATATGCTATCCTACAAATCTTTGATTTGAATTGGGCTATTGTCAAATCAAACTCAGGCCAACCTACTAAATGTGGTAGTCTGACCAATACTTATGCCCGTTCATGTGACCTATGAGTCTACCGTCTTGGAGTATCTGGACAAGTTTGTTGTTGAGCCCATCAACTACCTTCTTATTTTCTTCATGTTTGAGGAGATTCATATTGGATATTGGACGTTAGCATTGGAAACTTGTTAGAACTAACTTTGTGTCATCACAAGTTATGTGTTCTGGAAGTTAGAAATGACTTTCTCTTGTTCACGTGCAATTGCTGAAAGATGTCGCCGTGGATCTGAGTAAAATGTCTCGTTTCCTCGGAATCATTTCAACTCGATCATGCATGTGTAGAATATTCTCGGAATGGTATGTTGTTACCTCCATTCCTTCAGAATTTCATCTATGCATCCAAGCCAATAATTGAACTGTTCAAGAAAGAGAAGGAGTCCAAGAACTTCAATGTCTTCTTTGATGTTTCCCAACAAGGACTCAATTGTGTCCCGTTGCAAGTAATTCAAGTAGGTGCAGATTGTCTTCTGACAATTGCTAATACGTGAGTTCCGCAATCTCGTTCCTCCTTTGGAGATAGACATTCTAGTCTACCTCTTGGGGTTCTAGCAAATGTAATCCGCTGGTATCCTGTGCAAAGACTTCCTATTTATACATGTTGAGTCTGAAGTATCTCTACACCTAATCATGTCGGAACCGCAATTAGAAACGATGGTTGATGGTCGTCAAGAAGCTTGTCCTTGATGTCAAAAAAATCAAGAAGTTTTCCCGATACTAACGTTCGCGGAGTTTCTAAAGTTCTCTTGGTCCATCTTCCCGATCCTTGTCCGGTGATCTGAAATGTTCCTTCGCGAGGAAGGTCCTACTCAAGTTGTCCGGTAGAGGTTACCTCTTCATCTGTTGGAATCTTGTTTTTAACATTCTCCCTCAGAGACTTAAGGCCTTGTGCAAAGTTCATATTCGCAATCTTTTTGAGAAACCATTATCTACCATCACTAGTAGAAAAAACCCTATCAGTGGCGCACCAAAATCGGCTATCAGTGGCGCACGATGGTGCGCCACTAAATCTGCGCCACTGATAAGTGTTATCTGTGGCGCACCAGCGGTGCGCCACAGGTAAACACACTATTAGTGGCGCACCGGCCCGTGCGCCACTGGTAGTCGACTTTAGTGCGCCACAGGTAACCTTGGGGGCACCTATCTCAGTTATCAGTGGCGTGCGATACAAACTATGCGCCACTGGTAAGTTGAATACCAGTGGCGCACACCCTATTATGCACGCCACTTGTTGTTATTTAGGAATATTAAAAATATACTACTAGTGGCGCCCTTTCTATTTGGTGCGCCACTAGAATCATTTTCGGGATTCAAAAAATAATAATTAAAACAATTATTTGTTGCGAAGTTCAGAAACACAAATAGCATTTTAAAGAGTGGTGTCCTACATTATTAATTACAACACACCACATTGTTTTAGAAACACAAATATACAGAAGTACGCTGCAACGTGTCAATGTCGTCCTCGTCGCCGCCATTGCCCCGTGTCCATGTCGTCGTCGCCGCCGCAGTCCCATGTCGCAAGCCCCGTGTCGATGTAGTCGCTTCCGCAGCCCCGTGTCGATGTCCTCACTCCCGCAGCCCCTTGTTGATGTTGTCGCCGCCATGCAAAAGAAACTCGGAATTGATCCCAGAAAATGGAACATGTGTACAGATGGTAAGAAAACAGTGCTCACCTTGTCGCCCTGCTTATCCTCCCAAAGCCACTGCTCTCAGATCTGCTGCTATGAACACTTGTAAAATTAACTTCACATTTGTCAAATTCAGTTAACATGTTACTCCAGTAATTTCAGTTAACACGTTAAGTGCAATACACGCAGAAAATGGAACATGTGCACTTGCTCTTGCTTGCTACTGCTAGCACGGCACAGCACGGCAGCTTATTACTGAAGATTAACTAACAAGAGCGCTTAATTTAATTGAAAAAACAAGGAGTATTTGCTTAACTGAAAAAGCAAGGAGTACTTGCTTCCATTTACTCAAGCAAGTACTGAAGCGTGCACAAATATTGCTACTGTACCATTTACTGAGGCTTGTACAGGTACTGCACTACTGCTGCATTGCTGTAAGCAGAAACAATACTAGTACTCCAGTCTCCAGGAGTAAATTCTTACACAAACAATTTTGCATTTTACTCAAACAATAAATTTGCAGTGCTCACTTGGAGGAGTACTTGCAGGATCAAAAGATATTTGCAAGCACGAAGATGCTACTCGTGTACAGAAATTAACAAGCATGAAATTTATTCATGTACAGAAATTTACTCAAGCACAGACTACAAGCAATCGCTAGCATTGGGAGGAAAAGACGAGAGAGGAGAACTGGAGAAGTACCAGGCGCACGGAGCCGTGGCGCGGCGAGGCAGCCAGCGCTACCAAGCTGGGGGCCCGTGAGGACGACGGACGCGACGAGGCGGCAGGGCCCGCACCACTCGGTGACGAAGTCCACGAGCACGGGAAGCTCCGGCCGCATCACCTCCGCCTCGAACTCCCCGTCCCCGACGAGCTTCACCGCGGCGCTGCACCTGACGCGTGCGCGCGCGAGGGCGAGCCGGCCGCCCCATCCTTTGGAGGAGTGAACCTCCCCCTGCAGCGTCAGGTGGAGGACTGCCCTCCGTGGTTCCCTTCGTCGACCTCGCCGTCCTTGTGGAGCTGGGGTCGCCATCTCCGGCGATGCGTGCGCAGGCGGCGCCGGGCGCTGGTACAGGAGGCGCCATGGGGCGGGACGGAGGCGGCGCCGGTGTCAGATCCCGCTAGTCGAGATCGGCAGAAACTCCCGATTGGAGACCCGCTAGTCAGGATTTGGCTAAGGAAAGTAAGAACAGCTAAGGAAGCTAGGGTTTGCTCATAACAATTTTGTTATTCGATACCGTCTCCAGACGTCTCAACAGAGTATCAAGCTGGCCACAGCGGCACAGCAACGCACACGACATGGGCTTAAAGCCCACCACACACGATACAAGGCCCACGGCCCATACACAGGCACAGCCCGGTAAAAGGAGGACACGACAATTCCTCCCCTCGAGAGCACACTTGTCCTCAAGTGTTATCTTCCTGCTGATCCAGTGTCGTTTGTGGTTTGTTGGTAACCTCTTGTGGTAGATCATGGAATTCTTCCTCTTCCTGTTCTTGGGGACTATCTGCTGTCATTACATTCAACGACTTGTATTGCTGGCAGCGATGTCCGAAGAACCACTTCTGACCACAGTATTTACATTTCCCAGGCTCATTGAATTTAGCTTCAGGTCTAGTCCTTGGGTTCTCAAACTCCTTCTTAGGATTGCTGGTTTATGTGATTTCATGTAGTGTTTTATCTCCCCTCGCAACCCATTGATGTAACACTTGACATAATAAGCTTCTTTGACATCTGGGTTCTCTTTTCTGTAGTTTGCCATTTTGTCTTCAAACTTGTCTGTATATTCATTCACTGTGTTGTATCCTTGCCTGATGGAGTTGAATTCCTCTACAGCTTCATAGGAACTGGTAGCAGAGAAGCGTTGCACTACCACCATACAGAATTCTTTCCAAGCAAGATTCTCTTACAACACACCAGAGTTTCTAAGCCAGGTGTCTGCTCTGCCCGTGATGTACATCTGTGCATAATCAAATTTTGCATTTTCTGGTACATACACCATGTTGAAGTATTTTTCTGTCATACGCAGCCATTCCTCGGGGTTTGTACCATCGAAACGAGGGAAATCCATTTTTGGAGCCTTGGCAATGGATTTGTAGAATTGGGCATCACGGTCAAATTCTTGATTTCTACCTCCTCTGTTGTAGTGACCTCTGTCAGGAGGTTCACCCGGTCTCGGATAGTGGTTCTGTTCATGCTGATGCTTGTTGGGTGGTAGATGTTGTGGTGTTGGTTGGGTATAGGGATGCTGCCAGTTGGGTAGAGAATGGGGGTAGTGGTGTGGGTTGAAATGGTGGTATGGGTCTGGGTGTGGGGGTAGCTGGTAGTTTTGGTTGAAATTGTGGTGGTGAGTAGGGTTCTGGTTCCAGTGTGGGTAATTGTTTTGTTGCTGGGGTGATGGGTAGTAGTTAGCAGGCTGTGGAAGGTGTATGGGACGAGAGTGACCACTACCACGGTCTTGATCGACTTGCTGCTGTCGCAAATTCTCGTCAGCTGTTGCTTGTTCTTGCTGCTTCAATTTCTCTGCAGCCGCTGCTTGTTGTTGCAATTGGTCTGCCGCTGCTGCTTTTCCTGGATCATCAAGTTGCTGTTGCTCAACTTCGACTGCTTTCTGTTTCTCGAGTGCACGTTCTCGATCGGCAAGCAATAGAGATTCCAATCGAGAGAATTGTGCAGATAAAGCTGTTACCTTTTCTTCCACTCCATCAACTTTGGATCCGATTTCTTCCGTCCTGGTGCTGAGGTGCTCCATGTCGAGCTTTAGAGCGGCGAGTTCTTGTGCGTCCGCCGGGTCGTTGTGCTTGGATTTGCCCATCCTGTGCGTAGGTGGGCTGCCGGCGCGCTTCCGGAGGCAGCAGGGAGCACGTCGACCGGGGGCTCGGGATGGCAGCCGGTCACGACGCCACGGAGGAGGCCGGAGCAGGGTGAATCGCCGGCGATGGGGTAGAGGCGAGTCCGGGTCGGCTGAGAGGCGAGGTCGGCTTCGTGTTGGAGCAGAGGAGCGGGGCGTGTGGCGGCGGGAACACACGGCCAGGGAGGACGGCAACCTTGCCGTGGCGGAGCTGATGCGGCCCGAGGAGGAGGTCGACGTGGAGGCGGAGCTGGTGCGGCCCGAGGAGGAGGTCGACGTGGGGCGGACCGGCGGAGCTGTTGCGGCCCGAGGATGGAGTCGAGAGGACCGGCGGGGTGGGAGCTGAGAATGGGATTTGGAGATGAGGGTGGGTGGGGTGCGGGTGGTGGTGAGCGAAGGCAGAGGGTGGGTGGGGTGCAGGTGAGGAGCTCCTGGGACGAAGGGATTTGGTCGATGGGAAGCAGATCCTTGGCCGGAAATTTTTTCTTCGAGCAAGAACAAGAGCTCGGGCAGACAAATTTGTCCAGAAGAGGAAAGGATCGCCGGGGAAGAAAATTTTCAGCAGATCTGAGCAGGAACGGACTGCTCTGATACCATTTTGTCAGATCCCGCTAGTCGAGATCGGCAGAAACTCCCGATTGGAGACCCGCTAGTCAGGATTTGGCTAAGGAAAGTAAGAACAGCTAAGGAAGCTAGGGTTTGCTCATAGCAATTTTGTTATTCGATACCGTCTCCAGACGTCTCAACAGAGTATCAAGCTGGCCACAGCGGCACAGCAACGCACACGACATGGGCTTAAAGCCCACCACACACGATACAAGGCCCACGGCCCATACACAGGCACAGCCCGGTAAAAGGAGGACACGACAGCCGGGCGCTGGTACGGGAGGCGCCATGGGGCGGGACGGAGACGGCGTGGACGGGATGGGGAGGCCGCCGGCGGCGAAACGCTGGAGCAGAGATCGAGCGGAGAGGCGCGGTTGTAGGGGTGGCCAGAGGTTGGAGATAAGGTTGGAGAGAGGAGAGGTGGACGTGCGGTTGTTGGTGGATAGGTGAGTCTAAAAAAAAGAGAGAGGATAAGTTGCGAGATGGGGATGAGATGCTGGAAAAAAATATCATCCGATAAATACCTGTGGCGTACCACCCACTGTGCGCCACTGGTAAAAAATTTACCTGTGGCGCACCGGGAAATTACCAGTGGCGCACCATGTTATGGTGCGCCACAAGTAGTCTCTCTCCTCCACCTCGAAATTTTCAAATTTAGGGGGAACTTACCTGTGGCGCACCAGTTTACGGTGCACCACTGGTAAAAATTTACCAGTGGCGCACCATAAACCTGGTGCGCCACAGGTATAGGGGTGGATATCGAGCCAGCTCGACTCAACTCGACCCAACTCGTGAATACTCGTTAGTTAACGAGCCAACTCAACTCAACTCGTTAACTAAACGAGCTCTGGTCCCCAACTTGGCTCGACTCAATAAAAACTCGAGTTGGCTCGGTAAATTCATTAAGCTCGGTAATAAACGTTAACAACATAAGCATGGATGTGAGTAGTCGATATTATAACATAAACTTAAATATTTAAACATATCTTAACAAATCATTATTTGTAGCTTAAAAATCAACAACATGATAGAACATAACTCTATATATGGCCTACATGGCTCTACTGGCTATGCTCACACCTAGCCATGGCCTCGGTATTGTGGGCATTACAGATCTGAACATTGTGTTAACCGTTGAAGAACGTAAATATGCAATGGACTAGCTCATAAAGTTATGATTTCAGATATATTACGAGTTAACGAGTTTAACGAGTACTCGTAACTCGACTCATTAAACTCGTTTTCTTAATGAGCTAGAAATGTCAGCTTGGCTCAACTCATAAGTGTCCGAGTTCGAGCCGAGTTGAGTCGAGTTTTCGAGTACTCGTTTAACTCATGAGTTTCAAGTTTTATTTCCACCCCTACACAGGTATATTTTGCCAAAATCCACAAACCGAGGTGAGAGACTATCAGTGGCGCACCGGGAGCTGGTGCGCCACTGATAGCATCTCACGTATAAGCTTTTTTCTACTAGTGCATCTGGAAACCTTTTATCATTCTTCTGTTACCTCCATGTGTCTCCTAATCGTCAAAGCAAGAGCTGATCGAAGTCTCGTTCCAAGAGTTGTCAAGGGGGTACTCGATCGTCGCATCTTCGTGAAGACCATTCCTCTCAGAGTCGTTCCCCTCTCCTATGGTGTAGTTGAGGGATGACCTTGAGGTATAGCCGATGAAGATCTTCAGGATGCGCTGAATCATTCTACACCGAGAAGATCGTTGAAAACCGTTGTAACCCTTTCCCTCTTTGCTACTCTAGGAATCTCGGGGCGAGATTCTTGTAAGGGGGGTAGAATTGTAACAGCCCCAAATTCGTGAACCTAAAAATGTGTGTAAATTTGTCACTTTTGTGTTTCATTGCATCATGGCATCAATATTAACTTGCTAAACAACACCCTAATTTGGTTTGGCACCATTTAAAAACAAATGCCAAACTTGCCTTAACAGAATTTCAAATCAATGGAAGTGTTCAAACTTGCAAAACAAAAATACCTTGACATCTTATATTTGTCAAGGAAGTTCCAAGAGTTCAAAATTAATATCTTGCACTCGCTTTAAAAATTCTAAAGGAATATCATTCTGGATTTGGCAAAAATGACATAAGCAAACCCTATGAACAAAAGTTGTTCAAAACATTTTATTTTGAAACACCAATTTTTGTGGAGCTTCTACATTATATGGGGAGGCTACCTGAATTTTCTCATAATTTTTGGAATGGTTTTAGTGCCTCAATTAAATCACTGAAAGCTACTGGTTTTAAAAAGAAATAAAAGAAACAGAAAATAGGAAACGTCGGGGGGTTCTCTGCCACTTGGTCATCTTCTTCCTGTAGCTCCAGTGGCAGTGGCATGGAGCTCGCCACTGGCGCCCATGCGCCCACGCTCCTCCTGCCGCGCTGGGAGGATAAGAACACCACGAGCCGCGTTGCTCCTTTGCTCTCCCTCACTTATCCACCCACCTGCTCCCTCGTCTCTCTCCATTTCTCTTCCATGGCCGAACCCTAGCTCGGGCTCGCCGTCGAATCGCCGCCATTCTAGGAGGCTCGGAGCAGATCGAGCGGGCGCACCGTCTCCGCCTCGACGTCCTCTACCTCCACGGCGAAGGAATCGATCCAGTTCGCCGTGGTTGTCGCACACGAGCTCGTCTTCTTCCTCACCGGCCGCCGCGCTTCGAGCAAGCTCGCCATCGTCTCTGACCTCCTTCGTCACCGCCGCGAGCACGTACGCTTCTGGGGTGAGCACGCCGTCCTCTGGGACATCTTCTTCCTCCTCCTGCTCTGTAGCCTCGCCTTCGTGCGAGAGGCCGCTCGGCCGTCCGCCATGGCCGCCGCCATGTCGATCAAGAACGCGACGCCGTGCTTCTTTTTCCTCTTTCTCCTGCACGTGCCCGAGGTTCACCACCACTACCGCACCTGCTCGCACCCTCCACACGCACGCAGGGGCGCCAGTTCGTGGTCGTCGGCGGCAGAAGTTCGTCGCCGTTGCGACTGAACCCTTTGTCTGAAACTCAGTGTCGCATCTCAGTTTCGTCAGTTAAAATTAGTACCGTGACCTCTTATTTCTTTAGATCTGCTATCTAACATTAACACCACCCCAGCTAAGACTGCACATGGTTAACCGAAAACCGAGAGACCGAACTGAAAAAACCAAAACCGAACCGAAATTCTGGTTCTTTTGGTTACCGGTTAGTAAAATAGCTAACCATATGCCTTGCGGTTAATACGGTTAATAACCGAAAACTGGATGGTTAACCAAAAAAACCGAAATGCCTATTAACTTTTATTAATTTGCTACTTCTATTGACTTTTATTAACTTTACGGCTTACTTGTAGCATGTGATTTGCTACTTGTATAGACTTTTATTAACTTTATGGGTTATTTGGTTACTTTGGATCATATGCCTATTAATTTTATAGTCTATTCCGTTATTTTGTAATATATGGCCACAAAAAGAAATTGTCATTTTAAAATTCGCGTCAATTTAGGTTAATTTGGTTATTACCGAAACCGAACCGAAATTAAATGGTTATTACCGAAACCGAACCGTATTCTCATACAAAACCGTATTTACCAAAGTATTGAAACCGTATAAATAAAAAAACATATAAACCGAACCGAATTAACCATATTAACCGAACGCGCAGCCGGAACCCCAGCCCAGTGGCAAAAGCCACACTGCCTCACCGCCAACGTCGCGGGTTCGACTCCCCGCATACGCAAAAGGCACCCTTTTTCCTCTTTTCCACCAGCTGACAGGCGGGCCTCACCGGTCGGTGACCGTGGCGGCCAGCGCAGCCACACACGCCCAGTCAGCGCCAGTGTGGCGCTCGGACCCGCATGGCAGTGGCTCTGGCTAGCCTCTGCCTTGGTGAGAAAATCCCCAGATCCAGATCTGGATTCTTGCGTCCGGGCCCCACTGGTCAGTGACTGTGGGTAGCCCGTGGCTGAGTGAAAAATGTTTCGGGCATTCTTTTCTGTAAATATTTAAAACTGACAAAAATTTGATTGAACTTGTAAAATCCATAACTTTTTAAATATTGATCCAAAAATGACAAATGAGGTACCAAAATGTTCAGAAAATTAAAGTCTGTCTGTTGGCATAACTCACACATCCAAATAAATTAGTTTATTCGATGTTTTATCAAAATAAGGAAAATGGCAGAAAAGAAAATGCTTTTGGAAAATCCATATCTTTAAAAATAATGGTCCAAAAATTAAGTTTGACCTACCAAAATGTTCAGCAAGTAATGTACTTCATGATTCACTATTTCTACAGACATGGATAATTAGTTTTAATGCTGTTTAATGGAAGCTGCTAAAATAACAGAGTTAAAAGGGAATTTATAAATTCAATAACTTTATAGTGGTTCATGAGAAAAATGTGTTCTTCATATCAAAATGCTCATAAAAATATGAACTAACCAGTAACATCATTTGCATGCATATTTGAACACAATTGTAGCACTGTATGATTTAGAAGTTAAGGAAAACATTAAGTTAAATGTGGGGTGATATTCTTCTCTAGTTGAAATAATTATTTTGCACCCCATTTAAATTGCTAGATTTGTTATAGTAATTCCAGTGCATAAAGATGTCATGCCATCATGTGTCTGCGCATTGCATTTGTTATGTATGTGTGGTTATTGATTGCTTCTTTCCGGTGTTTTTATGCATCGATAGATCAAGCAGTCGGGGTTCCACCGCAATACCCTGACGAACCGTATTACCAGCCTGTTGAACAAGGCAGGCGTAATCCCCCCTCTGAGCATGTCTCCTCCTATGTTTCCGCAATTATTTTCTCCACTATAATATTGCATTCGGTTCTAAATGTCTTTTGCTTGGATTAGAGTATCCTATTAGTTGCATTAGATACATGTTGCCATTACCTGTATCCTTCCTAATATCCATAGGATTGAAGTGTTGGCCTGAGTTAATTATACCTGCTATGTATATGCTTAGCCATGCTTAGTTCAATGCTTAGTCGTCTGGGGGATGTTTCATGGTCGGAACAGTTGATGGAATGACCGGATGTGGTGGAAAATTGTGGTGACTTTAATAAACTGCTTAAAGGCGGGGATGAGAGGCCACGGGGGATGTGGTGTGTTGTCTTGTTCTTGCCGACTAGTTGCGAGTTCTCCCCTTCGAGCCAAGACCGAGCGTGCACCCATGCGTGGGCCTATGCAATAGCAGGAACCCCCATCGACGAGGTACCTTGTGAGGGGCTAGCCAAGGATCCTCTAGTTTGAGCTTTCCATTTGCGCGTGCGTGAAGATGGTGGCATGGACTGGGATGAGGATGGCGGTGTTTAGGACCGTGGCCGCGGGTGTCGCAACAGTGGAACATGGGGTTCCCCTAGTACTGCCAAAGTGGGTCCACCCCATGTGGGCCCAAGATGAAGATGGACAAGACCAAGACTCAAGTCAAGCTGGCGGGTTCACCGTCAAGACACGCATGGCCTACGTCGACTAAGGGCTCCGGTCCTGGGGACCTTCCGGGTCCCCGAATCAAGCAAGAAGGCCAGGAAGGACCCGAGAGCCCGAGTTCCCGGCAGGAGGCCAGGCTCCCTCTCGGGTACTTCCCCACGTCCCTGTGGATAAGCACTCCACCTCACCGCGGAAGACTTGGGAAGCAAGGCGAAGGCAGCGCGGGCGGGAAGCATGTCCCGTGGTGGTGTCAGCTCCTGTCCACCCTCAAAGCGGACGCTCCCACCTAGCCCAAAGGAGACGCTAGGCTGAGGAGAGGCCACGTCTCCCCTAAACTAGATGAGGAGGGTCCTTCACCCCGAAGGTCCCTCACGCCCCTCACGTGACCCTGTGACAACCCCTTAGCCTTTAAAAGCAGGACCAAGCCACGGAGGAGAGGGGTCGAACCGAGGACGAACACAAGCTAGAACCAGAGCAAGACTAGACGAGGGATGCGAAGGTAGAGAGGAAGGTGATCTGTCCTTCTACCTCCAGCCAAAACCCTTCCGGGTACCCTGTCCGGGAGGTTCCATTGTAAGCCACACTATGAAGAACCCATCAATCCAGACATGCAGGAGTAAGGCTTTTAGCCTCCGGGCGGCCTGAACCTGGGTAGCTCCTTGTGTCCCTTTGGTTGCATGCTTTGATCGTGGAGAGGAGAGCTTGATCTAGACTCCGCCCAAGAAGACGATTCTCAGCCTCCTTCGCGCCCCGTGCCGAACCTAAAAGGGGGTATCCTATACTCCCGGTGTCCGTGCAACGAGACACGACATCTGGCGCGCCAGGTAGGGGGCGCAAGTGCTGGATTCATCTTCATCAAGTTCGTCGGCAAGTTCTTCGTCAAGCATGCCTCCAAGGAAGAAGGGAGATCCTGCGGCGTCCAAGCCGGTCTCTCCCTCACGCACTCAAGCTTCCGCTGAACGTCGTGCTGCTGGCGCACGGCGGAGCGTCTCTCCGTCCCCGCCTCCCATGGAGAGGGTGGCGCCGGACGAAGTGGACGGTCGCGACAAGGACAACGGCCCGGGCGGAGCGGCGGCTCCAAAGGGCGCCACCATGCCTCCCCCTCGCTCAGGGGAGAAGAGCGTCTGCAACGGCATCGGCAAGGAGCCCACCGCTGGAGGAGGGAACCACGGCGTTCGCCCCAGCGGGGATCCACGAGCATCCAAGAGCAAGACCTCCGCGCACTCGCCTTTGGACATGCAAGCTCGCCATGATGCTCTAGTCGCTGCAAAGGCCCTGATGCAGTTCCCTCCAAGCAACGGCGATCCCAAGGTCTACCAAGAATGGAGGACTCGCGTCGAGAGGCTCCTCGACTTCACCGATGGTGGTCCGTGGGTCGAACCCACTCAAGCCCCCACCGTCGACAATCCCGGAGCAGCACAAGACAAGACACGTGATCCGCGAGGCCAGCCTCGTGGTGAACGTCAAGCCAAGACGGCGCCTCCTCGCACCGCGCCACCGATGGCTGATCGGCTAAACCGCGATCACGGCGAGGCCATCTCCATCGGGTCGTCTACCTCGCGCAACCCAGATCTTCGTGACGAGCTCAACAGCCGTCAGAACGAGGATATGCGCACCCGCATCAAGCGTCGCCGAGAACGTCACCGCTGGGAAGATCGGGGCATCGAACTCGCCGAAGGTTGCCTCGCCCTCGCTCCCGAGTTTCGCCACTTCAACTGGCCCAAGAAATTCAAGATCGACGTTCTCCGCCACGACGGCACCACGAACCCCTGGGACTTTCTGCAGATCTACTCTCTTGCTGCGATGGTTGCCGGGGCCGACGAGGTCATGATGGCCAACTGGTTCCCCTTAGCCCTGAAGGGAGACGCCCAGACTTGGATTCTCAACCTTCCCAAGTGCTCCATCCGTTCCTGGCGGGCACTGAAGGAGTAGTTTCTGGGGGCTTTCCAAGGCGGGTACGAGCGCCCGGGGGCTCCCAGTGATCTCCACGACTTCAAGCAGTTACAGGGTGAAACTCTCCGCAAGTTCATCTAGCGCTTCACCCAGAAAATGAACACCATCCCGTGCATCAAGGACGAGTTGGTGATCCAGTCCTTCCACGCCAACGTCCGCAACCCCAAGATGCGCGAGAAGCTGAGCATCCATCGCGTCGAATCTGCTCGTAAGCTCTGGGAGCTTGCAGATCAGTGTGCTCGAGCTGGAGAAGGAGCCAAGTTCCCCCGGGAGGATGAACCCGAGGACAAGGTCGCTCCAGCTAAGAACAAGAAGCGGGACCCTGGACCCGACAAGCGGATCTTCGTCACCAAGCCTCTTCCGAAGAAGACCAAGCCCGCGCCGACTTCCGAGGAAGAAGGTGAAGGTGATCCCTGGTGCCACATCCATCCAGAAGGCAACCACTTGCTCAAGGACTGCCGCATGCTCAAGAACCTCGCCATCCGGGACGCGGCGGCCAAGGTGGTCGCGTGTACGACACTCTGGAGGCCACCCACGGCGGCAACGGGGAAGCTCCGGCTCCCCAAGGAGGCAACGGCGGCAAGTATCAAGAAGTCACTGGAGTTGTCGGGTGCATCCACGGAGGGTCTTCTGCCTCCCTCCAACGGCGCCTGCAAGAGACTTGTCCGGGAGCTGAACGCGGTTGCTTCTGCTCCGTCCAAGCCCCTGGACTGGTCTAGCCAAGTCATCACCTTCGACCCAGAAGACCACCCTGCAAACACTGCCGGGGTCGGGACCCTGCCGCTGATCGTGTCGCCCGTCATCCACAACTACAAGGTCACCAAGATGCTGGTCGACGGAGGCTCCAGCCTCAACTTGCTGACGGCGAAGGTCCTGGCTATCCTTCAAATCCCCCTGTCTCGCCTGCAAGACACCGGGGTGTTCCAAGGCGTGAACGGAAGTGTTACTCGACCCCTCGGGAAGATCACCCTTCCGGTCACCTTCGGCGACTCCAAGAACTTCCGCACCGAGGAAATCGTCTTCGACATCGCCGACACTCCGCTACCGTACAACGGCATACTTGGCAGACCTGCTCTGGCCAAGTTCATGGCCGTCTCCCACTTCGCCTACAACATGCTGAAGATTCCGGCGCCGTGGGGCGTGATCAAGGTCAAGGCCGACATCGACGATGCTATCTACTGCGTTCACCAGCTGAACCAGACGGTGGCAACCACGGCGGATATCCCTCAAGGTGTACAGGAGGATGATGATGGGGCTCTCCCCGGGGGCGAAGGGCACCCCGGGGGCTCCACATCTACTCCCCCAAGAAGGCGCCATTCCATGGCGATCCGCAGCTGACCAAGAAGGTGGCGCTAACCAGTGACGGAGTTCGCTCCATCACCATCGGCGCCCGCCTCACCGACAAATAGGAAAGCGCGCTCGTCGCCTTCCTTCGGGAAAACTCTGACGTCTTCGCGTGGGAGGCATCAGGTTTACCCGGCGTTCCAAGGGAGGTGATCGAGCACAAACTGGCGGTCAATCCGGGGGCTCGCCCCGTGAAGCAGGTTCTCCGGAACCAAAGCAAGGAAAAGCTGGAATTCATCATCGCCGAGGTGGACAAGTTGATAGAAGCTGGTGTCATCCGGTCGGTTCCCCACCCAAGCTGGGTGGCCAACCCCGTGGTGGTACCGAAACCCATGACCTTCAAGTGGAGACTCTGCATCGACTTCACAGACCTGAATAAGGCCTGTCCCAAGGACCCTTTCCCCCTGCCGCGGATCGACATGATCGTGGATTCCACGGCCGGGTGCGAGCTGCTGTGTTTCTTGGATGCCTTCTCCGGGTACCACCAGATCATGATGTCACTCGAGGACCAAGAGAAGACGGCCTTCATCACTCCCAAGGGCTGCTACTGCTACACCCGGATGCCTTTTGGCCTCCGAACGCCGGCGCTACCTTCCAGCGCGCAATGCAAGCATGCCTTGGGTCACAGCTGGGCCGCAACGTTGAAGCGTACATCGACGACATCGTGGTCAAGACCCGGTACAAGGACTCCCTCATCCAAGACCTGCACGAGACCTTCGAGAACCTCCGCCGGGTCAACTTCAAGCTCAACCCCGACAAGTGCGTGTTCGGGGTCCCCTCCGGCAAGCTGCTGGGTTTCCTGGTCTCTCACCGAGGGATCGAGGCGAATCCGGACAAAATCAAGGCAATCGAGCGCATGGAGGCGCCCCGGCGGGTCAAGGACGTACAGCGCCTCAACGGGTGCATCACTGCACTCGGGCGCTTCATCTCAAGGCTTGGGGAGCGGGCCTTACCGTTCTTCAGGCTGCTCAAGAAATCAGGCCCCGTGGAGTGGACCTCCGAGGCCGAGGAAGCCCTGCAGTCCCTTAAGCGCTACCTCGCCTCGCCACCAATCCTCGTGGCACCAGAAGAGAAGGAGCCCCTACTACTGTACATTGCTGCCACCAACCAGGTGATCAGCGCTGTGCTCGTGGTAGAGCGTGACGCTCCTCCGAAGAAGTCAAGCAAGATCAAGGGCAAGCGACCCGGGAACTCTCTTCCGGGCAACCGTGCAAGAAAAGGCTGCCGGGTGACCAGGGGTCTCACGATCCTGGCGTCACTGCAACCTCACCAGGCGACGCGGAGCCCGTCGGGAATGGAGAATCTCCCTCCGACGAGACTTCGCCGGGGGCTACCTCGTCCCCACCCCAAGACATCGACGGGAGGAAGCCGAGCCCTCTCAGGACTCGGCGACCCGCAAGGTGCAGCACCCGGTCTACTTCGTCAGCGCAGTGCTGCGCGACGCCCGGGAGCGGTACCCCATGATGCAGAAGCTGCTGCTGGCAATCCTCATTGCCTCCCGCAAGATGAGGCCGTACTTCCAAAGCCATCCCATCACGGTGGTGTCCAAGTACAACCTAAGAAGCCCCCTGGAGAACCCACTTGCCACTGGTCGCATATCATGGTGGGCCATGGAGCTTCAAGGTTTCGGTCTCAAGTTCGAGCACACGGACAACATCAAGAGTCAGGCGCTGGCGGATTTCACGGCCGAGTGGACCGAGACGGCGTTCGACGACCCGGAAGAGGAAACCTGCCTCCCCGGGAAGGAAGATCCTAGCGCCTGGACCATGCACTTCGACGGCTCCTACACCAAGGGGAAAGGAGGTGCTGGGGTTGTCCTAACCTCACCAACCGGGGACCGGCTGAAGTACGTCGTCCAGATGCACTACCAAGGGAACATCTCCAACAACACGGCGGAGTACGAGGGCCTGCTCGCAGGACTTCGTGCTGCCGTCGGCCTCGGCATCAACAAGATCGTCGTCAAGGGTGACTCTCAGTTAGTCATCAAACAAGTGAACAAGGAGTACGCGTGCCCTCAGATGGCACCATACGTTGAAGAGGTCTGGAAGCTGCAGCGGCGCTTCGACAACTTCCGGGCTGTGTACGTCCCACGGGGAGAAAACACGGCCGCGGATGAGCTATCGCAGGTGGCGTCCAAGCAAGAACCAGTGCCTCCCGGGATCTACATCGAGGTCCTCAGGCGACCTTCGATCCCACCCGAGAGGCTCGCGACAAGATCTGCGCCGGGGGCTGGCGACCCTTCTACCTCGACAACACGGGTAGCCAGCCCAGAAGCTCAAGACCCGGCAGCCCCTCCAGCGGAGGAAGCTATGCTTTCTTTCCGTCGGATGGTGCTACCGGTGGAAGGAACCCACCCACCCTGGGCCCGGGACATCGTCAAGTACATCATGGAGCACGCCCTCCCGGAGGACGATCACGACGCCGAGCGGGTGGCTCGTCAAGCCAAGCTCTACGTCATGATCGACGGCGAGCTCTACCGGCGACGGGACAACGGAGTCAAGCTCCGCTGCATCCCTCAAGAACAAGGCCAAGTACTGCTACGGGACATCCACGAGGGCACATGTTCAAGTCATGTGGCATCAAGATCACTGGCGGGTAAAGTTTTTCGTCACGGGTTCTACTGGCCAACAGTCCTCAGTGATGCGGAGCAGCTAGTCAAGACCTGTGAAGCCTGCCAGTACTATGCGAAGAACATACATCAGCCGGCGCAAGCTCTGCAGCCAATTCCAATCTCCTGGCCGTTCGCGGTCTGGGGGCTGGACATCGTGGGAAGATACCGAAGTCTGTCGGGGGCCATGAATACCTTTTCGTGGCCATCGACAAGTTCACAAAGTGGGTGGAAGTGATGCCAGTACCAAGACAGACAGCTCAAGCAGCCATCAAGTTCATTGAAGGGATCGTGTACCGCTTCGGAGTACCCAACAGAATCATAACGGACAATGGCTCTCAGTTCACAAGCCGATCCTTCCTCAACTTCTGTGAAGAGCTGGGAATCAAGGTGTGTTTTGCCTCGGTGTCCTACCCAAGGTGCAATGGGCAAGTGGAGCGAGCCAATGCGGAGGTCCTAAAGGGTTTGAAGACCAAGGCCTTTGACAAGTTAGAAGACAAGGGCAAGAACTGGATTGAGCATCTACCAAGTGTCTTGTGGTCCCTCAGAACCACACCAAGCAGAGCCACTCAAGAAACACCATTCTTCCTTGTCTATGGAGCAGAAGCCGTCTTGCCAACAGAGCTCAGGCATGGATCCCCCCGGGTACTTGCCTATGATGAAGACGCACAAGCTGAGAGGAGGATTGATGACATCAACTTCCTGGAAGAGGTGCGGTGCCGAGCTTCCTTACGATCTGCTCGATACCAGCAAGGGCTCCGCCGCTATCATGATCGCCATATCCGTTCACGGGTACTGGAACCCGGAGACCTGGTTCTCCGCAAGAAGCAGAAGCTTGATAACATGAACAAGCTGTCCTCCAAGTGGGAAGGACCTTATCGGGTGACGCATACCCTGAGACCCGGAGCTGTTTATCTGGAGGACGAGAAAGGCAGGCCGGAGGGCAACGCCTGGAACATCGAGAATCTCCGGAAATTCTACCCCTGAATACGAACATGAATCGCAGATAGTTCGAGTCAACTAAGCACGCCCAAGGGGCTAGTGTTCTGTATAAGGGTGTAAGAATCGTCGCCAAGGAATAAAAGATAAGTTTTTCAATTCCGTGAGCCTCTCTTGTTGTCGTGAAGTGTGTTATCCGTAACAACCCCCAAGCAGGGGGCTGACATGGTGCCGGTGGCTGACAGGTCGAGCGCGAGTAGCCTATCAGTAGGCGCTGCCACCTGATCGTGCCGTACTGCCGCGGTAAGAAGTGGAACGGGCAGTGCTGTGTTTTAAAGAACCTAAACACAGAAATGCACATTCAACTTTGCTTGCGGGTTGCTCCGGATGAAACACTTTCACGACATGTAAGGGAGGGTCCATTCTTTTCCTACTGAAAGTGTGTTGTGTGTAGCGCCTCTCCCGGGACAGGAATGGATGCTGAAGAGCGGCTCAGGAGCTGGTACCCGGGAAGGACAGAGTAGATCAAGGGCACGGCAAAAACCAGCTAAGTCTTTGCATGTGCATCTTGCATTCTAGGCATAATATCTCGCTCGGAGTCAATATACCACCAACCTGCGCATGCTTGACAGTTGATGAGAACCTTTGCGGGGGTAATGCGTCCTCCCCGGCGAACGGTCAGATTTCCCTTCTGGCCTAGTACCCGTGGCTGTGGAGTGGACTCCCGGAAGGCATAGTGCTCTTAGGGGTGCTGCTACCGGTGCAGGCGGTTAGAGTACTTGTCACCTAAGAGATCTCCTCAGAAAACTTGACGGCGCGTTAGTGCAAGGGGGTTTGGGAAATGACCCCGGGAGTTGAGCCCTAGGATTGCATTCATCTGAACTTACATTCTGAATTTACAATTCTGATTACATTCAGTCGAAGCTTTTCCTGGATACATATCTAGCCTATGCTACTAAGGCCAGCTCAGGGCTCCTGGCTGTGCAGCTCTGTCTTCTGTTTTATTGCCTGCCGGGTGCACTCTTTTCTTCCGGGGACGCCTGGGTGAAAAGATAACACGCGTGCAGAATCTTGTCAGGCGCGTCGAAGAGCTCGACCCCCTTCTGCCGACCAGGGCGCTCCAGGGCCAAAGAGACGGAAGATTCCGTCCGCCAGTTCGCCTACGGACTGACTCTCGGCCTGCAAAAGTCCAGATCAAGATCGAGGTCATCCAAGAAGAAAAGGCGGAAAAATGGAGAAGAGCAAGCAGTGAACCTGCTCAATGGCCTCGAGTTCAGCCACAACCAAGGACAGCTCCGGAATACCGGCAGTCCTTTCCTTCAGGATGGACCACAGGTGCGTCCTCCTTACTGCCCTAATCCTTGCCTCTTCTTGGGCAACAGGACCAGAGACGGCCGCCAGGCGAGCAACATTCTGGGCAGCAGAAGAACGGGACGCAACCTCGCCGTCAGTGGCTCGGGCTCCAGCTTCGCTGGGTGCCTCCGCCGCTCCTCGAAAGACGGACTCCGCCGTCGACACATCGGACAAGGCCCTCTCTGCTTCGCCGGACATTGTTCTGCGGGACGAGGGGAGGCAAAGGAAGAAGAGGAGCGGAGCAAGGCGAGAAGATGTGGCGAAGGGGTGGCTGGATGGTCTTTTATAGGCCTCCCACGCTCCACCTACCCCTTGACGCTACGGCTGCTGCAGTAATGGGAGCGCGTTTTGCAAAAAACTCGTTCTCATTCACACGGACGCGACACGAAGACAAGGAGGAAAACAAGATCTTCTTCATTTACAAGGACTACAAGGGGACGATCTTTTTTACAACAAAAAGGTTGGCTCCCGCCGAGCAAGGAGCACCGCCGTACAATGGAAGACGCTACTTCCAGAAGTACGTCGTCAAGGCCGCCAAGGAGGAGGTCAACGAGATCTCCATGGCGCCCGTCCGAAGCTCCTCGCCTTCAGGAAGACGAGCTCCCCTCGACCTTGATGTCAGATGAGTTTTCCTCATCTTCATCCTCGTCGTAGGAGCTCGAGCTGCCGCTGCTGCTCTCCATGCAGCACTCCACGCGTCCGCCATCGACACCGAAGATCTTCACGGAGAGCGTAGCATCTCCGTCGTACCGGAACACCAAGCACTGCCCCCTGGACAGGCGGCGGGCACGGGAGAACGACTTCCACCCCGGACCCAGAAGCATGGCGCCTTCAGTGGTGCGCTCCGCCATGGCCCAGGAGGGGCCATTGGGGCAGCCTTCCACCTGCAGCCAGAAGCCGGAGGGTCCGATGTCCTCCGTCGCCATCGCGAAGGAATCCGGCAGGAGAAGCCGGCTGCGAGGCCTGCGGTTCAGATCCACGACGAACTCGAACGGCGCGAAGCTGGTATGAACCATGCTCCTAGGAAGAGGGCAGCGGTGCCGCGGCCTCCACGGCCGCCGCGACCGCGAATCCCACGACCTCGCGGAACAGCTCGACCACGAGTGGAGGGGCCACTCTCCGCAGCAGCTGAAGAAGTACGAGGGCGCCCAACTCCTCTCCTCGCTCTCGCCATTGGCGCTGGCAGCTTGTGGGGAGGCCTGGAGTTGGACTAAGGAAGAAGATGAACGAAAAGGCCAGGGGTGCGCCTCGCTTTTATAGCCACGGCGGTGCCTCTGTCAAGCGTCTCCTCGGTTCTTCCGTTAGTGGGAATCGAGGGGGCCCCGCAGTTATTCCCCCGAGCGGAGTAACTCCAAGACCTTCAAGGCCATCAGTGAAGCAGAGCAAGGAAGACCAGGTGCCCGGGACCCACTTTGACCTATCTTTAGGCCATGGCCCCGGCAGCTGGAGCAAGAGCCGCCGGGACCATGCCCGGGGGCTACTGTCGCAACAGTGGAACATGGGGTTCCCCTAGTACTGCCAAAGTGGGTCCACCCCATGTGGGCCCAAGATGAAGATGGACAAGACCAAGACTCAAGTCAAGCTGGCGGGTTCACCGTCAAGACACGCATGGCCTACGTCGACTAAGGGCTCCGGTCCTGGGGACCTTCCGGGTCCCCGAATCAAGCAAGAAGGCCAGGAAGGACCCGAGAGCCCGAGTTCCCGGCAGGAGGCCAGGCTCCCTCTCGGGTACTTCCCCACGTCCCTGTGGACCACCTCACCGCGGAAGACATGGGAAGCAAGGCGAAGGCAGCGCGGGCGGGAAGCACGTCCTGTGGTGGTGTCAGCTCCTGTCCACCCCAAGGCGGACGCTCCCACCTAACCCAAAGGAGACGCTCGGCTGAGGAGAGGCCACGTCTCCCCCTAAACTAGATGAGGAGTGTGAGGACCCCGGATTAAGTACCCGAGATACTCGTTATGTTTCCTGCAACAATCCCGTGATCAGTCGGTTGCTGCACATAACTCGAATTGGTATCACAGAACACCCCAAAAATACCGAATAAATATACTTACGTGATTGAAGTCATAAGCTTCAACAGGTACTTGCAGCGGAATCGCCAAACAACGTGGAGCCCAAGTCATTCGCCTTAACCCTACAGGCAGCTGACTGGGAAGGGCCCTAGTTCGCAAAGACGTCAGTGAACTCCTCTTCTTCGAACTGCTTCTTCTTCCAAAATCTGGCTAAGACAATAGCCAGGGACGAAACCAATATGAGTACATTTAATTGTACTCGCAAACTACCCCGACTTGAGCAGGCACAAGTTTTGATAATCTTTAAAATCTTTAGTTTTAGAAAAGAAAACATTTCTATATCTTTATTGAAAAAGAGAAGAATAGATCTTTAATCTTGTTGAAGGCAAAATATTTTGAAAAGTAGTTTCTCAGTATCTTGGTTGGAAACAAACCCTTTGGAAAAATAGTTTTCTCTCCATGTTTGTTGAAAAGGGTAAGAAGTCTTTTTAAACCTTTTTCTCGAAAATATACCTTTGGTTAAAAGATAGGAAATTTCTTTTAAAACCTTTTTCCTCGAAAACCACCCTATTGTCCAATTCTACCAAATCTCCTCCCTTTCCGAACATAGCCCCCTTCAGGGCCATTCATTTTCCAGCAACCTCATACCATCCCCTCGGTATAGTTGCATAAAACAAACTCCACTTCATTTTATTTTCAACACTCAAAACTTTGTAAAACTTGCACATAAGACCCAGCAGTTCGTTCCAACTGTCCATATCCGAGGACTCGGCTATTCGAATAGTTGTACCCTCTGCAGAGGTAGTACGCTTTTCCCACATCCATCCGGTCACTCATTGTGTCAGCCACGTCCCGCCATACCAGAGGTATGCGAAGTTGAGTTCCCGGCCATAGTCTGTCCTTTGCTCATGCTAGTATAGGACCCTGCCTCTACGACACTTTCCATCGACACTCAAATCCTCAGAAACTATGTGTGAGGACTCGTAGTTCTGTCCGGCGGACCCAAGGGAGCCCTTCAATCCTCTTCCTCCGACACGTTCATACCGGCTTCCGGTAGACTTCAATGAAGAGGACCCAGGTCAGGGGGTAGGTCCTCAGACCATCCCCTCATGGAACGAGGTTATCCTCGTTATTGAGGCATCCAGTACTAACACGAGCAAATTATATGACTACGCCCTTGCCCATAGGTGGGTAAATGTGGTCGCACAGATTATTGGTTGTTTGGTAAGTACCAGGACACAATGTGCATTTTTTCAGAAACATCACCATTCACCACTTCTCAATTTCATCACCGACATCTCGGCATACCATAATTCATCCAAGGATTTTCAAAGGAGTTTTGAATAAACAATGTTTTTCCCATCCTATAGTTTTATTTAAACAAACTGATACTTCTACATAGAGTGGCAAAATAGTTTTTTCATAAACTTTTGAAAAGGTTTTCACAATCATTTCCAATTCTCATAGCAAAATTCTTTTAACCAAAACTTGGGTGGTTCGTCATCCCACCAAAAGATTTTCGTAGAAGGCTTCTGAGTAAAACAAATTCATTTAGAAATCACTGTATACCACTAACACCTCTATATCGGGTGTCTCAACAATATACTTGTATTTTGGAAAAGGTTTTTCAAAATCATGGCTTTTGTGGCAACACCACATGAATCGTTTATGCTACTTATAAGTAACACAGGTAAATCAAAATAGATGTATATAGATGCAAGCTCAGTGAAGTAGCTTGCCTGGTTTCAGCATAATGTCCCTGGACTTCTCCTTGTTGATCAACATAATAAAAATCCCATCCTTCCTCGGTCATTTCTCTCCAAATACCCCTCCGGTAGCGTTATTATCTAGCGTCGCAAACAGAGAAATAAACAACAATCAATACACCAAACAAAACCACAAGTGGTACACAAACAAATAACAACCACAAGCATCAAACTAATCATTCAAGCAACAAACTAGGATCTAAGCTTACAAGGGTCTTTTACTAATCAATGGTCTAACACTTATACACAAGCTAGGGCCAAATAATAGGTAGCAAGGGATGACATGCTACAATATCAGTAGCTATGAAAGGCTACTGATGTTCAAACATCGTTTCTAAAATTATGCATACAAATGATTTTATCCACAAACAATTCCTAAACTCTAGGAAATTCTAGGGAATATCCATACTAGTGATATTATTCCCTAATAAACACAAGCAACACTAAACTCTTCCTAATATGTTATCAAACCAGTAGCAACATGACATGCTACTGATGATCTAGCAATACTAACTAAAACAAACGTCACACTAAGGATTTTCTACTAAAACAAGTCCTATTAACTAGGAGAATCTAGGAAAATACTACCCTAGTAATATTAACACTAGATAACCAAATGCAATACTAAACTTTTCAAAAATGCTATAATAAAGAGCTAACACACTCCTAGTAGATAGCATCACACTTATACATGCTAGAAAACACAAAAGAGATACTAACACATCCTATATAGTTAAATAAAACTATAAACAATAATTAACAGAAAAGCATAACAACTAGTTAAATACATCAACGATAATCTATAGCTCTAAAAATCACACCAAGCTAGGATTAGGTGCTCCTAATCATACAGAAGATCACACAAGTGGGTTCACATAAAAAATTATCACCAATAAAATTACAAAATCCTAGAAGCTAAGTGCTCTCTGGTCACATACCAAATTGCAAGCCATTTTATTTAGGAAGATCATTTGCATAAGAGGCCAAATGCTACTGCTAGGTAACACTTAGGGCTTTTCAAGACAGTTGATTTTGCAAAATTATCTATCCTAGAAAAATAGTTATTGAGTTTTTGGTAAAAACCAGTGTTTTTGCCTTCCATTTTATTTATCTAGAAGTATTTGTCCAAAAGTGGATCTACCATTTGGATCTGGTTAAAAACATGTTAGGGTACATGCAGGATTTTTGGTTTGGTCATATTTGCATTTTTCCTATTTTAAATCGATTTAAACCAGGGGTGCAGGTTCTGCCTATTTTCTAAACCAATAAACACAAAAAAAGAAAAACCGGCGCGCGGGCCAGATCTGCTGGGCCGAGCCCAAACAGCAGCCAAAACGGCCCACGTTGGGTGCGCGCGCGGAACGCGGCGCGGGAAAGGCGGCGTTCAAAGGGGGCCGTTGATCTTTTGATCGACGGTCCCAGTTCTTCGTCCTCCTCCCCTCAGTCCTACTCCACGGTGGACACGGCCGGAGCTAGGGTTAGGGTTTAGCTCACCGTGGAGCTTCTGGGGATGGCGAGGATGGTGGAGGTGAGTGCGGAGGGCATGGGGAAGGCGATGGCAGCAGCCGTTCTTGACGGCGAGCTTCCAAGCGAGAGCGAGGTCGAGGACATCCGCGTCGGCACGGACAAGCCGTGGTGGCTTCGGTGCACCTAAAAATAAACAGAGATGTCTATGAGGTAGACCTCGAGAAGGGGTAGATGATGGAGGAAGAATGGAGAGCAGGGATGGTCTGAAACAACGGCAACTTCCATCGCAAGGAGTTCGTCCGAGCGGCGCTCAACGCGCGTTCCCGGCGGAACCAGAGCGAAAGCTCGGTCGAGGTTGCTCCAGGAGGTGGAGGAGAGTGGAAGGAGGCAGAATTGCAAGGCCAGGGTGCGGTAGAGGGGCCGTGGCCTTATATGCATGCAGGTGCCGGTCTAGGGTGCACTGGGTGCACGGGCACGAGCAAGGAGGGCACAGGAGGGGGATGGGCTGCGCCGAGAAGTGGCGTGGGGTTCACGGCGAGGCTGGGGCGTGGCCAGGGTGAGTCGCGCGTGCTGGGGTGCCGTGGTGGAGAAGGATGCCGTCGGCGTCCACGGCATGGCGAGCAGGGGATAGGCGAGCGGGGTTTGGGGCAGAGAGGATGCATCACTCGCGCGGCTTCGACCAGTGGCGAGGGAGGAGGTGCAGGCCAGCACGATGGCGTGCGCATGGGCTGAGGCAATGCCTCCTTCTTCCTGCCCACTTGCGGTATGGGAGAGGATAGGTAAGGGGGAGAGCAGAACAGCCTCGGTGGGGTTCTTATCTCCTCGCAGGGAGAAGAGAGGTGGGGAAGGGGGCCTGGCGACGCGCGGCGCGGCGTGAGGAGCACGGCGAGCACGACAGCGTGGAGCACGGTAGCGTGCGGGAGGGAGCACGACGGAGTGGAGCACGGCACCGAGGACGCCTCTGGCACACGGTCCCTGGGGTCAATGAGCACGTTTCCTGCGTGCTCCAGCGAGTGAGAGGGATGAGGGGAGTGAGAGTGAGCAACAATGGCGCGGGATTGCGCCGGATTGAGCTCGGATTCTTCGGTTGATTTTTGATTTGGGGAAGAACAGATGGATGCTCACCATGTGCTCGATGAAATGCATGAACCAATTTGAAATTTGAATTTCTCTGATTTATTTGCATACTTTGCTTCACACTTATTTGTCACGATTTATGGTGCTGATTTGGTACTTATTTTGCCGGTAGAACATGGTGCCTTTGATGATTTTAGAATGTTAAAGAAACATTTGGAAGCTTAAATATAGAAATTTTGAAAGTATTTAAATGAGAGGAAAAAGTTATAGGGTTAAAATGAGAGTGCTCATATTTATCACCCACTGAATTTTGTTTGAAAGGAATAATGATTTCTCTTTTGGAAATATTTTTGTGTCATATTTTTAATAATCCCTAAAGGTTAGGGAAGGGATTTTAGAATTGGACAAATTGAAAATATCTTTGTAATTTGGAGATTAGATACTTGAGGAGTAATATGACAATGAGATGGTTATTAGTTCATCTCATTCCTGGAGTTTATAAGATAAAATAATTGTTATAGCAAAATAGAGTTATGGATAGGGAGGGAACTGGAATAAGACCTTTTCTTTTTAGCGAATTAGGTTTCGAGAAAAAGAATTAGTTGGAGATAAGTAAAAGAGTGGAAGATATATGATGGCCATCTAAATGATGATCACCATACTTCCAACAAAGACAAGACCACTTCTATTTCGAAAGCATTTATCATTTCATGTGGGAAAAAAATTGAAATTGGGTTTTAAAATAATTTCAGGAATTTCAATACTGATTAGGCATGAAAGCCCACATGGAATAATGATGTTCTTGGAGCACAAGTCTCAGAAATTAGTGTGGGGTGTGAGAGGGGGTGCCAAGGATGGATGAGGTGATGATGCATGGGTTCATAAGCCAAGATTTAGAATAAAAACAAGGGTGTTAAAATGGTATTAAATACAGGAGGAATTGATCATTACTTTGATTAGGCCACAAGGTGAAGATGGGTGAATAAGCAAACAACTCCAAATCTCTTTTCCAATCTTGATTTCATAATAAAGATGATATGGAGTAGATGAGATCCACAGAGATGCATTTCCAATTTCTTCAAGACTTAAACAAATGGGAAAGGCTTAAAGATGATAGGTGTTAACCTGAGGGATGAGGGGTTGTACTTGACAATCTTAGAGTTAAATTATTTTGGGTAGGGAGGACCAAGGTTCTAATGTCTTGAGAACATCACCACACATAAGCATCCCAAGAAATTCAATACAAGCAAGTCACATACACACCATGATCAACAACACACACACAAGTCAGCACAATTCACACTACAAACATAGGGTCAAACAGAGCAATGTAAGGGAAAACACAATCATTTGTGAAATAGTTCAAAAAGTTTTTGTTGGTTCTGAATTTTGGGTCTTATTTATTCCTATTATAAGTTTGGGATGTTACAGATCCTTCCCCCCTTAAAATAAATCTCGTCCTCGAGATTTGCCCGGGGGTACAGGGAGTACGAGGGCACGGGTGTTGGGCTGACTATACTTCCGAGGTCGAGGCTCCTTTAGTGAGGTTGCCATGTGAGATCTTGACCACTTGGTGTTGCGAGGCTTTCTTTGTCGATAAACTCCTGTGATGAGTCTGGATCCTTGATGATGGGATTGACGTGACGGTTGACGCTGATGAAGAGTCCTGGTTGGTTGTTTCCAGATACTTCAAGGCTACGGTGCAAGGAACTAATTACTAACGTGTCCTGGTATACGCAGTGCAGGTCTTCCCCCCTTAAAAAGGGATCGTGAAGGGTCACATTGAAGGTTGCAGCTGGAGTTGACTTGGAGGCTTCGTTCTTCTTGAGTAGCTTGACGATCTCCATCTGGGGTGTCGTTCTTCAGTGCTTGGGTTTGGTGCAGATATCACTTCCTGATATTGTCTCCTTACGAGAGTCGCAGATGGGGACGCGTTGTTCTCAGGATGCGTCAAGTCCGTAGACTTGACTCTCTACGGTTTCTAGTTAGTAGGAGGATACTAAAACTCCTATTTGAATGTCAGCTTGCTTGGTGGTTGGTGTTGTCAACTGCAGGTGCTTCTGTTATTTGCTTCTTCTGGATGTCGCTGGATAAATTTTCTTCGTTCTTGTACTTCTTCGGTTGGGTAGAGGAGAGACGTCGTGGTTGACTTCCTTGTTCTGGGCTTCACAAAGCTTCATAAGAATCTTCAGGGGTAGAGTAGAGTGTCCAGAGGTTTCGGGGGAGTCTAAAAATTAATTCAAGGATTCTAGAGGTAGGTGGTTTGGGGTGTGGATCGAGGATTTCTATCAGTTAGTTGTATAAGAATGTGGATGTCTTTTAGGACATCGAATTGCCTTAGTCATACAAGAAGGATTTGTTAACAAGGTAGCTAGTCTTGTCATCAAACCACTCCTCATATTCCAGAGGCTGAGATGTACGGGATTATCTGACATTCTGTTTATTTGGATATGACATTCAATTGTTTGAGCATACAAAAGTGATTTGTTAACAAGTTCATGAGGCTTGTTACCAAACTACTTTTATATAACACGAACATTGGAATATCACACAATTTCTTGAGAGATTAAGAATAATAGACTCTGATATAAGAGTTTCCAAATATTCCAAGATAGTCTGGTATATTGCTTCTTTGCCAACCATAAGAAATCTCTCTTCAATGTCTTCTTGTCGTTGTTCCTCCTTCTTGCGGTCTCAGAGCTCGAATCTTCGTAGAAATTCTTATGCAGTCCTTGAGTTCCTCTAGTTGCCAATCTGAAATGAGTCTCCTTACGTCTTCATTTCTTGTCAAGGCATGCAGCCCTGAGTTAGAAGTTAGTACTATCGCGGTTACTTAGGTCAGATGTTAATCTAAAGTTAGATACGATCTGTTAGTGTAGTATTCTTGAAATTTCACAGATTAATTTTGCGAGATGAGGCTCGTGCCTTCACGAGGTTGGCATAAAATTGCAGTTTCCTTCGAGATTTTCGCGCACTTGCTCCAGACAGTGCATGAATGACTTGCCGGTTAGGTTGCAAGAAAATCTCAGGCTATTTGGTTAAAGATCGGGGGTCTCTTGTATCTTGCGGAACTGTCAGTTCTCACGGGAGATGGTTTAGATGAGAGGGAAAACATCTTAGAAGATTTTCCTCGGCGGGTTTATATCTGCAACAAGGTGCAGCTATGGACAAGAGGTCAAGAATGGTTTTTGTTAGGTGACAAAAGGAGTTTTATAATAAGGAGAAATTTTTGAAATTACTTTGTGCTGCCGACAAGGCGTGATTGTGAAGCACACATGAAGAACATCACACAAACAGAGCACACACAAGCAAAGAACTTCACAGACAAACAACACACAAGGTACATTTAGTACCAATGGACACCTAATACTCGTGGTAGTCGGGTAATATAACTAAAGTTCCCATCATATGTTTTTCCTAGGGGCCTTGGTTATACATGGTTGATGAAGTCTTCATTTCATCACCTTAGGCTTCAGCTGGAATACTTGAGATTGTTGGGGTTGCAACTTGAGTAGAATTGTTGACGTTGAACGAAGGTCTTCGGAAGTCTCTTGCTTTGTTGATATCGATGATCTTGGCATTTGCAGATCAATCACCTTGATGTTGAATGTTGAGTATTTGAGACGGAAACTTTTTCTTCTTCTGGGTTCTAGCTAATTTTGGTCTCACTTGGGTTTATCGTCAAATGTTTTGAACAGGTAAGAGGGAGTAGAGAAATCCTTGGTAAATTTTAAAATAGAAGGGTAAGACTCAGATAGTATTTGAGAAGGTGAGAAGAGTGGAAGTCCTTTTTGGACTTCCCTGGATAAAGATATATTTTTGGTATTAATATATTTTTAACAAAATACTTTCTTTCCTAACTAACGTCCATGCTAACTAAGGTCTGTTACAGTCAGGATGGCTCTGATACCAAGTCTGTGAGGACCCCGGATTAAGTACCCGAGATACTCGTTATGTTTCCTGCAACAATCCCGTGATCAGTCGGTTGCTGCACATAACTCGAATTGGTATCACAGAACACCCCAAAAATACCGAATAAATATACTTACGTGATTGAAGTCATAAGCTTCAACAGGTACTTGCAGCGGAATCACCAAACAACGTGGAGCCCAAGTCATTCGCCTTAACCCTACAGGCAGCTGACTGGGAAGCGCCCTAGTTCACAAAGACGTCAGTGAACTCCTCTTCTTCGAACTGCTTCTTCTTCCAAAATCTGGCTAAGACAATAGCCAGGGACGAAACCAATATGAGTACATTTGATTGTACTCGCAAACTACCCCAACTTGAGCAGGCACAAGTTTTGATAATCTTTAAAATCTTTAGTTTTAGAAAACAAAACATTTCTATATCTTTATTGAAAAAGAGAAGAATAGATCTTTAATCTTGTTGAAGGCAAAATATTTTGAAAAGTAGTTTCTCAGTATCTTGGTTGGAAACAAACCCTTTGGAAAAATAGTTTTCTCTCCATGTTTGTTGAAAAGGGTAAGAAGTCTTTTTAAACCTTTTTCTCGAAAATATACCTTTGGTTAAAAGATAGGAAATTTCTTTAAAAACCTTTTTCCTCGAAAACCACCCTTTTGTCCAATTCTACCAAATCTCCTCCCTTTCCGAACATAGCCCCCTTCAGGGCCATTCATTTTCCAGCAACCTCATACCATCCCCTCGGTATAGTTGCATAAAACAAACTCCACTTCATTTTATTTTCAACACTCAAAACTTTGTAAAACTTGCACATAAGACCCAGCAGTTCGTTCCAACTGTCCATATCCGAGGACTCGGCTATTCGAATAGTTTTACCCTCTGCAGAGGTAGTACGCTTTTCCCACATCCATCCGGTCACTCATCGTGTCAGCCACGTCCCGCCATACCAGAGGTATGCGAAGTTGAGTTCCCGGCCATAGTCTGTCCTTTGCTCATGCTAGTATAGGACCCTGCCTCTACGACACTTTCCATCGACACTCAAATCCTCAGAAACTAAGTGTGAGGACTCGTAGTTCTGTCCGGCGGACCCAAGGGAGCCCTTCAATCCTCTTCCTCCGACACGTTCATACCGGCTTCCGGTAGACTTCAATGAAGAGGACCCAGGTCAGGGGGTAGGTCCTCAGACCATCCCCTCATGGAACGAGGTTATCCTCGTTATTGAGGCATCCAGTACTAACACGAGCAAATTATATGACTACGCCCTTGCCCATAGGTGGGTAAATGTGGTCGCACAGATTATTGGTTGTTTGGTAAGTACCAGGACACAATGTGCATTTTTTCAGAAACATCACCATTCACCACTTCTCAATTTCATCACCGACATCTCGGCATACCATAATTCATCCAAGGATTTTCAAAGGAGTTTTGAATAAACAATGTTTTTCCCATCCTATAGTTTTATTTAAACAAACTGATACTTCTACATAGAGTGGCAAAATAGTTTTTTCATAAACTTTTGAAAAGGTTTTCACAATCATTTCCAATTCTCATAGCAAAATTCTTTTAACCAAAACTTGGGTGGTTCGTCATCCCACCAAAAGATTTTCGTAGAAGGCTTCTGAGTAAAACAAATTCATTTAGAAATCACTGTATACCACTAACACCTCTATATCGGGTGTCTCAACAATATACTTGTATTTTGGAAAAGGTTTTTCAAAATCATGGCTTTTGTGGCAACACCACATGAATCGTTTATGCTACTTATAAGTAACACAGGTAAATCAAAATAGACGTATATAGATGCAAGCTCAGTGAAGTAGCTTGCCTGGTTTCAGCATAATGTCCCTGGACTTCTCCTTGTTGATCAACATAATAAAAATCCCATCCTTCCTCGGTCATTTCTCTCCAAATACCCCTCCGGTAGCGTTATTATCTAGCGTCGCAAACAGAGAAATAAACAACAATCAATACACCAAACAAAACCACAAGTGGTACACAAACAAATAACAACCACAAGCATCAAACTAATCATTCAAGCAACAAACTAGGATCTAAGCTTACAAGGGTCTTTTACTAATCAATGGTCTAACACTTATACACAAGCTAGGGCCAAATAATAGGTAGCAAGGGATGACATGCTACAATATCAGTAGCTATGAAAGGCTACTGATGTTCAAACATCGTTTCTAAAATTATGCACACAAATGATTTTATCCACAAACAATTCCTAAACTCTAGGAAATTCTAGGGAATATCCATACTAGTGATATTATTCCCTAATAAACACAAGCAACACTAAACTCTTCCTAATATGTTATCAAACCAGTAGCAACATGACATGCTACTGATGATCTAGCAATACTAACTAAAACAAACGTCACACTAAGGATTTTCTACTAAAACAAGTCCTATTAACTAGGAGAATCTAGGAAAATACTACCCTAGTAATATTAACACTAGATAACCAAATGCAATACTAAACTTTTCAAAAATGCTATAATAAAGAGCTAACACACTCCTAGTAGATAGCATCACACTTATACATGCTAGAAAACACAAAAGAGATACTAACACATCCTATATAGTTAAATAAAACTATAAACAATAATTAACAGAAAAGCATAACAACTAGTTAAATACATCAACGATAATCTATAGCTCTAAAAATCACACCAAGCTAGGATTAGGTGCTCCTAATCATACAGAAGATCACACAAGTGGGTTCACATCAAAAATTATCACCAATAAAATTACAAAATCCTAGAAGCTAAGTGCTCTCTGGTCACATACCAAATTGCAAGCCATTTTATTTAGGAAGATCATTTGCATAAGAGGCCAAATGCTACTGCTAGGTAACACTTAGGGCTTTTCAAGACAGTTGAGTTTGCAAAATTATCTATCCTAGAAAAATAGTTATTGAGTTTTTGGTAAAAACCAGTGTTTTTGCCTTCCATTTTATTTATCTAGAAGTATTTGTCCAAAAGTGGATCTACCATTTGGATCTGGTTAAAAACATGTTAGGGTACATGCAGGATTTTTGGTTTGGTCATATTTGCATTTTTCCTATTTTAAATCGATTTAAACCAGGGGTGCAGGTTCTGCCTATTTTCTAAACCAATAAACACAAAAAAAGAAAAACCGGCGCGCGGGCCAGATCTGCTGGGCCGAGCCCAAACAGCAGCCAAAACGGCCCACGTTGGGTGCGCGCGCGGAACGCGGCGCGGGAAAGGCGGCGTTCAAAGGGGGCCGTTGATCTTTTGATCGACGGTCCCAGTTCTTCGTCCTCCTCCCCTCAGTCCTACTCCACGGTGGACACGGCCGGAGCTAGGGTTAGGGTTTAGCTCACCGTGGAGCTTCTGGGGATGGCGAGGATGGTGGAGGTGAGTGCGGAGGGCATGGGGAAGGCGATGGCAGCAGCCGTTCTTGACGGCGAGCTTCCAAGCGAGAGCGAGGTCGAGGACATCCGCGTCGGCACGGACAAGCCGTGGTGGCTTCGGTGCACCTAAAAATAAACAGAGATGTCTATGAGGTAGACCTCGAGAAGGGGTAGATGATGTTGGAAGAATGGAGAGCAGGGATGGTCTGAAACAACGGCAACTTCCATCGCAAGGAGTGCGTCCGAGCGGCGCTCAACGCGCGTTCCCGGCGGAACCAGAGCGAAAGCTCGGTCGAGGTTGCTCCAGGAGGTGGAGGAGAGTGGAAGGAGGCAGAATTGCAAGGCCAGGGTGCGGTAGAGGGGCCGTGGCCTTATATGCATGCAGGTGCCGGTCTAGGGTGCACTGGGTGCACGGGCACGAGCAAGGAGGGCACAGGAGGGGGATGGGCTGCGCCGAGAAGTGGCGTGGGGTTCACGGCGAGGCTGGGGCGTGGCCAGGGTGAGTCGCGCGTGCTGGGGTGCCGTGGTGGAGAAGGATGCCGTCGGCGTCCACGGCATGGCGAGCAGGGGATAGGCGAGCGGGGTTTGGGGCAGAGGGGATGCATCACTCGCGCGGCTTCGACCAGTGGCGAGGGAGGAGGTGCAGGCCAGCACGATGGCGTGCGCATGGGCTGAGGCAATGCCTCCTTCTTCCTGCCCACTTGCGGTATGGGAGAGGATAGGTAAGGGGGAGAGCAGAACAGCCTCGGTGGGGTTCTTATCTCCTCGCAGGGAGAAGAGAGGTGGGGAAGGGGGCCTGGCGACGCGCGGCGCGGCGTGAGGAGCACGGCGAGCACGACAGCGTGGAGCACGGTAGCGTGCGGGAGGGAGCACGACGGAGTGGAGCACGGCACCGAGGACGCCTCTGGCACACGGTCCCTGGGGTCAATGAGCACGTTTCCTGCGTGCTCCAGCGAGTGAGAGGGATGAGGGGAGTGAGAGTGAGCAACAATGGCGCGGGATTGCGCCGGATTGAGCTCGGATTCTTCGGTTGATTTTTGATTTGGGGAAGAACAGATGGATGCTCACCATGTGCTCGATGAAATGCATGAACCAATTTGAAATTTGAATTTCTCTGATTTATTTGCATACTTTGCTTCACACTTATTTGTCACGATTTATGGTGCTGATTTGGTACTTATTTTGCCGGTAGAACATGGTGCCTTTGATGATTTTAGAATGTTAAAGAAACATTTGGAAGCTTAAATATAGAAATTTTGAAAGTATTTAAATGAGAGGAAAAAGTTATAGGGTTAAAATGAGAGTGCTCATATTTATCACCCACTGAATTTTGTTTGAAAGGAATAATGATCTTTTGGAAATATTTTTGTGTCATATTTTTAATAATCCCTAAAGGTTAGGGAAGGGATTTTAGAATTGGACAAATTGAAAATATCTTTGTAATTTGGAGATTAGATACTTGAGGAGTAATATGACAATGAGATGGTTATTAGTTCATCTCATTCCTGGAGTTTATAAGATAAAATAATTGTTATAGCAAAATAGAGTTATGGATAGGGAGGGAACTGGAATAAGACCTTTTCTTTTTAGCGAATTAGGTTTCGAGAAAAAGAATTAGTTGGAGATAAGTAAAAGAGTGGAAGATATATGATGGCCATCTAAATGATGATCACCATACTTCCAACAAAGACAAGACCACTTCTATTTCGAAAGCATTTATCATTTCATGTGGGAAAAAAAAATTGAAATTGGGTTTTAAAATAATTTCAGGAATTTCAATACTGATTAGGCATGAAAGCCCACATGGAATAATGATGTTCTTGGAGCACAAGTCTCAGAAATTAGTGTGGGGTGTGAGAGGGGGTGCCAAGGATGGATGAGGTGATGATGCATGGGTTCATAAGCCAAGATTTAGAATAAAAACAAGGGTGTTAAAATGGTATTAAATACAGGAGGAATTGATCATTACTTTGATTAGGCCACAAGGTGAAGATGGGTGAATAAGCAAACAACTCCAAATCTCTTTTCCAATCTTGATTTCATAATAAAGATGATATGGAGTAGATGAGATCCACAGAGATGCATTTCCAATTTCTTCAAGACTTAAACAAATGGGAAAGGCTTAAAGATGATAGGTGTTAACCTGAGGGATGAGGGGTTGTACTTGACAATCTTAGAGTTAAATTATTTTGGGTAGGGAGGACCAAGGTTCTAATGTCTTGAGAACATCACCACACATAAGCATCCCAAGAAATTCAATACAAGCAAGTCACATACACACCATGATCAACAACACACACAAGTCAGCACAATTCACACTACAAACATAGGGTCAAACAGAGCAATGTAAGGGAAAACACAATCATTTGTGAAATAGTTCAAAAAGTTTTTGTTGGTTCTGAATTTTGGGTCTTATTTATTCCTATTATAAGTTTGGGATGTTACAAGGAGGGTCCTTCACCCCGAAGGTCCCTCACGCCCCTCACGTGACACTGTGGCAACCCCTTAGCCTATAAAAGGAGGACCAAGGCACGGAGGAGAGGGGTCGAACCGAGGACGAGCACAAGCTAGAACCGGAGCAAGACTAGACGAGAGCTGCGAAGGTAGAGAGGAAGGTGATCTCCTTCGGGTCAGGATCTGTACTTCTTCTACCTCCAGCCAAAACCCTTCCGGGTACCCTGTCCGGGAGGTTCCATTGTAAGCCACACTATGAAGAACCCATCAATCCAGACATGCAGGAGTAAGGATTTTAGCCTCCGGGCGGCCTGAACCTGGGTAGCTCCTTGTGTCCCTTTGGTTGCATGCTTTGATCGTGGAGAGGAGATCTTGATCTAGACTCCGCCCAAGAAGACGATTCTCAGCCTCCTTCGCGCCCCGTGCCGAACCTAAAAGGGGGTATCCTATACTCCCGGTGTCCGTGCAACGAGACACGACAGCGGGGCAGGATCTTGGAGGCACTGAACCTGTCCTTCCGCACACTGATGATCCTTGGGTTAGTCTCATGCGAGGGAGAAGTCGTAACCGCTCCCACTCAGCCAGCTTTCCATGGAAGAGAGCTAATAGCTAGTCAATGGGCCGGACGGTACACGTGGTAAACATTGTTCACCCCTGCAGGGTTAAATCTTTTCGAAAAGCCGTGTCCGCAGTTATGGATGACTTGGTGCCGGATTCAGAGACCATAGGTACACTTGAACGGAATGATTAAAATTTGACTCAAGAATGCAAGGTTAGCTTCCTCGAGGGTGATTCGGGGAGGTGCCTTAGTAGACAGGAGAAGTGATTGTTGGTGGTTGTTGATGAAGATGATCAAGAGGAAAGAGTTTACTTCTTACCCCCTTTGAAAATATTCTGATTAGTCGATGCCAAGGAGTTATGTCTTTATAAAGAAAACCAGCTTCATGCAAAACAGCCATAAAACCTTTGAAAGCCAATCATCGAGCTAGTAGCTCTAGTAATCTTGCGGAGTTCGTCGAACTCAACGTTGCTTTGTTGATTCTTGCAGTGGAGGACTTCACCGACACCGAAGGTGGGTTCTATGTGGACGTCAACGAGTAGTCTGGGTTCCCAGGTGGCAGCTTGGGACATCCCGGAACAGCTGGCGCTGGAATGTTTATCTATAGGCCTCTTAGGCCATAATTTGGATCTTGTTGTTTAGAACAACTTAATTCGCTTCCGCATGATGTACTGTTGGGTCTGTGACCTCTGGTTGTAATATTTGCTATCTTTCTCTATTATAAGAGTTGAACTATAATGCTTTGAGTCGTAGAGTCTGTGATGTGCCAGTTGTTCCACAAGTCTTGATCTCTCTATTATGCATTGATAGTTGTGCCTGCGTTATGGCATCAATCGGGGTGTTGCGTTGCCGATGATCCATTCCGAGCAATGCCTGCCAAAGGTTTTGGCCGGGGAGTGGTAAACCCGTAACCTTCGGTTGTATCGCATAACCGGTGACACACAGCATCTCTGTATAGTTCCGCGGTCAGGGCGCCACAATCATATGGTATCTTCGTAGTGCTCGCCCTTTGGTCACACTATCCCCATTGTATCTTTTTTGTGTGTGTGTTTCTGTTGTTCCGTAACATTTGTGTGGTTGGTTTGTTCTTCGTCAATTTGGTCATTGTGGTTATTCTCTACTCTTTACAACATACTTTTCGTTGGATTTGCTTGTTTCCTTTAGACACTATACAATCCTATCCTCATAAGTGTGTGTGTTGGGTATTAGAACTGGATTCTCTTTCATCAAGCAACTCTATTCTGACGATATAGTTTCTCTTGGTTCTCCATTTCCACACATTTCACTTGTTCTTGAGATCACGTTTAGGGGAAGTTCGTGGGCACAAATGGAAGCTCGGAGGATGATATACATGGAGGAATTTAAGGTGACAATGGCTATGTCACACACAACGAGTTCGTGGGCCTTCGACACCTTGTTCGTGATGGGCTAGGTCGCTATGAGCGTCGTCTTCAAGCACAAGAAGCCAACTTCAACGACCAAATGGCGCGCGTGACCGAAGCTATCAACAACCTTGCACAACATCGCACTTCTGCAAGTTCGCGCCGCACAAGGAGCACCTCAAGGTCCACACAACCTCGCCATGCACATCATGAACCACAACAAGCTCGTCAAGAAATTCCAAGGCGCGACGCAAATGATCGACATCGCCATGAAGTGGAACACCCGCCCTCGCCTCGAGCACACCATGACACTGGGCATCAAGAACAACATCTGCCAAATGGTGGACGCCGTGACCGAACTCCTTCACCACCACCTCAAAATCAAGATCGTCAAGACCCTTTGACCAATGACAATGGTGTCCCGGGTGCGCATGACTATGGGGATCAAGGACGTCGACACCGCAATCCTCCAAGGCCACGCAATAAGAATCGTGCGCATGGAAACCATGAAGAGCATCATCCTCACCATGAGCCTCGCCAACACCAAGAGCATCATCCTCACCATGAGCCTCATCAACGCCAAGAGCGTCCGCATGATCATCACCACCACAACAACTACGAATCAAGTGATATGGAGTCCAACCAACATATTGGTGATGGATTACACCGAAGGAGACGTGGACGTGCATTCCCACCTCCAAACCGTCGAGAAGAAGATGACAATTTGAGCAACCTTCGCTTTGATATGCCCAAGTTCTATGGAACAAGCGACCCGGAAGCATACCTCTCATGGGCACTCAAGGTTGACAAAATATTCCGAGTCCGACACTACTCCAACAACAAGATGGTAGCCATAGCATCAATGGAGTTCAAAGATTATGCTCTCTTGTGGTGGGAACAACTTCAAGATTCACGTGTGGACAACAACCAACAACCAATCAACACGTGGGTTGAGATGAAGGAAGAGATCCACAAGCGCTTTGTGCCTAGTCACTACACTAGAGATTTGTACAAGAAGTTGCAAGAGTTGAAGCAAGGGTTGAAATCCATTGATGAGTACTACACGGAGATGGAATTTTCCATGATGAGAGCCAATATTGAGGAATCGGAAGAACAATCCATGGCTCGCTTCATGAATGGCTTAAACTACCCCATCAAGAAGATTGTGGAATTCCAACCCTATGCCACCTTGGTTGAGCTAGTTCATCAAGCAACAAAGGCCGAGCCTCACGTGCTTGAAGAGCTCAAATACCTCAAGACAAAGGCATTCTTCGCTAACAAGCCTTCATCATCCACGCCTACATCCGCGCAAGATCCTCCTCAAGCAAACACTAAAGGTCCTCCAAGAGTTTCTACACCATCCACTCAAACTACTCAACCTTTCAAGAAGGCTACTCCCTCAAGCAATGCGCCTCAAGGATCTTCGTCCGGCACAAGACGATTGCAATGCTACAAGTGTGGAGGACAAGGACACAAATCCTTTGAGTGCACAAACAAGAAATTCATGGTTGTCAATGATACAGGAGAATATGAGTCTATGAGTGAAGATGAGTATCATGCTTTGAACCAAGCAAACACAACACAACATGTTGAAGAAGAATCCAATGACATCTATTGCGATGGTGAGAAAGGAGCTCTTTGGTTGTGGCAAGAGCATTGACCGCCAATGTCCAAGTAGAAGAAGACCAAAGATGCAACTTGTTTCAAACAAGAGCGAGAATCAATGGAAAGTCTATCAAGGTCATCATCGATGGTGGAAGTAGCCACAACTTGGCTAGTAAAGAGCTTTGTGATAATGATGCGGGTAGGATCCCGATTTTCACGGATTGAGGCGGAATTGGGGAAGAACACGAAGAACACGACGAACACGAAGAACACACGAGGGAAAAGTCAACACAAGATAACTAGCAAAGCAACTAGGACGAATTCAACCAGTAACAAATCCCCAAGGGCAGCCCCGATTCTCAAACTCCATGCAACCTTACTCTTAGGATTGTTTCTCTCACCGGTCAATCCAACCGGTCCAATCAAGTCACCCAAGGAGGAAGGATTGGCAAGTAATCGCAACTACAAGAAGAAGCCTTGGAATCCACTAGAACGACGAACGCGATGAACACGAAGAACACGAGAAGGGAAAAGTCGAATACACGGTAAATAGCAAAGCAACTAGGACGAATTCAACCGGTAACCAATCCCCAAGGGCAGGCCCCGATTCTCAAACTCCAAGCAACCTTACTCTTACGATTGTTTCTCTCACCGGTCAATCCCACCAGTTCAATCAAGTCACTCAAAGAGGAAAGGTTGACAAGTAATCGCAACTAAAAAGAAGCCTTGGAATCCACCAGAGGGATCTTCTCCACAAGGGGAGGCCTTGATTCTTCTCCACAAGGGGAGGCCTTGATTCATCTCCATAGGAGACAACACCAACAAAGGGTGGAAAGGAGCAAAGCTCAACTCAAGTCTAATCTCAGTCTAACCCTAGATCTGAAGTGGGAGGCACCTATTTATAGTCTAGATACGAAAAGGTAGATGAGTGGATAACATTACATGGCTCACAGCCATTTCAGCACACAGGCTCGCGCAGGTCCGGTAGTACCGGCCTGGATGGGCCAGTAGTACCGACCGGGTCGGTAGTACCAGAATTAATTCCGGTAGTACCGCTTAGGGGGAGGTCGCGACTCCAGTAGCGTCTGCCGACTCGGCGGTAGTACCGGCTGTGGAGCGCCGGTAGTACCGGCCAGCGTTTCTTCAGGATCGTCATCTTCATTCTCTTGGCCCTCTTCATCACTTGGTGGCATATCTTCATGAGGCTTGTACCTTAGCACACACAAGGTATCCGAATGAAGTAGCAAACCATTCAAAGGGGTGTCGAAATCACACATAGAGAGGAGCGAGGTAACCTTTTCATGAAGTTCCTTGACTCTTGATCTTGTCATTGGACCATTTGGTGGCGTTGGTGTTGTGTGCCAAGGTTGCACTACATCATCTCCCCCCCCCTTGGGAAAGAGTCGTCCTCGACTCTTCGCCCTATCATCACTTGGGTTCCTATGGTAAGGCGAGATGTCGGCGACGTTGAAGGTGTCATGTACGTCGTACTTGGACTTTGGTATGTTGATCTTGTATGCATTGTCGTTGATGTGCTTGAGAACCTTGAAAGGGCCATCTCCTCTTGGTGCTAGCTTAGACTTTCTCTCATCGGGGAAGCGGTCTTTGCGTAGATGTAGCCAAGGCGGCAATCCATGCATAGACGAAGCGTGTTGTCGGCCTTGGGAACGAGGATCACGGGCATGGCGCACAGACTCAAGCTTTCTCAGATGTGACCCATGGAAAGGAGCTCTTGTATTTGCCGCTCAATTTCCTTGATCTCCTCGGGGTTGGTGCGGTATGGGGCACAGTTCGGTAGAGGGGCGCCGGGGATGAGGTCGATGCGGTGCTCATTGCCGCGTAGAGGAGGTAGTCCCGATGGCACTTCTTGTGGAAACACGTCTCTGAATTCCTACAAAAGAGACATTAAAGGAGGAGAAAGGTTTGTGAAGGTGTTAGTCAAAGAAACCTCACCCTTGCATATGAGGACATAGTGGAGTGTGGATGGGTTTTCTCTCAACTCTCTCATTTTTCTTTTGGTGGCAAGCAAGGACATGCCTTGTGGAACTCTCTTAGTATGTGTACTCTCATTTGGCTTTTGGCACTCACTCACTTTTTGGTGGATCTCTCTCTCTCCACTCTTCTCACTAGAATCTTTCTCTTGTTGTGCTCTTGCTATAGTCTTGGCATTGTCGGCAATCACTTGGCTTGGTGTCATGGGACGGAGGACAAAGTTCTGGTTGTTTCTCTTGAAGCTATAGTAATTGGTCCTTCCATCATGCATTGCACCTGTGGGGACCCCGGACTAGCTGTCCGAAATACCCGATTATGCTTAACACAACGATCCCGTGATCAGTCTGTCGTTGCACATAATCCGAATTGGATACCAAAGTTTACATCCATTACAATACCGAATAAAAAGTCTTACATAAATGGTCATTTAGACCAAGTCTTACATAGGTGCCTTCATGGGCCAAACCAAAATATCAGCGGAAGCTACGGCGTAGTAGACATCATATTCTAACGATGACGACCCGACAGGCAGCTGACTTGTGGAGATCCTTAGTTCGCGTAGAAGTCGCCATACTCCTGCTCGGCGTAGTGCTCCTCCTCGTAGTCTGGCTAGGACAATAGCCAGGGACGAAACCAATATGAGTACATTTGAATGTACTCGCAAACTACCCCAACATGAGTATGCACTAGTTTTATTTCAACTTACAACTTTTATTTGTTTAAAACATCTCTATATCTTTATTGAAAAAGGTAAGAAGAGTTTTATAACTATCTTTAAAAGAAGACACCATCTCATTTGTTTCTCCAAAACTCCTCCTTTTCCTGACCATAGCTCACCATGGTCCATTTATTTCAACAACTTATACCACTCCATTTGGTATAGCTTCGTAACATCATCTCCATTTCAATTTCTTTTTAAACTTGAAAACTTTTCCAAAAACTTGCACATGATCTTAGGACAGCCTCCCAATTGTCCATATCCGAGGACTCGGCTATTTGAATAGTTTTGACCCTCTGCAGAGGTAGCACGCTTTTATCCCACATCCATCCGGTAACTCATCGTGTCAGCCACGTCCCGCCATACAAGGTGTATGCGAAGTTGAGCCACCGACCCTAGCCTCTCCTTTGCTCATGCTAGTATAGGATCCTACCCATATGATAATTCCCACCAACACTCAGTCCGGTCCCCGTCGGCAACCCTAAGTGTGAGGACTCATATGTTTTTCCCGGCGACCACATTGATGAAGTCTTCAATCCTCCTCCTTATCTTTCCATAGAGTTTGAGCGAGGACCCAGGTCAGGGGAGTTCTCCAAACCATCCCCTCATGCATAACGGAGTCATCTCCGTCGATGAGGTATCCCATACTAATAAGAGCAAATTATATGACTAAGCCCCGCTCCCATATGGGGGTAAATGTGGTCGCACAGATTAAGATTGGTTGTCATAGTACTAGGACACTGTGCATTTTTCATAAATATTCCCATTTTTCCATTTCTCCACTTCAACACCGACATCTCGGTATTCCATTACCACACAAGTATTTCAAAGGAGTTTTGAGGAAACAACATTTATTTTCCCATCCTATAATTTTATATCAACTATCTTATACTTCTACATAGGTGGCAAAATAGTTTTCATGTACTTGTAAAAAGGTTTTCAAAATCATTGATACTTTTGAATAACTCATGTGACAAAATAGATGTATGTAAATGCAAGCTCAGTGAAGTAGCTTGCCTTGCTCGGCAAAGCTCTCGGGTTCTTGTGCTTGCTGATCAAGGTATTCCCCCTCCTCGTAGACTTCGGCAACGTTCTCGTCTAAACGTCAAACAAGCAATGCAAACATTTACTAAACTACTCAAGCAAGCATCACAACATATCAATCATAAACATCACAAATAGCTACTGCACACATCAAACCATACAATTTGGTTTCAAAATAATTGAATTAAACATCATTTATTTATGTTCAAAATTATGGCAGAAACTTGTGGAACATGTTTAATTCAATAACTTGAGTTCTGTTGGTCACAAAAATACAAACTAAATTTCTTTAGAAAGCTACTGATGTGTAGAAGACAACACAATTTGATTTGGATCAATTGGAGTTACCAAACTCCCTACATAATTGTTTGAATCCAGTAACTTAACAATCAAGTTTTAGCTACCAATTAAGTTCTGTTGATCCTAAAATTATATCCTTTTAGGGGTCACTAAACATGATCAAATGTAACCTAACAAAATTGGTCCTAATTCATTTGGGTTAACCATTAAACATATTTAAATGTTTGAGTGCAGAAGGGTATTTAAACTTCAATTTAATACTAAACAAATACTACTGCACAAATAATTCTACCAAAATTAGGGAAGCTAATACATGGCAGTACTAAGCTAGCAAAATTGGTTTGGAATTAATTGGACAAACAGAGTATCAGAAACAAACAAGTTTAGAATTTAAACCTTCTGTAGTATTTTTAATAATACTTTTTATCTATTTAATTAAATGATATGAGACCACTTGGGTTGGTTAACCAATTTCATAAGCTTTCCAGAACAATTGAATTTGATTTATTTGGATTCTTAAATCTCAAGATATTGAATTTCAAAGTTGGATCCAGTACTGACTTTAACAGAGAAGTTTAAATTCGAATTTAATTGTTCTCTGGATAATGTTGAAAGCTATGACAGGTGGGGCCTACATGTCAGCGACACAGTGCGTGGGTGGAAATTAATAAAATCCTGACGAGCGGGGCCTGCCCGTCAGTCTCTCTCTCTCTCTCTCTCTCTTTCTTTTAACCGAAGCGGTACGCGTCCGTTGGATCGAGATCCAACGGCCCACGATCAAAGGCATCGGCGGCGACCTAATATCGGCGGCGCTGCCGCGCCGGCGACGGCGAGGTGGAAGGATCTCTCACCTAGGGGGCTCGGGAGGTCGCGGAGATGATGCAGATCAACGGCGGCGGCGTGTGGGAAGCTCCTGGCTGAGTTGCACTTGCTGGGGTGGGCTGGTTCGTCGGCGGCGAGCTCTCGATCTTCCACGGCCACGGGCAGCAACTCCGGCGAGGCTTCACGGCGCGTCTGTGCACGAATAAGATGGCAAAAAGGGCTTGGGTGAGTGCGGGGAGAGAAAGCAACACGGTGCAGGGGTTTGGGAAGGAAATGGGGCAGCCCAACGGCGTGGCCACGGTCGCCTTCTACCTCGGACACGGCGAGGTCGACGCGGCAGCGAGCACGCCCTCCTGGCGGTGCACAGAGGGGAGTGGAGTTGGTGTGGTGCGGTGTGGTGTCTGTGGCGAGGCGTGGGGGTGGTTAAATAGGGCAGGGCCGGCGTATCGTGGACGGAGCGCATGGACAGCGTCCATGGCGCCTCCGGCGGGAGATTTCCCATTCCTCGGCGACGCGTGCAAGCAGCGCAAGGAAGAGGGGTCTGGGGGGTCCGGGAGCGAGCTGGGAGCAGCTATGGCGACGGGTGCGTGTCGAGGTGCAGCGGGTGGGGCGAATTTGGCCGGCGCCGTCCGAGCTCTCCAGGGCGAGCAACGGGGGCAGGGATCGCGTTGGGGCGAGAGAGGTGCTCGAGCGCGAGCAGAGGATGCAGAGGCAACGAGCGTGGACGAACGCGAGCAAGGGGGGCCCTGGGGGGCCTGGGAGCGGCGACGACGACCATGGCGACACGGCGACGGTGACGGGGAGCTAGGGGTAGGAGACGACGGCGAAATTGCAGAACGCCCCTGGACTCTTTTTTCTATTTACCTCTAGGTCCTTTTCTGTTGCTTTTACTCCTTTCTAATTCCAGCAGCATTTCTGGAATTTAATTGAGGTACTTAATCAATTTAGAAAAATCCACAAATATTTGTGAGGCTTCCACATAGCATGTAGTAGCTCCACAAAATTTGGCATTTCAAAATAAAATGTTTTGAATCATTTTTGTTCATAGGGTTTTAATTATGGAATTTTGTTTTATTTTAATTTGAATTTTACTTTTGAATTTTAAAACTAATTCAAAATATTGTTTGAGAGAGAAAAGTAGTAAGGATAAAATGGGAGTGTTTACATTACCACTCCACTGAATTTTATTGTGAAGGAAAACAATTTCTCACTTGGAGAATTTTATGTGACACTTGTCACATTATTTTCTTGTTTCAACTTTTATTTTATTCCTCTTCTTTTCTTCATGTTTTTCTTTAGAGCAAGCAACACACATTTAGCAAGAAAGAAACAACACAAGCAACAATATGAGATCAACACATATAATTAAGCTAAAGTTTTTGTTGGCTCTCAATTTTGGAATAATAATACTGATTAATATTTTTGGGATGTTACAGCACCCTTGTCATATTGCCATGGGTGTCCAGAAGCAAGTGACAAACGGACATAGGCACAACATCACAATCAACGGTATCTTCATATGCTCCAATCTTGAAGGACACTTGTACCATGTGTTGGATCTTGACGGATCCGGAATCACTCAACCATTGCACATGGTAAGGGTGTGGATGCTTCTTGAACTTCAAGTTGAGCTTGTCACAAAGTTCTTTGCTAGCTAAGTTGTGGCAACTTTCACCATCGATGATGACCTTGATAGACTTTCCATTGATTCCCGCCCTTGTTTGAAACAAGTTGCATCTTTGGTCTTCTTCTACATGGACATTGGCGGTTAATGCTCTTGCCACAACCAATGAAGGGTTGTTGTCGCCATCGCAATAGATGTCATTGGAGTCTTCTTCAACATTTTGTGTTGTGGTGGTTTGGTTCAAAGCATGGTATTCATCTTCACTCATCGACTCATATTCTCCCATGTCGTTGACAACCATGACCTTTTTGTTTGTGCATTCAAAGGATTTGTGTCCTTGTCCTCCACACTTGAAGCATTGCAATCCTCTTGTGCCGGCGGAAGATCGTTGAGGTGTGTTGCTTGAGGGAGGTGTCTTCTTGAATGGTTGAGTAGCTTGAGTGGATGGTGTAGAAGCTCTTGGAGGACCTTTAGAGTTTGCTTGAGGAGGAGCTTGCACGGATGTACGCGTGGACGATGAAGGCTTGTTAGCGAAGAATGCCTTTGCCTTGAGGTATTTGAGCTCTTCAAGCACGTGACGCTCGGCCTTTGTGGCTTGATGGACTAGCTCAATCAAGGTGGCATAGGGTTGGAATTCCACAATCTTCTTGATGGGGTAGTTTAGATCATTCATGAAGCGAGCCATGGATTGTTCTTCCGATTCCTCAATATTGGCTCTCATCATGGAAAGTTCAATCTCCTTGTAGTACTCATCAACGGATTTCAATCCTTGCTTCAACTCTTGCAACTTCTTGTACAAATCTCTCGTGTAGTGACTAGGCACAAAGCGCTTGTACATCTCTTCCTTCATCTCAACCCATGTGTTGTTGGTTGTTGTCCACACGTGAATCTTGAAGTTGTTCCCACCACAAGAGAGCATAATCTTCGAACTCCATTGATGCTATGGCTACCATCTTGTTGTTGGAGTAGTGTCGGACTCGGAATATCTTGTCTACCTTGAGTGCCCATGAGAGGTATGCTTCTGGGTCGCTTGTTCCATAGAACTTGGGCATATCAAAACGAAGGTTGCTCAAATTGTCATCTTCTTCCCGACGGTTTGGAGGTGGGAATGCACGTCCACGTCTCCTTCGGTTTAGTCCATCACCAATATGTTGGTTGGACTCCATATCACTTGATTCGTAGTTGTTGTGGTGGTGACGATCATGCGGACGCTCTTGTCGTTGACGAGGCTCATGGTGAGGAGGATGCTCTTGGTGTCGGCGAGGCTCATGGTGAGGATGATGCTCTTCATGGTTTACATGCGCACGATTGTTATTGTGATGTAGTGCAACCTTGGCACACAACACCAACGCCAGCAAATGGTCCAATGACAAGATCAAGAGTCAAGAAACTTCATGAAAAGGTGACCTCGCTCCTTTCTATGTGTGATTTCGACACCCCTTTGAATGGCTTGCTACTTCATTCGGATACCTTGTGTGTGCTAAGGTACAAGCCTCATGAAGATACGCCACCAAGTGATGAAGATGGCCAAGAGGAAGAAGAGGAAGATCCTGAAGAAACGCTGGCCGGTACTATCGGAGCTCCACCGCCGGTACTACCGCCGAGTCGAAAAATGCTACTGGAGTCGCGAACACCCCCTAAGCGGTACTACCGGAATTAATCCTGGTACAACCAGTCCGGCCGGTACTACCGGCCCCTCCAGGCCGGTACTACCGGACCTGCGCGAGCCTGTGTGCTGAAATGGCTGTGAGCCATGTAATCTTAGCCATCATCTACCTTTTCGCATCTAGATTATAAATAGGTGCCTCCCACTTCAGATCTAGGGTTAGACTGAGATTAGACTTGAGTTGAGCTTTGCTCCTTTCCACCCCTTGTTGGTGTTGCCTCCTATGGAGATGAATCAAGGCCTCCCTTGTGGAGATGAATCAAGGCCTCCCCTTGTGGTGAAGATCCCTCCAGTGGATTCCAAGGCTTCTTCTTGTAGTTGCGATTACTTGTCAACCTTTCCTCTTTGAGTGACTTGATTGAACCGGTGGGATTGACCAGTGAGAGAAACAATCGTAAGAGTAAGGTTGTTTGGAGTTTGAGAATCGGGGGCTGCCCTTGGGGATTGGTTACCGATTGAATTCGTCCTAGTTGCTTTGCTATTTACCGTGTATTCGACTTTTCCCTTCTCGTGTTCTTCGCGTTCATCGCGTTCGTCGTTCATCTGACCTCAATCAGTGAAAATCGGGACCCTACCCGCATCATATGGTATCAGAGATTAGGTTGACACGGATTGATTTTTGTTTCCTCCCCAAATCCACCCAATTTTTCTTTGATTTTGAGATATTCGAAAATTTCCACCAAAAATAGCCTTTCTTGGATTTGAGCCGATCTCTCGATTTGTTGCGTTTGGAGTAGTTTTGATCCACGGATCTGTTGCCTTAGGACCTCGTCCACCTTTGTTCCAAGTTTCCCAGCCTAATTTTGCCAATTTACCATGAATTTGAGGATTTTTCGAGTCCAATTTCCGCCCAAAATCGAAAGTCAAATTTCTGAAATCGGGCAGGCCGGTACTACCGGGCCATTTCCACCTGTACTACCAGGTGTGCAAATTTTTGGCCGAAATTTTTTCTTCCCCATTTTCGTTTTGGCATTCCCACTTGTGTGTTTGAGTTGTCCTTTGTGGTGATAATGTCTTCTCCGTCGACAAGCTTACGCAAGCGCCCTACATCAACAACAAGCGCCAACGACACCTTCGACTCAACACACGTTCCACCCGTCTAGTATCCATTGTGAGACCTTCTTCTTCTTTGTGTACCTATCCTATTGGACTAGTTCATTGATATTGCGGGCATTGCAATCGTGACACCTTGGTATTGAGTACTACATCAAAAACACAGCTTAGTTAGTTGTAGCGGACCTGCACATAAAATTGGCAAGGTCCCTGTGTATAGTGCAAACCCCTGGATCGATTCATTTGCACACATAGTTTGAGACGAATATCACAACATTGTATCAATTATTACACGCAGATCCAGTACTTAGGAAAAATATTCGTTACAAATTGCAAAGCTCAAAGCTAGCATTGAAAGAGTAAAGCAGCGGAAAACATTATTCTTCATGGAGTCTCCATCATCTTCATGCAGCCACAGGCGAAAACATGTTGGTTGTAGACTCGAAACCTTATACGAAACCTCACTCATCGTCTGAACATCCTGCTACAGGAAAAATGTTGCAACAAGGTGGGTCAGAGCCATATAAAATGGATCTGGCAAGTGACACTCTGTGGACACTTAGTGGAAAAACTCTAATAACCTATATGCATATTTGGCTCGTGGAGTTCAAAGGCTATTTTGCAGAAAGCCAATTTTTCCTAACTCTTTGGAAAACTTTTTCTTCTAGTCGAGACAAGTATGGCATGAAAACCATAGTCTCATCTACCCTTGTTCACCCATCAAAATTTTATTTGAGAAGTTGGAATGTTGGGATCCTCCGTTGACGTCCTTGATCAGCTGCTCAAAATTATCCGCAACCGGGGACACGGCTAAGTACTTAGTTTTACACTCTCGAGAGGTTGTGCACGTTCACCATTTGACTCAATCAGCCCAAACTATCCTCTACACTCCAGCAGTGATAAGGAAAAGGAGAAGATCGAGACGAGACTTTTTAGAAGTTGTGTCGCCATGATCATACCAGGAGACCACTGCCCACCTATCAACCCTACATCTGTCGATCTCCTGACCCAGGTTCACACCAACTTACTCCGTCAAGACAGAGCCCATATGACAAATGGCTGCACTGGAAGCAATCTTCACTTGGAGTTCTTCAGATCCCTTTGTTCCTGGGTGGCCATCCACAAGTGATTATCCCTCAGGTAAAACCCCTGGGACAACACTCAACTCAAACATCCTCTTATCAAAACCAACTCCACCCAGGTGTTTCATTTTAACTTAGTAGAATTTAGCTTTTCATAAAAACATCTTTTGCATCGCACTTCAATAATCCACTAAGTTAAAATGGGATGCTAGACCATCTAGTAAAGGGGAGCTATTCTAAACAGTTTTAGCATAGCAATTCAACTAAGTCCTACACATGCTTAAGAAAAATATTCTACTCATGCATAGACAAAATACTTAGGAAAATTTATGAGGTGTGCCACTTGCCTTTGATAGTTGTTGTTGCTCACAAACTCTTTTCAACGTAACTCAGCGCTCTCCGTTCAAACTATACAAAGAAAGAGATAACAATAAACAAACAATAACACAAACATATAACATAACAACAAACATGGGCAAAAACAATACAACTGGGTTGGTGGTCCAAATTCATCACATAATTCAATATGCAAAAAGAATTAATATGATGAGGTCTAGGTTGGTCAAGATCCATTGTTTGCAATTTGAATTTTGGTCAAATTGCATACTAGGTTAAAGTTTGCAAAACAAGTCACTAAAAGATTTTAAAACCAATTTCAACATTTCCATGATGAAATGATTCAACTAAAATAGGTTTTGGGTCTACTGGACAGAGAACAACTAATTAAAACTAATCCAATTGGATTTACTCAAAAATCTAATTTTAAACTAAAGTTATGCCAAAAATTACTCAAATTACACATTTGAAATTTGAATACATCTAAACTTGGCAAAAGAGAAAACTAATAGAACCAATATAATCTACAGAACCTAAGGTTTCCAAAAATATTTTATTTGCAAAATTTGAACTTAAAGATATTTTATTATAATTAAAATACTACCGACTTGTATTTTAAATAGTAGAAAATAAAGATTCAGTAAAACTTAGATTTTATTATAGATCTGAAATCTAGACAAGTTAGCGAATTCAACGGTATATTATTTGTAATTTTTGGACGTCTAGATCTTTTCCTATGGATTTTACAAGTTTAAAAAGTAAAAATCATTTTTAATAATTTAAACAAATGCATTTGAATAACCAATAATAAAAATATAAGTTCCAAAAGTTATTTTTTTATACTACTGTACAAAGGGTCTCAAATGGTAACATTGGCAACAAGAATCATCTCAAAATAATTTATAGAATTAAAATTATAACTAAAATAATGTTTTACATGTTTCTGTAAATAACAAGTTTGTGCACGACTAAAATATATGTTTTTATTATACCACTGTATTCTATACGTTCATACGAATCCATAGACTACAAAAACATTGAAAACGGAGTTACGGTTGATTTACTACAAATTTAACAAGTATTAAACATTTTCTGAAATTTTATAATGATTTAAAAGGAACAGAGCGATCTGATTGGTCCATACCGATGGGCGGTCGCGGACGGACGTGGACGGGCGCGGATGCGGACGGTCGTGGACGCTCGCGGACGGATGGACGCGGACGGTCGCGGGCGGGAACGGACGGTCGCGGGCGGGCGGCGCCGGTGTGCCGGAATGGCTTCGGTGGTCGACGGGGACGGCGCTACGGTGGCGCTTGTGCTCGGGGAAGACCACTACGGGGTGCGGCACGTCGCGGCCAGGAATATGTTGGGGACGGCGGCGAGCTCCGCTTCCTGGAACGGCGTGGAGGAGCGGATGGACTTGCCCGGCGTCGGCGAGCTTCGCTTCAAGCTCGTTCTCGTCTCCTGGGCTGCGGAACAAATATAAGAAGGGTATGAGTAGATTTTCCTGGACAAGGGGAACCAAAAGGGGCAAGAATGGGCGGCGCGTGTGCTCCCTTGGCCGGAATCGAAGAAACGGGCGGCGGCCGTGAAGAACTCCGGCGAGCAAATTTGGTAGCCTAGGGGCGTTTCGGAGGGGGCTTTTGGGGGCACCGGATGGAGGAGGTCGAGGGCTTTAAGTAGGAACAAACGGCACTTAGTTTGGAGCACTAAATCGCCCGTAATCAAGTCGAGAAGAAACGGCACGGGAGCAGTTTTCGGGCGTTATTTCCGTGCGTTGGAGGTTGAAGACGACCTGTTCGTCGGCCTAAATGGGCCAAGATTCGGCCCAGAAGAAAAATAGAAGGAGCAAAAAAAAATAGAGAGGAAGATGGGCCGGGGATGGGCTGCGCGCGCGAGGAAAAAAAGAGAGGGGAGGGGGGTGCGGCTGCTTGCAGGGCTTCGGCCCAGTTGGGCTGGTTTCCAATTTTTTTTGTTCTTTTCTCTTTTTCTTTTCTGAAACTTTTTATAACTTTGGTTTCATAATTCCAATTGAATTCAAACTTGTTTGTAAATTTTTGTAAAATAAACCTTTGTCAATGTAAACTATTTGGTAACACTTTTGCAATACAGAACAAAATAATAATTTAAGAATATTGCATAATTGCTTAATTGACTTTTAGTTCAATTTTGAAATAGGGTTTTAAATAAATACTTTTAAACATAAGATAAAATCTAGAAAATAGTATGAGTAATATCATTCAAATTATAAATCCAACAAAATAATTTGGCACAAAACATTTTATTTAAATAGAGCTTTGATAAATCATTTAAATACAAATACCCATTTATATCATGGGCTTAAAAATAATACCACAAATGTAAATATTGGGAGAAAACTATTTTAAGCTTATTTTCTTTAATTAACTATAATCGAATCAAAACATTTCAAATGAAGGCTTCTTTGAAATACCTTGGATAAAAAGAATTTAAACTAAGCTCAATTTTGAAATTAAGATTACTTGGATTTTTAAACTATTAAAATTTTTAAAGATGCCAAATGTCTTCTATTATTTGTTTTCTATTATAATTTTAGTGTTTTCTTTTTAATAAAAAAAAGTTTTAAATTTTTGTGATTTTTAAACATTTCAAAATATTGGGATGTTACAGACTACCACCCTTAAAAGGAATCTCGTCCCGAGATTCGAAGAGGCTAGAAAGAAAGATAGGCTTGGGTTTAGATTATCTCGGTGGGCTACCACCCTGATGCGGGTAGGTCCCGATTTTCACGGATTTGTGCGGAGAGAAGGATGAACACGAAGAACGCGTGAAGAACGAAGAACACAAAAGAGGGGAAATCAAACACACAAGGGTAAATAGCAAGTAGCAACCCGGCAAGACTCGACTGGTAACAAATCCCCGAGGGCAGCCCCCAATCCTCCTCTCCCAAGCACACCTTACTCTTAGGATTGTTTGTCCAATTGGTCAATCCAACCAATCCAATCTAGCCACTCAAAGAGGGAAGATTAGCAAGTAATCGCAACTACAAGCGGAAGCCTTGGTATCCACGCAGGGATCTTCTCCTCAAGAGGAGGCCTTGGTTCATCTCCACATGTGGAGGTCTTGATTCATCTCCATAGGAGGAAAGAGACACTTTGAGAAGAAGGAGCAAGGCTCTACTTTAGTTCCCAAATCATAGTCTAACCCTAGATCTAGTCCAAGGAGTCCTATTTATAGTCTAGATCCAAAACGAGGCGAAAGGATAAGGTTACACGGGCCTGCTGCCCGAACTGCTCCCGCACTGGCGGTAGTACCGCTGGGTTAGCCGGTGGTACCGCCAGTGCGGGAGGGCTTCACGCATCCCACGTCCCCGGTACCGACCAGTACCGCCGCTGGTACCGCTGGCGGTACCGGGTAAGGGGTCCGACAGGCTGTTTTGGCGGTAGCATGTGGCGGTAGCGAGCGCTGCCGCTGAGGTGGGCGCTGATCCTACCCACGCTCGCGGTACCAGGCGGTACCGCTGCCGATACCGCTGGCGTGTTGCTGGTTCGGCCTGTCTGGACCAGGGGCGGTAGTACCTCCGCCTGGGGAGTTCTTCTCCATCTCCTCTTCTTCTCCTTCATCGTATTGGCTCGACTCTTGTCCATCTTCTTGCGTCGCCTCTTGGCCATCTTCATAGGGGTCTTCAGGTTCACCATAGCTGAGCACACACAATGTATCGAAATGAAGTAGCAAACCATTCATAGGAGTGTCGAGATCACACATGGATAGGAGCGAATTCACCTTAGCATGTATAGCTTTGACCCTTGCTCGTGTCATTGGGCCACTTGGTGTAGACGCGTAGGCGGGGCTACATCATCCCCCCCCCCCCTTGGAAAGAGTCGTCCTCGACTCTTGGTCCTCTTCATCGCTTGATGTCCCATAGTATGGCGAGAGGTCGGCGACGTTGAAAGTGTCATGGACCAAATGCTTGGAGTTGGATATGTCGATCTTGTAAGCATTGTTGTTGATGCGCTTGATAACCTTGAAAGGTCCATCTCCACGAGGGTGAAGCTTGGACTTCCTTGCATCCGGAAAGCGATCTTTGCGAAGATGTAGCCACACAAGATCTCCTTCTTCAAATATCATGGCGCGCTTGTGTTTGTTCATCTTCATAGCATGGTCTTTGTTGTGCTTCTCGAGAGTAGTTCTTGTTTCCTCATGGAGCTTCTTCATATAAGCGGCTCGCTTGTCGAAGTCCATGTTAACTTGTTCATGGAGTGGAAGTGGTAGCATGTCGAGCGCGGTGTAGGGGTTCGAACCATAGACGATCTCGAAGGGTGTTTTCTTTGTTGCGCGATGTAGTGCTCGATTGTAGGCGAACTCGGCGTGTGGGATGCACTCTTCCCAATTCTTCAAGTTAGGCTTGATCAACACACGAAGGAGGGTAGATAGGCTTCGATTCACCACTTCGGTTTGACCTCCGTTTGAGGGTGGTAGGCGGTGGAGAATAGTTGCTTGATGCCGAACTTGGCCATCAATGTCTTCCAAAAATAGCTCACAAACTTGACGTCTCGATCCGACACAATGGTCTTTGGTAGCCATGAAGACGGACGATTTCCCTGAAAAACAAAGTAGCAATGTGTGAAGCATCGTCGCTCTTGTTGCAGGTATAAAGTGTGCCATTTTAGAGAAGCAATTAATGACGACAAAGATGGAATCCTTGTTTGTTTTAGTGCGTGGTAGTCCTAAGACAAAATTCATAGCTATATCGGACCATGGGTGATGTGGAATAGGCAATGGTGTGTATAACCCATGAGAGTTTAGAGTAGACTTAGCTTTGAGACATGTAGAACATCGTGAACTAGGCGTTCCACATCGCTTCATTCTAGGCCAATAGTAGTTGGTGGCGAGCATGGCGTAGGTCTTGTCGCGTCCAAAGTGACCATGGTGTTCCTCCATGAGATTCCTTCAAAAGGACCAAACGAAGCGATGACTCGGGATACATAGTTTGTTAGCCTTAAACAAGAAACCTTTGTGCAAATAGAAATCACCAATTCCTTTGTGCTCCGAACATTGAGCGAAATGTCTCCAAAGAAAGCATCGGTAGCATACAACTCTTTAATCTCATCCAAACGCAAACACTAATGTCAAGACGTGTAAGTAGGTTGGCCTTGCGGGATAGAGCATCCGCGACCACATTGTCTTTACCTTTCTTGTATTTGATTACAAAAGTGAAAGACTCAATAAACTCAACCCACTTAGCATGTCTTTTGTTCAAATTTGTTTGACTTTTCAAATATTTCAAGGATTCATGGTCGGAATGAATGACAAATTCCTTAGGACGTAGGTAATGTTGCCACACATCCAAAACGCGAACCAAAGAAAATAACTCTTTGTCATAAATGGGGTAATTTAAGCGAGCTCCATCTAATTTCTCACTATGGTATGCTATGGGTCTACCATTTTGCATAAGCACTCCACCAATGCCCAATCCACTTGCATCGCATTTAATCTCAAATGTCTTAGAAAAATCCGGAAGGGCAAGGAGTGGTGCTTCGGTTAATAACCGTTTGAGCTCATTGAAAGCAAAATCATGTGCATTGCCCCAAATGAAAGGTACATTCTTCCTTGTAGTTCATGTAGGGGGAAAGCAATTGTGGAAAAATCCTTGATGAAACGGCGGTAAAATCCGGCAAAACCAAGAAAACGTCTCAACTCCTCAAGTGATGTCGGAAAAGGCCAAGTCCGAATTGCTTATATCTTGGCATAATCAACTTCAACTCCATCCGAAGAAACAACAAAACCAAGAAAACAAGTTTGTTGGTGGCAAAAGTGCACTTAGAAAGGTTTGCATAAAGCTTTTCATGCGAAGAACCAACAAAACTTGAGCAACATGAGAAGTGTGCTCTTCCAAAGACTTGCTATAGATAAGGATGTCGTCAAAGTATACCACAACAAATTTGCCAATGAAAGGACGCAAAACATGATTCATGAGACGCATAAAGGTAGAAGGTGCATTGGAAAGACCAAATGGCATGACAAGCCACTCATAAAGACCAAGCTTAGTTTTAAATGCGGTCTTCCATTCATCACCTTCACACATGCGTATTTTGGTGATATCCACTCTTAAGATCAATTTTGGAGAATATAGCGGAACCACAAAGCTCATCGAGCATATCATCAAGGCGAGGGATAGGATGGCGATACCGAACGGTGATGGCGTTGATGGGGGCGACAATCCATGCAAAGGCGAAGAGTGTTGTCGTGCTTGGGTACCAAGATGACGGGCACGGCACACGGACTCAAGCTCTCGCGGATGTGTCCCATGGCAAGAAGTTCTTGTATTTGCCGCTCGATCTCCTTTGTTTCTTCGGGGTTGGTGCGGTAAGGAGCGCGGTTTGGTAGCGGTGGCGGGAACAAGGTCGATGCGGTGCTCGATTCCGCGTAGAGGAGGTAGTCCCGGGGGCACATCTTGAGGGAAAACATCTTCAAAGTCCTGCAAAAGAGACAACAAAGAAGGAGGAAGGTTTGTGAAAGTGTTAGTCATAGAAACTTCACCCTTGCATATGAGCACATAGTGGAGGTGATGGGTTCTCTCTCAACTCCCTCATTTCTCTTTGTGCAAATAGTGTAAGTTTTGTGGGAACTCTCTTTGAAGTGTCACACTCATTTGGCTTGTGGCTCTCACTCACTTATGGTGGGTCTCTCGCTCACCATCATCTCACTACGAACGATCTTGTTGTGCCCTTGCAATAGTCTTGGCGTTGTCGGCGATGACTTGACTTGGTGTCATGGGACGAAGGACGAAGGTCTTATCGTTTTCTTGAAGCTATAGTAATTTGTTCGTCCATCATGCATAGCACCCTTGTCAAATTGCCATGGACGCCCAAGGAGTAAGTGGCAAAACGTTCATAGGCACAACATCACAATCAACCGTATCTTCATAGGCTCCAATCTTGAAGGACACTTGCACCATGTGTTGAATCTTGAGGCTCCGGTATCACTCAACATTGTACATGGTATGGGATGTGGGTGCTTCTTGAACTTCAAGTTGAGCTTATCACAAAGTTCTTTGCTCGCTAGGTTGTGGCAACTTCCACCATCTATGATGACCTTGATGGACTTTCCATTGATTCCCGCTCTTGTTTGGAACAAATTGCATCTTTGGTCTTCTTCCACTTGAACATTGGTGGTTAGAGCTCTTGCCACAACCAAGGAAGGATTGTTGTCGCCATCACAATAGATCTCACTTTCTTCTTCTTGCGTACTTTCCATTGTGGCGACCTTGTTCAAAGCATTGTACTCATCTTCACTCATAGATTCATACTCTCCCATGTCATTGATGATCATGACCTTCTTGTTGGTGCACTCAAAAGATTTGTGCCCTTGTCCGCGCACTTGTAACATTGCAAGAGTCTTGTGCCGGACGAAGATCCTTGAGGCGTGGTAGCGGAGGTACTTTCTTGAAAGGTTGATGCGCTTGAGATGTCGATGTAGAGACTCTTGGAGGACCTCGAGTGTTCGCTTGAGGAAGAGCTTGTGAAGGTGTAGGAGTCGATGAAGAAGGCTTGTGTAACATCCCAAAAATATTATTCAATATTATATTCCAAAAATGAGAGCCAACAAAAACTTTTGTTGTTTATGGTGTGTTGATTGCTTCTTGTTACTTAAGTTGTTTGTTCCTGTTGTGTGTGTTGCTTGCTCTAGTGAACACTTGAAAAAAAGGTTAGTAGAACACAAAATAAAGTTATAAAGAAGGAAAAATAAAAGTGACAAGTTGTCACATGAAATTCTTCAAGTGACAAACTCAATTATTTTCAAACCAAAGTCAGTGGAGTTGTAATGTAAAACTCCCATTTTGATTCTTACTATTTTCCCTCTTCAATGCATTTTAATTTAAACTAATTTATATTGTAAAGTAAAATCAATTTGAAATAAACCAAATTACCAAATTCAAAACCCTATGAAGAAAAATGATGCAAAACATTTTATTTTGCAAAGCCAATTTTTGTGGAGCTTCTACATGTTATGGGGAGGCCCCACAATTATTGCAAATTTTTCTAAATGTTTAAGTGCCCCAATTAAATCCCAGAAAAGCTTCTGGATGTTAAAAAGAAACTGGAAAATAAAAGAAAAGAAGAAGCAGGGGGCTTTCTGCAAAGTGTCGTCGACTTCAACCCCGACGACCATCGCCGTGTCGCCATGGCGTTGCTCGCCATTTTCTTCGCCGCCCGGACCCCCCCTGCAGCGCTCGCCGAGCCTCTGCCGTCTCTGCGCCAGAGGAGGAAAATTGGAGCACGCCGCTCGCCGTGGTGGCCCCTGTCCCCTCTGCATCGCCGTAGATGGCATCCATTGGACCGAGTTCATTCAGCTGGAGAAGGACAGCAAAGTTGACGTTTGAGAGGGACTTGTTCGAGTTGACCAAACTGTTAGGTCGCCCGCTCCAGAGTTTGAGGGAGCTCAGGTTGATGTTTACGGTGGGCAGGCTGAGCTGGCTCATCAGGTCGTCAGTTCGCAGGAACATCAAGTCTCCCAGTTCCAGGACGCTCATCTTCACCACCAAGGAGGACACTTGGGTTGATGGTCTCTGTACTGCTACACAGAGGATGCTAGCCCGACTTTGTGAGGAGCACAAGGCGGAGTTAGTAGACTCCCGTTTCCGGTTCTACGGGAGGCGCAGCTGCGATGGACACCCTACTCCTTCACCTTACCACCCGATGTTTGGGAGCTACATCATGGACATGGAGATGTTACTTCAGTGCAATCAGGATGTTGTGCGCACTAGGATTCAGCTCCACTTTGACCGCGAGTCGCTCTTGAGCTTCGCGAGAACGGGAGAAGCTGATGGAGGAGAAGGTCGCTCTTCTCAGGAAGAGGGCAGAGCTGAGGAGGACTATCAGGAAGCTCCGCAAGAAGGTGGCGGAGCAGGACGGGCTGATTGAGGATCTAGAGCACCATACTGACGAGATGGAGGAGGAGGGCGAGGATCTCCGCAAGGAGAACAACGCTTTCCTCAGTGACGATGATGACTTCGTGGAGGAGATGGACTGTGAGGAGGAGGTGATGAGGAGGAGTTAGTTGACGAGGAGGAGGAGCCACTCGAGGCAGTTCTCGAGGACGAGGAGGAGGATCCCGAGGAGCCACCCTACCAGTCAGATGCCGACGTGTTAGAGCAGGAGGTTCCACCTCAGTAGGCGAGTGACTTGATCACTACCGCAGAATTAGGTTGACCCCCTATCGATAGTCGAGTCGTAGTAGTGGTTCTTTTGGAAACCAGATGCTAGGTATCCTAGATGTAAGGTGATGTTGTAAGCTTGTTGTTGATGTGAACTCTTTGGTGTGATGTTGGTAATATATAAGTATGTTTGTCTTGTTTAAATCTGTGTGAAATATTTTCATTAATCCTTAAATTAATCAACCACTTGCGAAATCGTCTTTACCCTTAGTCGAACTTTTCTTTGCCTTGCCTCTTATACCCGGTGTGCTTCAGGATGCCGCCCCGTCGCGACAATACGGAGGATCAGGATCAGCACCACCACCACCGGACCCAACCCCCGCCCACCCAACTTCTCGCGCTTATCATGGAGGAACGTGAGAATGCCCGGCAGGAGCGCCAGGCTCATCTCGTTGCGCTGCAACAACTCGCAGCTGCCTATAACAACAACAACAATAACAACAACAACAACAATGGTGGTAACGGCAATGGCGATGGAAACCAGCGATCTACCTTAGGCGATTTCCAGAAAACCAACCCACCCACCTACTCCAAGGGACTTCACCCACTAGAAGCCGATGATTGGCTTCGCACCATCGACAATAATCTTGAAGTTGCTGCTGTGGGAGAAAATGAGAAGGTGCTGTATGCAACCCACTATCTCGCTGGACCTGCAAGAGCTTGGTGGAAAACTACCAAGGCTCTCCAGCAAGCTGGTCATGTCATCGACTAGGCTGAGTTCCAGGAGAAATTCCGTAAGAAGCATATTCCCAGCGGACTTATTGAGAGGAAGAAGGATGAGTTCGCAGGCTGAGGCAGGGAAGTAAAGATGTGGTCGGTTATCTGGATGAGTTTACCGACTTATCTCGGTATGCTCCTGATGGCACTGACAAAGAAGAGAAGAAGATGGAGCATTTCATGAGTGGACTTCATGACGAACTGCAGTGTGCATGGTTATCCATGACTTCCGTGATCTGGAGTCACTTGTGGACAAAGCCATCCAGCTGGAGACCAAGCGCAAGTCTATGTATGAAGGTCGCAAGAGGAGGATGATGCTCAGGAAGGTTCGAGCAGCCAGAAACCCCGTATCTTTCAGCAGAACACCAGGCCTGCCTATCGTACCCCAAGCTCCACGACCCCCAATTACCCTAACCGCCCAAACAACTTCAACGCCCCAATGACAATAACCGTCCCGGAGGAAACTTCAACAACTTCACCTGCAATCCCAATGTGATCTGCTTTGAATGCGGCAACAAGGGTCACTACTCCAAAGAATGTCCCAATCCCAAGAGGAATGTCCAGCGCCCAATGCGCCGGCACAGAACAATGGTCAAGGCCGCAATGGAAATGGAAATGGCAAGAATGCCGCACCCCGCGGGAATGCTGCTGTTGCCAAGGGTCGTCTGCACCACATCAATGCTGAAGAGCTCAGGATGCGCCGGATGTTGTGCTGGGTACGTTCCTTGTCAACTCAGTACCTGCAACTGTTCTGTTTGATTCTGGTGCTCCCATTCATTTGTTACCCAAGAATTTGTTGCTAAGGGAGGTTTAGTCGAGAGCCTCTTACCCAACCCATGGTCATCCAAATCCAGAATCCACCGTAGAGACCAAGATGTTTTGCTCCGATGTACCCCTTGAGATCAAAGGAGAAAAGTTTCCAGTTAACTTAATTGTTCTGGGAACCCAAGGCATCGATGTTATACTCGGTATGAATTGGTTAGCCAAGTACCATGGTCGAATTGACTGTGCTAGAAGCTGTATCCATCACCACCGACAAAGAAGTAGAAGTGGAGTATGTGTCTGAAACTAGTCAATTGACTGTGCTAGAAGAGCTGTATCCATCACCACCGACAAAGAAGTAGAAGTGGAGTATGTGTCTGAAACTTAGTCAATCTCACCCAGGCTGCCATGAGAGCATAGCTCGACCTGCACTAGATGAGATCCGTGTTGTTCACCTGTTCAAGGATGTTTTCCCAGAAGAATTGCCTGGTATGCCACCAGACCGGGAAATTGAGTTCATAATTGAGCTTATCCCAGGAACCGCCCCTATATCCCAAAGACCTTATCGGATGAATCCGGAAGAGCTGGTTGAGTTGAAGAAGCAATTGGCAGATATGCTCAGCAAAGGACTTGTTCGCCCAAGTGCTTCACCTTGGGGATCACCCATTATTTTTGTGGACAAGAGAGACGGTACCACATGCCTGTGTGTGGATTATCGCAAGCTGAATGACGTGACCATTAAAAATAAGTTTCCTATTCCCAAGATCGAGGATCTGTTCGATCAAATGAACGGAGCCCGAGTCTTTTCCAAGATTGATCTTCGGACAGGATACCATCAGTTGAGATCCGAGAGATAGACATTCCCAAGACGCCTTCACCACTCGTTACGGGTTGTTTGAATACACCGTGATGTCTTTTGGTCTGACCAATGCCCCAGCCTATATCATGAATCTCATGAACAAGATTTTCATGGAGTACCTCGACAAGTTCGTGGTAGTTTTCCTTGATGACATCCTTATTTATTCCAAGACGAAGAAGAGCATGCTGAACACCTGCGTCTAGTTTTGGAGACTCTCCGAGAGCACCAGCTGTATGCCAAGCTTAGCAAGTGTGAGTTTTGGCTCAGTGAAGTGGCATTTCTCGGACATGTTGTGTCTGCGGCGGAATTTCTGTTGACCCCGAGAAAGATTCAAGCCATTATCGACTGGTTATCCCCAACCAATGTTTTTGAAATCCGAAGCTTTCTCGGATTGCCGGTTATTACCGCAAGTTCGTTGAAGGATTTTCCAGTATAGCCAAACCTATGACCCAACTGTGAAGAAGGACAAGAAATTTGAATGGACTCAGAAGTGTGAGGATAGTTTCCAAGAACTGAAGAAGAGACTAACCTCAGCCCCAATTTTGATTATGCCAGACGTCACCCAAGAGTTTCGCCGTGTATTGCGATGCATCACGCCTCGGACTTGGTTGCGTTCTGATGCAAGAAGGCAAAGTGGTGTCGTACCTGTCCCGGCAGTTTGCGACCGCATGAAGAGAATTACCCAACCCATGACTTGGAGTTAGCTGCTGTTGTTCTTGCCCTCAAAACGTGGCGTCCCTATCTTGCGGGACATCGCTGCGAGGTTTTATACAGATCACAAAAGCTTGATGTATATTTTCACCCAGAAAGATCTGAACCTGCGACAGAGGAGATGGATGGAGTTAATCAAGGATTATGATATTGGAATCCATTATCACCTGGAAAGGCTAATGTCGTTGCCGATGCCCTTAGTCGCAAACCTTGCACCCTGAATGCCCTGATCCAAGCCGAACAGCCAGCCTTGTTCAAAGAGTTCCAAGATTTTGGACTAGAGCTTGTCAGCCATGGTTATCTCGCCAATTTAGAGTTAACCCCAACCCTGATGGATCAAATCAAAGAAGCCCAGAAAGGTCATGAAAAGCATAGAGGGAATTAGGAAGAAGATTTCCCTCGGCAAAGCACCCGGTTTTACCGAAGATGCTGAGGGAGTGCTGAAATTCAATGACCGTATCTGTGTGCCCAATGTCACGGAACTTAAGGAGTTAATCCTGAAGGAGGCCCATGAGACCCCTTATTCAATCCACCCGGTGGAACCAAAATGTACCAAGACCTTCGAGAAAGATTTTGGTGGCATGGAATGAAGCGAGAGATTGGTTCGTTCGTAGCCAAGTGTGACATCTGCCAGCGAGTTAAGGCTGAACATCAACGACCGCTGGATTGCTTCAACCTTTGAAAATTCCCGAGTGGAAGTGGGATGAGATTGGAATGGATTTTATTACCGGACTTCCAAGATCCAACCGAGGCCATGATTCAATCTGGGTCATCGTTGATCGACTGACCAAGGTTGCCCACTTTGTCCTGTCAGGACCTCTCATACCGGAGCTCAGTTAGCAGACTTGTATATTTCCAGAATAGTGAGCCTGCATGGTGTGCCTAAGAAGATTGTATCTGATAGAGGCACGCAATTCACCTCAAGATTCTGGAAATCCCTTCATGAAGCCCTCGGAACCAAGTTAGCATTTAGCACAGCTTATCATCCCCAGACGATGGCCAAACTGAGCGAGTGAACCAGATATTGGAGGACATGCTTCACGCATGTGTTCTATCCTATGGTTCCAAGTGGGAAGATTGTCTTCCGTTTGCAGAGTTCTCGTACAACAACAGTTATCAGTCCAGTCTGCAAATGGCCCCTTTTGAAGCCTTTATGGCAAGAAGTGTCGTACACCCCTGAATTGGTCCGATACCGGAGAGAGCAAATTGTTCGGACCAGATACCCTCCGTGAAGCTGAAGAGCAAGTTCAGCTTATTCGTGAACGCCTCAAAACTGCCCAATCCCGTCAGAAGAGTTACGCTGCACCAGCGCCGTGATCTCACTTTCAGCGTCGGAGATTATTTATCTCCGAGTGACACCCCTCAAGGGAATGCAGCGTTTCCATGTCAAAGGAAACTTAGCGCCAAGGTATATCGGACCCTTCATGGTCATTGCTCGTCGAGGAGAGTATCCTATCAGCTGGAGTTACCCCAGGAGTTAGGAGATTACCATGATGTCTTCCACATTTCCTTGCTCCGGAAGTGTCTTGAAGTTCCTGACCAGCCTGAGGTTTTCAAAAACATCGACCTCCTCTCCATCGACCTGAACCAAGATTTGACCTATCGTGAGAGACCCTCAAAATTCTCGAAGAAGATGTTCGTGTAACCCGAAGACGTGCGATCAAGTTTTACAAAGTCCAGGACTAACCACTCTGAAGAAGAAGCAACTTGGGAACGCGAAGATTATCTTCGAAGCGAATTCCCAGACCTCCTTAAAACCCAAGCCTAGCAAATCTCGGGACGAGATTTATTTTAAGGGGGGAAGGATTGTAAACATCCCAAAAATTTATCAATTTATATTCAAAATGAGAGCCAACAAATTTTTTTGTTGTTTATTGTGTGTTGATTGCTTCTTGTTACTTAAGTTTTTGTTCCTGTTGTGTGTGTTGCTTGCTCTAGTGAACACTTGAAAAAAAGGTAGAACACAAAATAAAGTTATAAAGAAGGAAAAATAAAAGTGACAAGTTGTCACATGAAATTCTTCAAGTGACAAACTCAATTATTTTCAAACCAAAGTCAGTGGAGTTGTAATGTAAACACTCCCATTTTGATTCTTACTATTTTCCCTCTTCAATGCTATTTTTAAAACTAATTTTAAAATTGTAAAGTAAAATCAATTTGAAATAAAACAAATTACCAAATTCAAAACCCTATGAAAGAAAATGATGCAAAACATTTTATTTTGCAAAGCCAATTTTTGTGGAGCTTCTACATGTTATGGGGAGGCCCCACAATTATTTGCAAATTTTTCTAAAATGTTTAAGTGCCCCAATTAAATCCCAGAAAAGCTTCTGGATGTTAAAAAGAAACTGGAAAATAAAAAGAAAAGAAGAAGCAGGGGGCTTTCTGCAAAAGTGTCGTCGACTTCAACCCCGACGACCATCGCCGTGTCGCCATGGCGTTGCTCGCCGTTTTCTTCGCCGCCCGAACCCCCCCTGCAGCGCTCGCCGAGCCTCTGCCGTCTCTGCGCCCAGAGGAGGAAAATTGGAGCACGCCGCTCCGTGGTGGCCCCTGTCCCCCTCTGCATCGCCGTAGTCACTCCGACGGCGCCGTCCCAAATTGGCGCACCTCTCTGCACGCCGACACGCACAGCTCGTCTAGATGCTTCTAGAACACGTCCGGACCCCGGTAAACATCACGCCGCCACGATCCCTGCACCCTCGCCGCGGAATCGAGGAAATGATCACCTCGGGCGCGCCATGGCCGTCGCCGTGAACCGCGACCATCGTGGACCGCCCGACCCTATAAACCACCCCTGCACCCCTCTGGAACTCCACACCACCCCACTCACTCTCCCTCGCTCCAATTTGATCTGTGCACCGCCAGAAGGGCGTGCACGGCCGCAACCGTCGCCGCCGTCAAGGTCGAGCATGGCCGCAACGCCACACACCACCATTGTCCCCTCTCTGCCCTGAACCTTGTTCTCCACCCTCACCGCACTCACCCGAGCTCTTTTTTCCTCGTTTTCGTGCACAGACGCGTCGCCAGGAGCTCGCCGGAGTCCGCTGCCGAGGCCGTGGAAGTCCGGGAACTCGCCGCGATGAACAGCCCTCCCCAGCAAGCGCAAGTTCATCCAGCAGCCTTACCCGAGCCTCCGCCGTCGATCCACGCCTTCACCGAGCCTTCCCGAGCCCCCTAGGTGAGATTCCGACCATCACCGTGCCGCCGGCGCGGCGCGCCGCCCATTTTTGGTCGTCGCCGTTCGCGGGCTCTGAGAGCGTTGGATCTAGATCCAACGGCAGCGTAACGCTTCGCTGTAGCCAGCCGCTGACGGGCTGACCCCACCCGTCAGCATTTTAATCATTTCCCCGCGTTCGCTGAGTCGCTGACGAGTGGACCACCCGTCAGATTTCTCAGCATTATCCAGAATAGTAAACTTTTCGAATTTTAAATCTCTCTGTGAAATCAGTACTGGACCTAACTTAAAAATTCAATATCTCAAGATCTAGACAACCAAATAAATCAAATCCAATTGTTCTGGAAAGCTTTTGAAAATGTTTAAGCAACCCAATTGGATTCATTCCATTTAATGAAAAAATAAAAAGTATTATTAAAAATACTACAGAAGGTTTAAATTCTACACTTGTTTGTTTCTGATACTCTGTTAGTCCAAATAATTCCAAACCAATTTTGTTAGCTTAGTCCTACCTTGTATTAGCTTCCCTAATTTTGGTAGAATTATTTGTGCAGTATTAATTGTTTAGTATGAAGTTGAAGTTTGAACACCCTTCTGCATCAAACATTTAAATATGATAATTGGTTAACCCAAATGATTTAGGACCAATTTTTTAGGTCACATTTATTCATGTTTAGTCACCCTAAAAGGATTTAATTTGTGAAGCAATAGAATTTAAATGGTAGCCAAAACTTGGTTATTAAGCTTCTGGATTCAAACAATGTGTAGGGAGTTTTAGTAACTCCAATTTCCAAATCAAATTGTGTTGTCTTCTACACATCAGTAGCTTTCATAGAATTTTAGTTTGTATTTTTGTGACCAACAACTCAAGTTATGGAATTTAACATGTTCAACAAGTTTCTGCCTTAATTTTGAACTTAAACAATGATGTTTAATTTCAATTATTTTGAAACCAAATTGTTGGTTTGATGTGGGCAGTAGCTATGTGTGATGTTCATGATTGTTGTGTTGAGATGATTGCTTGTATAGCTTAGTGATTGTTTGCATTGTTTGTTTATTAATTAGACGAGAACGTTGTCGGATATTCGAGGAAGGAGAGTTTGCTGAATTTGAAGAACAAGAGCAAGATCACTTTGCCAAGCAAGGCAAGCTATTCTCTGAGCTTGCACTACAAACATATGCATCTACTTCATAACATGTTTTACTCTAAGGCAATGGTTTACAAAACCTTTTCGAAAAGTATAGGATATTATTTGCCACCTATATAGAAATAAGATAGTTATATCAAATTATAGGATGGAGAAAAACAAATTGGTTTATTCAAAACTCCTTTGCAATTACTTGTGAGATTATGGATGCCGAGATGTCGGTGTTGGAATGGAGAAGTGGAGAAAATGGTGATGTTTATGAAAAATGCACAGTGTCCTAGTACTATGACGACCAATCCTACCCTGTGCGACCACATTTACCATATATGGGAAAAGGCTTAGTCATGTAGTTTGCTCTTATTAGTATGGGATACCTCATCAACGGAGATGACTCCGTTATTCATGAGGGGATGGCCCGAGGACCTACCCCCTGACCCGGGTCCTCACACAAATGGGGGGGAGGATAGAAGGTTCCACCATATAAACCGAGACAAAACTATGAGTCCTCACACTTTAGGGTTTCTGACGGGGAAACTGGACTGGGTGTCGATGGAAAGTGTCATATGGGAAGGATCCTGTACTAGCATGAGCAAATAAGGGGCTATGGCCGGCGGCTTACTTCGCATACCTGGTATGGCGAGACGTGGCAGACACGATGAGTTGCCGGATGGATGTGGGTTAAAAGCGTGCTACCTCTGCAGAGTGTTAAAAACTATTCGAATAGCCGAGTCCTCGGATGTGGACAATTGGGAGACTGTCCTAAGACTTGTGCAAGTTTTTAAAAGACTTTGAGTTTTAAAAGAAAATGAAGTGGAGATGTTTCCTACACCTATACCAATGGATCGGTATGAGGTGGTTGGATGGAAAGTGGACCATGACAGGACTATGGTCGAGAAAAGGAGGAGTTTGGAGAAACAGATAAAATGGTGACTTCTTTAAAAATAGTTATAAAAATCTTCTTACCTTTTTCAATAAAGATATAGAGATGTTTTAAATAAATAAAAGTTGTTAACTTAAATAAAACCTAGTGCATACTCATGTTGGGGTAGTTTGCGAGTACATTCAAATGTACTCATATTGGTTTCGTCCTGGCTATTGTCCTAGCCAGACTACGAGGAGGAACACTACGCCGATCAGGAGTATGGCGACTTCTACGCCAACTAAGGACTCCACAAGTCAGTGCTGTCGGGTTGTCATCGTTGGAATATGATGTCTACTACGCCGTAGCTTCCGCTGATATTTTGGTTTGGCC